>VZTD01006193.1:0-222405 GCA_013397725.1 Rhagologus leucostigma | reverse complement strand
TTCTCCATCATCCAGCCATTCAGCTGTGCTAAAGTTTTAATTTCTGTTTTGAAGAAAAGTGTTCTGATTTTTTCTTCACTGCTCATGTCCTGTTTCACTAACACTCCAAGTCCAGCCTGCTTGAGTTGCACTGTAACAGCTGTCTTGAAGAATGACTGTTCTGTGCAGAAAATAGAACCATGAGAGAACATAATGTTTCAAGGTGTTTCCTTTCACCTATTCTTGTTTACCTCACAGGGAACATTTTCAGCTATAAATGGATTCAAGTCTAATTCCAGATGCAGTTTAATATTTGTCATTACTTTTGTATAACCGAGTCATTTATTCTTAACATTTATGGTCATTTTGTCATTCAGATTCTGGATTAAGTTAGTGTAACTCTAGAATAACTGATTAAAAAATAATATTTCCTTTATATTTAAAATAAGAACAATAAACCTTTTATGCTAATAATACAATATATGGCCAACGAGTGTTACTAAGTAGCCTGGCAAACTATTTCATTCCTTTAATTTCTATGATTTAAATGTGGTTTTTTGGCATTTCATCTGGGTCAGGTACTTTACATTATTAATCTTCTGAACTTTTCTCCCTGCATGCTATATATCATTCTTCGGGTTAGCTCACAGGTTTTTGGCACCTTTCTCATATTATCTCAATTCATTACTTTATCAAAATACTTATTTTTTAAATTTTATTGAAATTCAATTAATAATTTATTTACAATACAGCATGCTCACTTCTGCTATAGTAGTGAGTAGTTCACATAGTAACTAGTAAAAGTATGTTTATCCTCCTTCAGGTCTTCCTATTTAGTGATTAAATTTATCACTGTGTGCATCTTTTTTCTTCTTCTGAACATTATCTTGTGCCAGTGTAACATTATTCCAGCAAATAGCTGGCTGTACCTTCACACATCTCAAATAAAGGTACTTTTAGAGTGCACTTTATTCACTTAGCCTTGACAAAACTCCAAACTCCTTTCATTCTGTGTTTCTACAAATTCCTGCATATGAGGGTAGATTACTCTTATGCTTTGAGGAGATTGTCCTTGAAGATCAGCAAGCTGTCATGGGCTATCATGCCCTTAAGAATGAGATCCCTGGGAGGACAAGGCCATTCACGTAGTGGACTATGATACACCAGAATGCTCCTTGTAATTTCGTGAAAAGCATGGGAGGAGGAGTGTTCCAACTGCAGCCAGGAGCAAAGGTACCTGTGCTGAAACAAGCAAATGTGGAAGTAGCTTTGATCTAATGAGAAGCTTGAACAGAGGGAGATGACAGTGATGAAGTGAAGACCCTTGATCCCACGGAAGAAGAAGACCTCTGTTACCAGAGATAAAGATGATCCCAGAGATAGATGAAGAGAACCTTTGCTTTTAAACAGCTCATCTTTAAAATGGTACCCCATTTAGCTAAGACTTAACCCTCAAAAACAGTTGTGGGGAAAGCTGTAAGTCGAGGGAAGGGACTTTCACACGCAAGCAGAGAACCATTTCTCGGGCGGCTGTTTCACTGTGACATTGAAGCCACAAGAAGACTGCTTCTTGTGGAGAAGCCGCCATAGCATAGCAAAAGAGACTCCTCTCCCTAAGTGAACTGAAGAAAGACTATTATAGAGGTGGTAAATTGACTGAAAAAATCCCAAGTTTTGTCCTTTTACACTGTCAGTGGAAGAAGAAGGAGAGGTGGGGGGAGGAGAAGTGTCCTGAAGGTTTATTCTGACTCCTATTTTTTTTTCGTTTAGTTCTGTTAATAAACTTCTTTATATTCTTTAAAGTTTTGTGCCTGCTTTGTTTTCTCCTAATTCTTATCTCACAGAAGGAAAATAAGTAGGTAATGAATTGTGAACAAAACCATTGCACTGACGCACTCTAGAAATCTAGAGCCTCTCCAAATTTTCCTTTCAGCAAATGTCAGGTAAAGTCCTCCACGAGATCCAGGACCTGTTATTGTGAGGCTGTTTTAAAGGAGGCTGTGTCCTCCTGTTCTCAAATGGCAGTCTGTTGCCAGTGTTCACAGCAATTACCCCTTTTTGGCCTCCACTCTGATCACATTACATAAGATCCCAAATTATCTTTTGCCCATTCCTCTCTACATTTATGTTGCATTGACTCTGGCCAGCAGGTAAGTCCCCATCCAGTCACTCACTCACCATCAGTAGGATAGGAGAGAGGATCAGAAGGGTAAAAGGAAGGAAAACTGGTGAGTCGGGATAAAAGGCAAAGCTGCACATGCAGGCAAAACATAACAAGGAATTCATTCACTACTTCCCATTGAAAGGCAGATGTCCAGGCATTTCCCAGTTGGGAAGACCAACAACATAACCTTAAATGTCTCACTTTCCTTCTCCATTCCCTGAGATTTTATTGCTGAGCATGACAACATATAGTATGGAATATCCTTTTACACAGTTCAGGTCATTTGTGCTGGCTGTATCTACCTCAAAAGTCTCATGCATTCCCAGTCTACCCACTGGGGCAGAGTGGGGAAAAGCCTTGATGCTGTGCAAATGCTATTTAGAAACAGCTAAAACATTAGCAGGTTATCAACATTGCTTTAGTCACAAATCTAAAATATAGCACCAGGCAGGCTCTTATGAACAAAAATACCTCTATTCCAATCAGACTTAGTACAGCATTTGAGATGACTTGAGCTGTGCCACAAGATTTCTTGGATTGTAGCTGTATGGCTCTGCACCAACACCTATTTTCTCTTTACTTCCCATGCTGTATATTTTGTGCACTGATATTTGAGATACAACTCCAAAATTGTGGGAGGAATCATGGGAATGTGCCCATCTCCCCCAGCTGGTAAGCAGACTACTTTCTGAAGATGTTCTCACTCCACTTTGCCAGAAGGATCCCAATATTATCCAGTAACACAGCTTCCAATGTCAGGCAGATACTGATGTGCAGGATGTATCCCTTCCTATTTGAGCATTCCCCATAAGGAAAACACAACCTGGACCCTAATGCCTTCCATTGTGGCACATCCCTCCCCATGCCTATGATCCAATCAAGGTCTTCCTTCATGGGTGAGCAAAGGAACATTATTTATCATTATTACATCATATTAAGATAATGTATGTGAACTCCAGTTGTGGATATTGTGCTAGTCAGTGCATATAAAAAGTTCAAAGCTGAAAGACTAGTTTAAGAGACGAAAATATGAGTAAAGTTAGATGGGAAAATATAAAGAAAAAATAGAGAACAATTCTTCACCATAATAAAGGCTGATCTCCACACATAGAGCAGCTTGAAACATTGCAAACTCTTTGTTTCTTTGTGTGATTTTAGAAGAGTTACAAGAAAAAATTTGAAAGATAATAATACAAAAATATGCATAGATAATACAAAAAAAAACATAGATGGGGAGGCCTCTTCAAAGTGGAGGGTGGCATTCATGGTAAAAGGAAAGAATTTTCATGGTTGAAATATAGGCATACAGGAACAAGGATTCCTTCCGATAGATGAAAGGGGACTGAGAGATGGGAAAAAAAGATGACACTAAGCTAGGAAGAGTAAGGTTGAAGTTTAACTGACCATAGAAGACAAATGAGTGGATGGTTCCAGTAGAAGTTTTAATACGCCCAGAGTAAAAGATCAAGAAAAAAAGTGTTTGCAACAGCATTCTGAGTGAATGAGCCTGGATAAAGCTTTATTTGCTATGGCTGTAGGAAACATCGTAAAAAACTAAGACACAATCAGAAAGAAGAGTACGAAAAAAATTTTACTTACATTGTGAAGGCAAAAGCCTTTAGTGAAGTAATATCACCTTTCTCATCCCTATCAAATACACTAGAACTGCAAACCAATGTTTGAGGTGAAACAATCACAGCCTGGAGTGACAGATAGCAATATTTTTTAATAGATGTGTAGATGTTAGATTATCACTAGGTAACTCCTTGACTGTAGG
This sequence comes from Rhagologus leucostigma, assembly GCA_013397725.1. Lineage (NCBI taxonomy): Eukaryota > Metazoa > Chordata > Aves > Passeriformes > Rhagologus > Rhagologus leucostigma. The sequence goes on along the minus strand of VZTD01006193.1, from coordinate 218,485 downwards.
ATAGAAAGGCTGTAATTCATGCACATGAACAAAGTATTTTTAATCATTGTGTGCATTGATATTATGTATTTTATTGATGTCTTACAATCATATAATTTGTAGCATTTTAAGATATATTGTAAGATTTAAAAAAACCTTGGTGAACTAAATACATAAAGTAGCCATGTTTTTTGTGTGTAAGAATGCAATTTTGTAATTTTCAATTTTTAATTATTTTCAATAAATATTTCACCAAAACTTCTATAACCAAATATTTTTTATAATATTTTTCAGTATTTCTAAGTTTTAGCATCAAGGGTCATTTTTTGGGCCAAACATTATGTAGCGGCCTGCAAACTAGCACATTTTTACTGCAGTATTAAAAATTATCATAACTGTCCTTCAAATGGAGTAGGTACATAGTCCTGGGCTCTTCCAAGAGAAGTTTTTTTTTTATTTTTTAAATTTTTACTATTATAACTCACGAATAGTAAATATGATTTTCATCATAGTAAAACCTGGGAAATTACAGTGTTTTAAGAGGTTTTACGCAAAAATAACTACCTACCTATTGGAGGTAATTGCAAGGCATTACTCCTTTCTATACATTACAATCAACTTCCAGTAGCTTGCACAGTAGAGTGTTTATTTTATTTTTGTAAAAAATGATCCTTGCGATAATGGGGAGAGCAGAAGTTCCAGTGGGACTTTTATCTTTTGTGTATATAGGCTGCTAAGGAAGCCTATCCATCAGCAGTCCAGACTTTTGACTCTTCCACCCCAGCAATCAACAAACTCTGAATAAGAGGTAACAAACCCCCACAGAGTACTATATGGAATAGAAAGACTTAATAACATCTCTGTAGGCTCTTAAAACCATGGCTATGTGAGCAGTGATTTAGAAGCAACCTATCTAAAGAAAACAGAAAATATCCAAGGAAAGTCAAAACTATCAGCTTCCCAGAAGTCAGTGATCCAGTAAGTATTAGACCTTTGTGAAAAGGGACCTGCACTTATCTGCAGAAATGTAATTTGAAATACTTGTTTTGGTGTGCTTTATCACGTTGATGACGTTTTCAGTAACATTACCGTGTTTATGATCCCTCATGTGACAAGACGCAGCGTAGCAAAGGAAGAAGAGGTCTTGGCAACCTAATTCAGAATGTCTGGAGAGCATGAAAACAGCATAAAGCCTCTATTCTAAAGATGATGATTATTTCTGTATTCACAGGCATGGACTTGAATGTAGCTAGCTGGGCAAATATATTCCATGCACTTTTTGTATTGTGTGCTTGCACGTTAATTTGGGCAGCATTCAGGTGTTGTTATATTTAAAGAAAATCTATAAAATATGCTTATGAATGCAAAATTTTGCTAGTGTGTTGGTAAATAGTGTACATCCAGTTCCAGCAGCTCCAGAGGCCCCAGCCCACACAGAAATGTAATGGTAGTTCAAACTGAATGAAATTTAACACTTATAGGCCCTATAGAACAGTCCCTTAATATTTTTAATGTATGTCAGTGGAGTTTTGGGGTGGATTTTTAATAATTTTTAAGTTGAAGATCTGTTGTAATATGCTAATACTGGAACATAATGACAAATTATGCCTGTAGCAGCTGCTTTCCTCAGCAGTTGTTCTGAGCTATGGAGATTATTCTGACACAGATCAGCTCTGTGTCCTGATTTCCACAACCTAGACTAGCAAAATGGTTAGGTGTCTATTTGACAATCTGCATCTGCTCAAGTCCTGCTGATTTAACTTGAAAGATTTCTCTATGAAAGCTGTAGCAAGGATATGATCTCCTTAAGTAACAGTAAGAATAGAAATGTTTGGTTTGCCCATGTCTCTGAGCACAGACCAATGGTTTTGAATGTTACATGCAGGAATCTGTGAGCCACATCTTGGCTGCTCCTGACACCTAGGCTAGCTAAATTAAAGCTAAAGTGATTTTGCCTATACAAGCTAAAGAAGATTTTTATTTAGCTTCATTCAAAGCGGAACTGAAAAAGTCCTTTACTGAGTAGGGACTGATAAAAAACAGACTTCAGAATTAAAAATAGAGAAATGTCACAGACTTCTCCAGGAGACTATAAGACAAGCGATGATTTCAATTTTGCAAGAAACACCTTATCCTTCTATTTGCACAACCACAATTTTACCATTATACATTGGTTTTGATAAAGAGGTGGTGAATGGAAAATATGTCATATGGGTACCACCATCAGACCACTGGTGATGCTACTGCTTGAAGGAATGTAAGCAAGTGTAACTCTCATCCATTCTTGACCCTCTTGATTCTCTCTCTGTTTTGTTTGTTGCACATCTGCGGGGCTATATAGTAAACTCTCTGGGGAAGGTTGTACTGCTGCTAATATCTATACAAAGCTCAGAAATTTATGTTCTCAGAATAGCTTGGTAACATAATTTGCAATGTTAATTCTAGGAGGAGTGTAGGCAACATTTAAATAGTGTAGTATACAGCTGCTGAACCATTGTATGTTTTGTAACTACAGCCTCTTCTCTCAGATCTACGCTACCTGGTACTAGAGATTCAGCACATGGCATTTTATGAAGTTGCACTTCACTTTGTCCAGCAGCGACTATGACAGGCTGCTCTGCTCCCAGCAGTACTTGTAATAGATTTTCTTTCAGGAGTCCCCTTGCTTAAATCCTGACATTCTCATATGTGATACAGTTTCCCATGATATTCTCATAGGCAACTTCTGGAAGTGTGGGCTGGACAAGTGGATGGTGAAGTGGATTGAGAACTGGCTGAATGGCAAAGCTCAGAGAGTTGTGATCAGTGGAAGAGTCTGGTTGGAAGCTTGTGACTAGTGGTGTTGCCTAAGGTTCAGTACTGGGCCCAGTATTGTTTAACTTACGCATCAATGACTTGGATGAAGGTGCAGAGGCCTCCTCAGCAAATTCACTGATGGCACAGAGCTGGGAGGAGTAGCCAATACGCCAGAGGGCTGTGCAGCCCTTCAGAAGGAGAGATTGGAGAGAAGGGCAAAGGAAAACTGTCTGAAACTCAAGGGCAAATGCAGGGTCCTGACCCTGGGGAAGAATAACCACACCATAACAGGCTGGGCACTGACCTGCTGTAAAGCAGCTCTGCAGAGACGGACCTGGGGGTCCTGGTGGACACCAAGCTGTCCGTGAGCCAGCAGTGTGTCCTTGTGGCCAAGAAGGCCAAAGGTATCCTGGGGTGCATTAGGAAGAGCATTGCCAGCAGGTCGAGGGAGGTGATCCTGCCCCTCAGCTTAGCCCTGGTGAGGCCACATCTGGAGAGCTGTGTCCAGTTCTGGGCTTCTCAGTACAGGAGAGAGAAGGAGCTCTTGGAGCAGGTCCAGCAAAGGACTGAAAATGATGAGCAAACTGGAGCACCTCTCTTATGAGGAAAGGCTGAGGGAACTGGGCCTGTTCAGCCTGGTGAAGAGACAACTGAGAGGGAACCTCACCAATGTGTGTAAATTTCTGAAGGAAGGGTGTCAAGAAGATGGAGCCAGGCTCTTCTCAGTGGTGCCAAGCAGCAAGACAAGAGGCAATGGGCACTAAGTAGAACACAGGAAGTTCCACCTGAACCCGGGAAGAACTTCTTTACTTTGTGGATGACAGCACTAGACCATGGTGTTCAGAGAGACTGTGGGCTCTGCTTCTTTGGATATACTCAAAAGCCATCTGGACACAATCCTGAGTAACATGCTCTAGGAAACCCTGCTCAAGCAGAGATGACCTCTAGTTGTCCCCTCCAACATTACCCATTCTGTTATTCTGTGGCCCCCGACTAATAGTCAAATAGACAGCAAAGGCCATGCAGACCTGGCCTCAGCTGCCAGTACTGGAAATTAACCAGGGCAGCACATACTGTGTTGTCAAATGAGCATCTTTTTCTTGCAACATGATTTTCAAAGCTACACTGGATATATACGGCTTTATGAAACATCTTAAAAAAAGTAAAAGGTCTACTCCACGCAATGCTCCAAAATTTATTAAATTGTTAGGTTATGTAAGAAAGGGAAAAAAAGAAATAAGTATGGACCAGAACGCTTACCAAGAATCTTCCAGTCTTAAAGTTGCCCCATAGTAGTACAAAACCTAGAAATACTCTCAGTGGTATAAGAAACTATGTTTGGCTAGGCTAGAACTGATTTCAATTTTTTTTTTAATCTATTTTGTATTAAGAACGTATGTGCTAATACTGAATCAGCCCAGTATCGCACTCTGATGCACTAGAATAAGAGATTCCCCAGGGATAATATGAAAAACCTTGTCATGAGCACACAACTTGCTCATTGGTATAGCCTTGTCCTTTCAGTCAGGAGTTAATTATTGCTCTTGCAATTGAATCGCTTCCTCAACTTAGGTAAAATATTCAGCAGTCCACTGTATAAGGTTCTAACAGTTTTGCTACCAGTGTCTACAAATTGATTGTCATAGTTATTTAACATCCACCCAAATGTGACTGTTCGTAATACAAAATTTACACTGCAATAAAGAGAAGAAGCCTAGAGAAATGAAATTACTGACTCACAAATTTATCTCTTAGAAATCAAGAAGGTCAAAGTCAGATTAGTATTTCATATTCAAATTAAATGTCATGAGCATCAATATGTAAACACTGTTAATAAATATGTGCATTTCATTTCAAGTTGTGGTGTAAGTATTGCTTAGGCTTAACATAATAGATAATTATTTTTAAAAGTACCACTGAAAATATTATTACTACTGTAGGGAGAAAAAATATCAGATTGGGTTTCTTTCTCCGATTTAACTAACAGTTTTAAAAATCTCAGCCAGCATATAATTATGGGCATTCTAGTATATGCTGGACTAGTTAAGATCTGCCTCGAAATTATGGAGGTTTTCTAATAAAAACTTTCTTAAAAAGATATGTTTTGAAAAATAACTGTTCGGTGTACCAATAAAAGTAGTTCAGTAAATACATATTTGCATATAATAGCTCAACTTGTGTCCAGAACTGATCCCCTGCATCTGATAAAAGTTGGTGCTGTAAATTTACTTAAACAGGCATGAACCAGAGTTCCATCATGTGAAAATTGTAAATGAATTTTTAAAGATCTGATTTGATCTCTGCACCAGACTGTTGCACTGAGGAGACAGAACTCTTTCCTGGCCAGAATAAAATCTTTACACTGCAGCTATGATCATTCCTTGGCCGTATGTAGCCAAAGGGATCGTTACGAGCTGATAAGGTAGGTAAAACTATTATTCTGAAGGAATGAGTAGAACTGAGGCAATCTGAGTCAATTTATCCAAATAATACAATTCTCCAAATACAGGACACCTAGAACACCTTTATATTCTGAACGCAAACCTAATCCAATGCAAGTGAGTGCTCAATACTAGAATATTTAACCAAAGCCCATTTAGGTCTGTGTAAAGAAAAAAGGAGATGATATAATTTTGTTCAACTCAAGCTACCTCATTGTTTTCCTTTCAACAAAAATACTTCAAGCCTTAACAGAGAAATATCATCACATTTAAAAGTAAAGGATAACAATATCACAGCTGTGCAGAGAATACACAATGGTTTTATCTAACAGCCAAATTAAAAATCAAAAATACATGGCCATTCAAAATTTTGCTAGTCCTGCTACTGCAAACTACTGTTACTCTAGTTGAATAATTCTTGTCTTTGACAGGAAATTAGTAACACACAGTGAAGGGCAGATGGAGAACAGACCTGAAATGCTATTCTTAGAAATGGGAAAATAAATTCAGCCATGCCATACTGATATCAAAGTCATTATTGGAAAATAAATGTTAATTCCTCATTACATGAACAGACTGACAGGAAACCTTTATTCATTCAAAATTATTTTAGCATTTATGCCATCAAATACATTTAGGAGACACAAACAAAAGTAGCATTCCTTGATCAGATAGCTTTCAGCACTGAGGAAACATCAACAGGAGAGTGGGAGACTACTACATTACTTCTGTTAAATCTTAAGATTTATCTTTTTAATAAAGCCTAATGGTTTGTTTCCTCTTCTTCTGAAAATATATTTTTTCAGTGTGGAATAGACAGGCAATCGACACTAGTGCATGTGTTATACTGGTGTGTTTGTGTCAGCACAAACGATCAAAAATTAGTGATAACTGCTTAGACTTTACTAAACAAGACCTTAATTAAATGTATAGTTCCACCTGATTTTCTCAAACTATAGCAAGTTGAAATAAAATTTGAAATTTACTACCCTACTAGATTGTCTTAATTTTTAGAAAAGGGTAATTTTACCATGGAACTTTACTGTGCTACTACTAGTTCAATTTTCATAAGGGGTGATATGCAACAAGGTTGAATAAAATATAAAAGTCGTAAGAGCAAAGATGAGTGACCCAGAACAGCAGGGGTATCTTAAGCCAGATTTTAGTGCCAGAAAAAGTCTGTACATTTTCTGTATGGATCAAGGAAGAAAATCCCTACTGAGGATGCTTTGATATGTAGACATCCGTTCAGCTCTTGACCAGTTCCACACCTAGAAGTGATGAATCATGAGATAAAACCAAACAGAAGTTTTGTGGTAAATGGAGGGGTTTTTGCTAAAGGCTAAGAGGGCACTGATACAGAAAAATAGGAGGAAGATGTTTGCAGAGGCATAGAAGGAGATGTCCCAGCAAATCATCCCTGTGTAGGGAGCTAGGGCTCTGGGCTCCTAGGGAGATCTGCTTGAGCCCAGAGGATCCTGTGAAGCAGGAAGAGCAGTGAAGCAAGAAAATGTACATGGCATTTATTACTCTGTATATTTGAGCTATGCTAAAGGTGACATTTTGGCTGTACAAAGACTTTAAAAGAGCATGGATATTTGCTTTCATTTTTGTATATTTGTTGCATATTCCCAGTGACCAGCTTCCTAGTGTAAGGGAAGGAATGTGACACATAAAACAAAAGCAAAGCCACTAGACTGCTTAGGCCACAAGGTCTGATTTGTCTTGATGGGGTAAGAGAAATATTTTCTCCTTGTAGGATTTGTATATATTTGTATATATTTGTATATGTTTTTATATATTTGGCCACAGAGGCCAAAACCAGTCCTGAAACATATGCAGATTTCTCTCAAAGTCTGATACTGTGGGATTCAAGAGACTCAGTCTAATAACATCCACAGTGGGAACTTTGCCATAACAAATGGGTCACTGAGGATGCTGTCATTGATATCTGCACTGACATGAATATTTGGAAATACATGTGATGGCAATCAACTAAAAGTAACATATTGTCATTACATCTACATCTCACTGCAAGACATGTCTAGATGGATTTGGTATTTAAAACTGAGTCATTTTAAAAACAGAATGCTCAAGAAGGAGCCGAGAGACAAAAGAGTGTGCTAACATAAGAAGTTGAAGAATTAGAGTTTACACAGTTCTTCAAATAGAAAGTTAAGAAATGCGAAATTGCATTCTACAGGTATGAGGAATTAGGGATAAGCATTACCTGGTTCATGAAGAAATCTGTCTGCTTTTGATGGCCTCATTTTATTGTGCCAGAAAGTAAATTAGACTACCAAGGAAAGAGTGTGAACATCAAATAAGAAATAAAAATATTTACAATATTATAATTGTTAGTCTTCTAAATTGCTTCTGTTTTTACCAGATAAGGAATTTGGGTTCTGGCAATACCAGGTGCAGATAAGTGAAAGACACATTCAAAGACTACACTGCAGCTTTACTTTCTAGTAGAACAAAGTTCTCAGCCTCTGAGAGATCAATCACCTACAGCGAAAAGACAGAATATTATCACGGGTGCAGAAAATTTTTGTACCCTTTATACTTCAAGACGGAATAGAAAATTGACTTCAGGCTAAGTTGAAGGTAACAGTATAGTGAATCAATCAGTTTAACATTCCATCAAGTACAAACAACGCTGCATGTTGGATCATGTGACAAGAGGAATTTGCAGGTCGGACTGCATGGTACAGGGAGGTTCCTGTAGAATAGGGCATGTGGTGGCAAACATGAAACACGACATGGCATGAGGTGATGTTCTCTCTGGAGACTACATTCTCTGCTAGCTGCTACACACTGCTTCTCTTTCTGCATTACACAAAATTTCTCAGTAGGTCAACCTTCTATGTCTGGAATTGAAGTGGAATTGTAGCTGAACTGGAAAAGCATTACCTACAAACCCTGAAGCTCAGCAATATGACAGAAACACAGATGTGAATTGTACATAATGCTGAGGTTAGACAGATCTGAAAATAAATCTCTGTAGGCACTGGCAAAAAACCAAACCAAACCAAAACAAAAACAAACCCAAAAAACCCACAAACAAAAAAACAACCAAAAAACCCCCCGAAAACCAAACCAAACCAACCAACCAACCAACCAAAAAAACCCCAAAACCCCAAAAAACCCCCCCAAAAACTTTCATCTTCTGTTTTTTCAGTCTATGCCATCAAAGAGTTTTGGTAATTACATTCTGAACAAGTCATCTTTGGGGGCAAGGAACTGCCCTGTTCACTAATGGTGCACATTAGAGAAAATCTACCAAAAAATGTAAAAGTATAGATTGTAAAAGTAAATAGAGACTTAGGCTAATTTAATTTAAATGATCTTAAAACTTGCTTCAACAAGATTTGTTATAGTTAGAAAATGTCGCATGTTTTTGCACACTGAGACTGTGGTTGTGTTTGGAGCATTACTTCCAAGAAACCTTGGGCATCCTTCTGGGATTCCAGTTTCTATAAATGTGACCAAGCCATTCTCTCATTTTGCAGAATGCTGGCTCATAAAGAATTTTTTACAGACTTGGAGTATCAGACCTGCACAAAACTGATTCAAAAACTGAAGAACAATTATCAATAATTCAAGCAAAACTTAAAATATATTTTTAGCCTTTACATACACCTGGAACTTCATAGTCCATAGCTCCTGAATTGTGCTGACCTTTCTATAACAGAAAAGATTTTTTTTTTTAATGAAAAGCGTTCAGTTTAAATGGAAAATGACCATGAGGAGTTCTTAACATTTTCTTTTCCCTTTCTCTGCAGGGAAAAAGAAAAGGTATGCATTCCAGGAGCAATTGAAAAAGAAGGTAAAATATTTTTATGACAGTTTTTCTCTACTTTATAAAAAAACTTGGTTGGTAAAGGAAGCAATACAGAATTGTCTTCTTTTGTTATTGGTCAAATATCTAAATTTCTTCTAGGGAATATTGAGAATAAGACCACCTAAATAAATTGACTTTTTTTTTTTTTTAGATATGGCTTGAAAAATATCTTCGAGATGAGCTGAATATCTCCCCAAGCCCCGCTGCACTACTGACTAAATCCCCAGTGGTTGTTATGGGTGCTTTGTTTTCTACGTTTAGGAACTAAGTGTGCTATTGAGGAGCTGAATCCCACCTTGTAAGTGTAGTCAGTGTTTGTGTACAGGGACAACTGAAGATTGACATAATTTCCTCCAGGTTCCTCCCTGGATCAGCCAAACTCCAGTGTAGAAACATAATTGTGTTTGCAGGCACAGGCCCTGATAAGAAGCAGGAAAGATGAGTTCATACACAGTGGCACAGACTGTTGTCCACCTGTTCTCGAATATGGACAGAAAAGCAGGTGTCTGTCTGCACCCTATTGCAACAAAATCATAATGAGCTACTCCAAACTTGCTATCTAGAAATTCAGCTTACAACCAAGACTTTATTGCCAGAGACTACAAAACAGATTCTGTGTGCTTGCCTCACTGCTTCTTCTGCAGATGTAATCCTGCAGTGTGGCTCATTGCGAGAGACGACTTTCAGATGCTTACTGAATGCTCTGGCTTATAAAATAGCTAATTTTCTCCCTCTTCCTTGGTTCTGGAGCCTGCTGCTCAGCTGATGCTGAAGCAGAGAAAGAGGTACCTCTCTGCTAATGACAGGTCTTGATATTTGTACCATTATCTGACAGTGGGGCTTCTGCTGACATGAGAGCCTAGCTATGGAACAGGCATCCAGCTGAAGATCAAAGTTCATGAATTAAAAATTCAAGAAAAAGGAGTATTTTCACTTCACCTCTCGTCTGCCATTTTACAACATCACCATAAAGTGAGCAGAAATTGTAAATGCCTGAAAATGTCCTGAGACCTGTCCTGTCCTGGACTTCTGGGTAAAATGAGTACATATAATTCTTATTGGATGTTTAACTCAGCTGGAGTCTTTGCACATGTGCAGAATACTTAGTCATTAATACCTTGAGTGGCTGATTGAACTGCCAGCTGCCTTTGGCCAGAATGCTGCAGAAAAATCATTTGACAAATTTTTGGAAAATCTCTCCTGGTGGACATTTCAGAGAGTCTTGGGGACTCCCCTGTCAAAACCAACTGCTAGGCATTACCTGGGTGTTTCAGTGTATGCCTCAATTACCAGCCTGGGTAGAAAATCTTCCCATCCCAGAGATCCCCCTATGCAGCTCCACATGCAGAGTTTATTATATAGGTATATAAGTTATAACCAAAATTAGAATTTCACCTGTATAGACAAGGGTTTGCTGGAGGCAGATTACTGCCTTCTCTTAAGGAGGATTTCAATCATTCAGATGCCTTCCTGGCTTACTGTGGAAGCTTCAATTTTTTGATGAAAAAAGTGTCAGTTAGAATATATGCTATTTATAATTAATTTATTTCTTCTGAAGTAAACAAAGTCCATTTGTAAATTTATACATCTTAAGATGTATGATTTTTGTTATGCCTTTTCCAGAAACTTCTGCTATAAAAAAATTAGAAAGAATAAAGAAAAAAAAAAGGCAGAATTAATGGCATTTATGTAAAAGACGTCCTTTCTTGTTCTGAGATTTATACATTTTAAAAGTCAATAGTTATGTGTAATGTGTGCTTGCCTCACTGCTTTTTTTGCTTGAATAAATTGACATACATGCCAGAGGATAAGAAACTTTATGAACTTTTTTCTTTTTATGCTGCAGGATGTGTCTTGAAAATTTTGCAAGAATTATGCCATCTGGTTATCCATTTGCCTGTTATCAGCCATAAAGTAAGGTGGAATAAATGTAGTTTATTCAGCCTCACTAGATTCAGACTAAATCAAAAGTGCAGTTTGTTTGATCTAGTATAGTAAGATACGTCTGCTGGGATTGATTAAAGTAAAAATACTGAGCACCACAATCCTAGAGTATATTTCAACATCAAAGATGTTCCATTTAGTTCTTTGAATACAATATGAAGATAACAGATAAAACCATTGTGTAATGCTAAATCCTTCAGACCAAAAATTCCTGTAAATTAATTTACACACATAATAATTCCAGCACACTGGAGTGTTATGGTCTGACAGACCTAGGAATTTTTATTTGAAGTCATTAATAAAATAATGTCCATGATGCAAAAAAAGAGTTTTCAACATATTTTATATTAGTACTGTAGAATTACAGCACCTATTACCCATGACTGAAAGAGAAAAATTATAAATGAATTGCCTAGCAGATATTAGTTTCTATAATGCTACTGAAAATGAAACAGCTACAGCATAACCATTGAAAATATGATCCATGTCTATCTTTGACATACCAAATTGTTTTATTTCAAATGCCAAATTCTTAACATTGAAATACTTTCTTCATATGAGCAGCTTTTCAGAACTGGAACTTTCTGAAGTAGTTAGGCTTTTAAAAACCTAATGAAGTGGCTCTCAAATTTATCTTTAGAAAATATATGTTAGTTAGGACGGTATTCACCTCACAAACACATAACCACCCAAAAGCTAGTAATGCAAGTTGGCTAGATAAGTTTAAAAAACATGCAAAAGAAACTCCAAAAATCCACTCACAGAATAAAAATGAGAATTCTTATTTTAGGTAACTTGAAAATTTTGACCTAAAATTTAATTTTTTGTGGTTTCTTTATCAGAGAATCAAATTATAAACTATGACTGTGAAAATGTTATTTACCTCCTTTTACTTTTAGCACTGCAGGGGGTATATACAACTCGAATATCAAAGGCTGAGGGTTAATTTCTCTTCTGTTTCATTTAAAGAGAGGACAATAAATTCCTGAAAGAACTTCTTTCATTCAGCGACTAGATGAGTTTCTATGAGTTGGACTCTAGGTTATAATTCTGGAGAATCTTTGCATTATTTTTGGTTTCAACAAATTTGAAATATTGTGAAGTCTAATAAAGCCCTCTTTTTACAGAAAGTGGGGGAAAAAAGAGAATATTTCTCTGCATCACGTCTTTGTGGAAAACTGAGAAGTTTGTAAGGCTAAATATGTGCTTAGCACCTAGTGGTTATTTCTTGCACCTATCTTAGGCTCTAGGTTGTGACTGTCACTATGACAGTCCTGTACAAAACAGGAACTGGTGACTACTTTGCACTTTATAAATCAAATAATTTTCCAGATTGCATGAACCACTACATTTGATACATAAACAGTCCATCCTCCTGCGCTGCAAGACAAGAGAGTGGGGAAGAAGACTGGCCTGTCTGAAAACCTTTGGCTAGAAAAGGAGAGTTTTTTCCTTTGGAAGGACAGCTATCAGCATGATGAATCTTCATCTTCTGTTTGATACAGAGGGAAACATAGTGACAAAGGATGAGGAAAAGGCTGAGGTACTTAATGACTTCTTTGACTCAGTCTTTAAGAGTAAGTTGTTGTCAGGGTACCCAGCTCCCTGAGCTGCCAGTCATCCTACAGAACAGGGAAAGGGTGTGGAACAAAAGTCCCACAATCCAAGGGAAAATGGTCAGCAACTTTCTACACCAGTTAGACACATACAAGTCTATGGGGCCAGATGGAACAAACACAGGGGTACTCAGAGAGCTGGCAAAAGTGCTCAATGAGCCGGTTTCCACAATTTATCAGCAGTCCTGTCTAACTGGAGAAATCACAGTTGGCTGGAGGCTGGCAAATGTGATTCCCATCTAGAAGAAGGGCTGGAGAGAAGTTTTGGGAAGCTACAGGTCTTTCAGTCTGACCTTGGCTCCAGGTAATGTCATGGAGCAGATCACCTGGAGTGCTATGACACAGCATGTGCAGGACAAATTGGAGATCAGGCCCAGCCAGCATGGATTTATGAAAGGCATGCCCTGCTTGTATCCGGGCTGTGGATATTGTTGATCTGGACTTTAGTAAAGCTTTTGACTGTCACTGTTGTACCGGGGATGGCAAGAAAACGACATAGATTGGGTCCAGGAAGAAGTGGAATTATTTTTTAATTTACAGACTTGTTTATATGTCTTAGTTCGCTTGAATGGCGTAAGGTTATTGGTCCTTTGACCATCCACCTCTCAGAACGATTGGCTAAATTCTACAACACTCATTTCAAAATTTTTATTCAGTTAGTAACAACAGTACTGCATAAACATCTTGCACCTGCAAGATAAATGGATTGGTTTACAAAAACCTCTAACTGTTTTTCAGCCAGAATCCGTGTGAAAGCAAGGACTTTCACAGGGACGCTGGCAGAAAGCTGGAAAATCTCCCTGTGACCAAGCTTTCAGCATCCACATTTTGACAATTTTTTCTCCTGGAGAAATTGGCTGCTGAAGGCTTGAATGGGTGTACACTTTGCTGGGTAAAAACTTCTCTGGATGACCAGGCCCAGAGAGTGGTGGTGAATGGACTGAAATCCAGTTGGTGGTCAGTCACTAGTGGGGCTCCCCAGGGCTCAGTGTTAGTGCCAGTCCTGTGTAATATCTTTACAAATGAACTTAACAAGGAGATCAAGAGCACCCTTGGTCAGTTTGCAGTCAACACCACATTGGGCAGGAGTGTTGATCTGCTGTAGGGTAGGAAGGCTCTGCAGAGAGATATGGAGAGGAAAGATCTATGGACCAAGCCCAACTGTATGAGGTTAAACAAGAAGAAGCACCAGGTGAAGGACCTGCATTTGGGTCACAACAACCCCATGCAGCCCTACGGGCTGGTGAACAGAGTGGCTGGAGAGTGGCCCAGAAGAAAAGGATCTGGGGGTGTTGTCTGACAGCCGTTTGAACATGAGCCAGCATCCTGGCATCCTGGCCTCTATCAGCAATAGTGTGCCCAGAAGGGCCAGGGCAGTGATTGTCCCCCTGTACTCAGCACTTGTGAGGCCATACTCAAATCCTGTGTCCAGTTCTGAGCCCTCACTACAAAGAAGGACATTGAGGTGCTGGAGTGTGTCCAGAGAAGGGCAACGGAGCTGGTGAAGGGTCTGGAGCACAAGTCTGATAAGGAGCAGCTGAGGGAGATGGGATTGTTTAGCCTGGAGAAAGGCAGGCTGAGGGGAGACCATATCGCTCTCTGCCTGAAAGGAGGTTGTAGGTAGGGGTGGTGGTGGGCAGGGTGGCTTCTTCTCACAAGTAACAAGTGATAGAACAAGAGGAAATAGCCTCAAGTTGCTCCAGAAGAGGATTAGATTGGGTGTTAGGAAAAATTTCTTCATGGAAAGGGTGGTCAGACACTGGAACGGGCTTCCCAGGGGAGTGGTTGGGTCACCATTCCTGGAGGTATTTAAAAGACATTTATATGTGGCACTTAGAGAGGGACATACTTTAGGGGTGGACTTGGCAGTATTAGGTTAATGGCTGGGCTTGATGATCCTAAGGGCCTTTTCCAACCCAAATTATTATGTGATCTTATGTGAATATTGTTGTATGTCACTGCTTTCCGAAAACAGCATTTAAGGAGAAAAACTGTAGAGAAATGTTTCAAGTTTTGGACAGGAAGTATTTACTGATTTTGTTAGTGGTCTAGGACAGGTAAGTTTAAAAGCAGATGCCTTTTGCTTATATTCATTTCCAGTTTTCTATTAAATAGCCTGAATATTAGCCATTATCCATAACCACTCCTGTTTGAAAATTTAAAAGTGTTGAAACATAATTTTAGGGAGACACCCTTAACAAATATGGGAAATATGTTAATTATGCCTTGCATTGGTTACATTTGAAATTAGTAAAACAGTGACCTGCTACAATGGTCTTGTCTCAGTTTATAAGGATTCCCTGCCAATAAGGACAAGAGAACACAGTCTTAACGTCGTGGCAGGGGAGGTTCAAGTTGGACATTAGGAGAAATTTCTTCGCAGAAAGAGTGACTGGGCATTGAGCTGGACTGACCAGAGAGGGGGTGGAGTCACTGACCCTGGATGTGTTTAAGGAAAGACTGGATGTGGCACTTAGTGCCATGGTCTAGGTGATGTGGTGGTGTCTGGTCATAGGTCGGACCCGATGATCTCAGAGGTCTTTTCCTCAACCTAATTGACTCTGTGATTCTGTGAATACCCACCTAGCACTGAGCCAATACAGACAGCATGTTTGTACCAACCTGACCTACAGTCTGATTTACATAAAGTTGTTGTAAAATACTATTTTCAGATCAATCCTTGCTCTTCATGGTGTTTTGCTACTCCAAAAAGACAATACTGTTTTTGAATTTGCTGGGCTTAAGAGATCAAGCCTCTCTCCTATCCAAATGAAAATAAATTCAAGTGATGCTGATTTTTATCTCTCTGTCAGTGGCTGAGGAAGGGAATGAAAAACAAACTTGCTGACACTTGAATTTATTTAAGACACAGAAGAAATATCCTTACATGCTTTTAGCAGTATATCTCTATAAGAATAATTCATCTGAACAGTTTCTCATGGAGAAGTACGCTTTTACATTTTACAGAAGAGGTAATAAAATGATACATCTTTTGTTTTTTATGTCATCTCTCAGAACTTGTAAAATACTTTAATCTAAAATGAACCAACCAACTCTAAACAAACAAGCAAATAAAATTGCCCACAAGAGAAGAAAATGTTCAAGGTTATTTTAAAATATGTATTTCTGCTTTTGCTATTCTGTATTTAAGCTTCTATGCTTATAAGCAGAGCATCGATCCTGTTTTTGTGAGGTTGTCTTGCCATGATATCTGCCAGACACTGCCTTGCATTGGCTGTTCAAGTACTGCCTGCTTGCTGTATGTTAGGGTAGTCAGTTCTGCTGTCTGATATGAAATGGTTTGTATTTTGGGGTTTGATTGTATTTCTTGGATGCTTTGTGAGACACAGCCTAGAAAGGGGCAAAACAAACACTACTGCTTTAAAGATCAGTTTGTTGTGTTAAGACTACTTACTAATACTCTATAAGAGTAAGTACATCATGTTCCAAAGGGAAACAGTTGAAGGCTATCATCTGAAAGACAAAGCAGTGCAGATGTTGAAGATAGCTGCTAAAGGCATCGGCTAATGCAGAACTGACCTTGAAAAATTTTCAGTTACCTGTACTGTCATACATCGGTATTAAATAACTTGAAATTGTCACCCATAAGCCAAATCTTCCTCCATAAATTGGGCAGCAGCAGTCTCATACATACAGATGCTGACAGTGCTGTTGAAGGCTATCCTTCCTTCTGGCACCTGCTACTTCTTACTCTGCCAACAGCAGCAACTGCTACTGCTTGCTGCCATACTTTTTGTGAACTGCCCTTTTAAAGGGGCTCTTCCCCTTCCTCACAACTCGAGATGATTGTACAGCTCCCAGTTAAATGATCTTCCTTGATATACCACAGAAAAATCACACACGAGTGGGGCTGCTTTTTTTTCTGCTTACCTCTGTCAGCTTGACAGTGAGGATTTTCTGGTCTCTTCTAGCACCAAAGGGGTGTAAGTTTTACTGAAGTCTCACTGACTTCAGTATCAGTACTGAAGAGGTTCTTTTTTTGCCACTGATTCATGTAGAAAGAAAAGATGAAGCCCACAGAGAAATGTCATGAGTAAACTAAACCACCATAGATTCAAAATTCCTGTAATTGTAGAAAAAAATATAATTTCACAGAATTCTCCACAGCCTGAAGCATAAAATTTTCATTCCCATCAAAGGACATTCACCAGAAAAAGTCATCAAGTTCATTAGAATTTATCTTAATACACTTTTATGTCTCTTTTTAGCAAGATGAAGTCGATAAATGTGATAGATATCTAGAAGTGTTACATATTTGAATATTGTTTTGCTATGTACACATCAATTCCCTTTAACCACATGGTTCTGAGCCAGCACCACAACAGTTAGGATCTCAACATGGTGGCAAAGGACAAATAAGTAAATAACAGAAGCTAAACTGTTTTTTTCTAAACTATGAGATATTTAAAAATTATAATCAGAAACAACAGGGACCATATCTGGATATGCAACTCCTCTTTGTGAATACCAAACTGAATCATATCAGGTGTACTGTATAATACAGCAGATGTCTCGCTCCCTTAATATAACTAGAGAAAGTGCTGTGGACTGTTCCTATTTGGACTGGAATTCCCAACATGATCTATTGCTAAATAGCTCTATATCAGCTAAATGAGTTCCATATACATAATATGAGATTTATTTGAAGATCAATGTCCAGGAAAGATAACAGCTTCTCCAAAGGTTAAACAAAACAAGAAAAAAAAATACAAATCTCAATTTGTAAATCTCAATAAGCAAATTAAAAGAAAAAGAAAAAGAAAACACATCACAGCAAAAGACTGTGACTGCCAAAATTTGGACATTGCATCTGTGTAACATAAATTTTAAGCAGATATTATGCAGCTTAAAGTAAAAAAATTTCCAGCGACGGTAAAAAGCAGACTTCCATGCATATGTAATAGGAAGCTGCCTTTCATTAAGAACTGTAATAAACAAGCATGGCAATGATCCACACCATAGTCATCATATAAATGTTTGTCTCATAACATTTCTCATTAGCAAAGACTTTTCATTCACAATTAAAAAGTATAAGAAGGCTTACTAGTGCTGAATTTATTACCATTCTGCTATTTCAGTTCCAGAGTTGATAAAGCAGTCTAATATAGAAAAGAAAAAGAAAGCTGTCAAAGGAATATTTCTGCCTTTTACCAGATGGTGCACACCTTGCATTTTTAGTGATTTGAATTTAAATAAAGAGAAAAGAATGTATTTCTAACTACCTGTAGGCTGCAGAATTCTTAAACATATTTGATTTAATATTAATACAGTATGTTTTACCAGATGATTTATTTGATGTACTAAGTAATTTATTTAATCCAGTATCTTGCATGTAATACATGACATACCTACTGTGACAGACAATATATCTAATTCAATAAGGCAAAAGTTTAATTCTACAGCTTCTTTGCTCTTCTGAATCTTCTGAATAAAGATATATTTTATTGGAGCACTGAGTATTAATTTCAGTTTAAACAATTTCAAATCCAGTATTATGCATATTAAGAAAAAGTAAACCTATCTCAAGAGTGAAGAGAAAAGAAGAGAACATAGCAGTCTAGTAAACGTGCTTGCATGCAAACTACTTGGCTTCAATATGCTACTCTTGATAAGCGATATTTGTAACCAGGAATATTTCAACAGCTGTTTCTATTCATGAAAATATCAGTAATTTTTGAAGTGCTTTGAATTTATGCTCACATTCTCTTATTGCTCATTAGTTAAAAATAATGTCGTGTAGCTGAGGAACAGAAACATTATCATGTATCCATTCACATGCACTGAATTGGCAAAGATATTTGTAATTTACCTGTAATCTGGAAATTGTCACCCAAACTGTTTGAAGTATAACTAACACATAAATGCTACATTTGTAGACATCAGAAATTATGCCAAAAGACAGACAAAAGGTTCTGGCTGCTTTTAAGTGAGATTTTATCAATATATCCTGGTTCTTTGGTGCATTACTTTAAGCAAAGTTGCATGGAATGACACATTTTTAAAGAACTTGTAATCTTTGAATTATATTTTTCTGAATCACAAACACTTGCAGAACAGAATTTTTGAAAAATTTGAGATAGAAAGATGCTGGTCAAACAACATAAATTGACAGCATGAAGAACATTCAAGGGAGTAGGAAAGGGACTCTAAAGAAATTCTAGCTGGGATTGGAAAGTTCAGTTCTGAAAGGGCACATCTTCTTTTAATGGGGTAGCAAAAATAAAGCATTTGCTGACTTTTTTTTTAAATGAGTTTTACTTCAGCCTTTGTGTACTGGCCTGAACTATGGTAACAATACCTTCCTGTGTAATTGAGAAAATTGCATCTCAGAATTTTTCAATCACAATTTCTCCATCAGAACAACAGTACAGTAGTTCAAACACACAGCATAAAATCCTCTCTCCATATAATGCTAAAAAAAATTGGAATTAAGTGGAATGCAAGCTGTCGGATCAATAAACTCATTCCACATCCCCAATTGGATACATGACATTTACTGTATTTTACATGTGGAACCAGCACATTCAAACTCTAGAGTATTTCTGAATTTATTCCTTAAACCTGATGCCACTAAAAGAGAGGTAAATGGAAAGCCTAAGCTCCAGTCTCCCTTGATCAGGGCTTACAGATGGACCACATTCCTAAGAGTGGGTTTGTTGAGGAGCTGTTTTTATGCCATCATAGTAAAATCTATGTACATGTTACACCTAGTTATTAGACTAAGTATTGAATAATATACACAAAGAAGCAAGATTCAAATCCCTCACCTATATTCCATAAAATTAAAACTGAATGAGATTTTATTCATTTGTCATTTAAAAGTCAGAGAATTTTTATTAACTTTATAATTAAGTCAAAAAGTAAACTATTTACAACGAAGTCAGGATCTCTCCTGGTGAAGTTGTGTCAAATGATTTAAAAAAAAAAAGGCATAAAATCTAGTGTCAAAAGGGGCTCTGAATCTCTGTCATGCTGCTTAGGAAGCTTTCCTTGAAATGGTAAGTCTTGGCTACCACTCACTCTTCTCATTCCGACACATATATTGCACATATTCTGTAATTACTAGACCAAATCCTCTCAGGGGAAGTGAGGAACTGAGTCAGATTTTCCTAACAGCTGAGTGAGCAATTAAATAACTGTATAGAAGAGAAGAAGGGAAATCACAAATGTACCATTGTCTTCTTTCTGCACTTGCTTGTAGGAATATTTCAATACTGACATATTTTAGGCATGAGGTAATACTTTGGCTACTCAATTTATTCTGGAGGATGACACTATTCTGGAGGATGACCATGGAAATCTGAGAAAATTTGGTGATAAAAATGAAGTATATGAAATAAAACATTCTTCCTCAATGGTTATTGGGCAAAGCCTTTTAATCTTAGTTTTCGGTACAAGTAACTGAATTGGTACAAAAATCCTCCTTAGGCTTCTCTGTTCTTTTTTTGGGCTTCGCCATTAGATCTTGTAAAAGAAAGTGATGTAATCAGGCAGCAGCATCTTCTGGTTCATTTAAATATAGATGTAGAAGTAATTCTTTAAAACCACTTAGAAAAGGCTAGAAAGCCTCACAGATAATGGCTTTTGGAAAATGGTGCTTTCTACAGGTCAGTTGGTTAGCTTGCCAACTTGCAGTTTCCATCTCATTTAATATTATATATTCTTCATGTAACCCTTAATCACAGTCAAATCCGGCCAGGCACAGAAACCATCCAATACTGAAAAAGAACATTGGCAGCTCTATCATATCCTGCTGAACAGGTATACAAAACCTCCAGATGATACTCTTAAAAACATCAGACTTTTTAATAACAATTTTCAAGATTTCAGGAAGACTAATGAATGCTTTGAATGTTTGAGCAAAGCCTGGCTGACAATTACTGTTACTGAACTTCTATTTAGTAAGTGAATGATAGTTTTATTTACTTTTATTTCTTACAATAAAGGAACTGAAATCCCTTAATTATTTGGGACAGTAAGAATACAAATACACATATCTTCTTCCTGTGCTTTATTCAAAAAATCTGACAATTCATTTTTCCTTCTTTCAGCTAAAAAGGACTTTCTGCATTCAAAAGTGTCTTCACTAAGTATTTGCAAATTGGATGTTCCTATGGACTAGTATCAATGAAATAATCCTTTTTACTGTGTAATTGTATTTGATAGGTTATGCTTCACACAGATTTTTCCGTCCTTTAAGCAGTGACTTATACTGTAGAGTTGTTTTTCTGAAATCAATGATTGTATATGTAGCACAAAATAACACTTAGCACCAGTAAAGCTTGAAAAAGCTAGCACATAATGACTAATATATTTATTTCTATGTCAATGCCTGTCTGTAATTAATACACTAAAAATTAAACTTTTTAAATAATAGGTATATCAGTTTGAAAATAAATGTACTCTGTGCGCTTACTGCTCCTGAGAAAAAGACACTCCTCATTTCTTTCTTCGCATTTTAACTGCTGCACACTTCTGCTGTGGTCTAAGAAATATTTTTTCTCTACTGAGAGACAGAGACTGCAGCCTCTAGCTATATAAACTTTTACATTAGTGATGTTAATATTCTGCTACCAATGCAACTAAGAGAGGATATGCTTTCATTGACATTTCCCTTTGAAGTGAAATCCTAAAGCTTTAATTTTTATTAATGCAAATCCCTGCTAAAAAATACCTTATCCCTGGTCACATATGAGGCACTATAAGATCTAAAGACATCTTTGCTTTCAGACTTCAGTATTAAACAGCTTCTTGCCTGCAATCACATCACCTTAGGCTCTGATAATGTTGGCTTTTATAATACAGAATAGGCAGGGACTAACTGCTGCTTGAAAAGAAGACTTCCAAATAAAATCCTAAACTTCTGGAAGTTGGTGAAAGAATGATGGAGTGCTTTACAGAATAAGAACAGGCAAAGCACTTAAAATCCAGGAAAAGCTCACAAAAAATTTGTATGATGGCTGGGATACTGCAAGGTTGACAGAAGAAGATAAGGAAATGGTGGTTTCCCAATGATTATGTTACTTGAAAAGTCACAATTACATGCAGAAAGTTGTGAATCATCCTGACTATTTTTTACTGGTATAAAATAAAATAAAATAAAATAAAGCCTTATGATTTTCATATTATTAAAATAAAAGCAAAGGTCAAAGACCAACAGCTAAATCAACATTATGCAAAGACACAATGCAGCTGTCAAGTTACATTTTGTAGAATAGAGTATAGAACACAGTACCAAATTCTGTCTGCAATTCTATTTGGTCTGATCATGTTGTAATAAAAATTTGCAACTGTTCAGGGCATCTTACCAACACTTTGCAAAAGCCTCTGATCTGCTACCTAATGAGAACTGCTGTTGTTACACTGTTTCTCCACATTTGCTAGTCTAACCTAGATGCTTTCTACTTCTCTGGGACTTTAAAATTATTTTAAAATATTTTATAATATTTTAAAATTATTTTAAAATATTATATTTTAAAAAATATTTTAAAGTATACATACAAAACAATAGAGGCAGATTGAATTTTGGCCTCAGGAAATTAAGTTTTCTTACAACTTTATTATATTAGCTCAATTCTACAATGACCTCTCAGCTGATGTAGACCAGATTAACCCACAGAAGTCTGGTCACTCTAAAGGGTGATTGGACAGGGCTGGCAGCAACTCAGCAGCACTCAGCAGCTTCTTTGTTTGTCACCACCATGTACTTTTCAGTCAGCTTGGAATATGGACAGGCCAAATGCTTTCCTGATTATAAAGAACAAAATTGATAAGCCAGTATTTATCTTTCCAGATGAAGAGTTTTTCCTCTAGCATGACAAGTGTCAGCTCTGTACTGGAAGCAAATAAAACCATCATTCACTTGCTCAGTGGGAAGTTCAGTAACATAATGACAAATTTTGCAAACAAATACTCGTTTGTGTAAATTATGGCTGTAAACCACTAAAGTTTATTCAAAGGTGTCTTGAGGTGATTTTATGATAGTACTGTATTCTCCTATTGTCTGCTTTATGCCCGGAAATGGGTCCCATAGCTTTAAGCTGGGTCCAGAAGACAAGGTGAGAGAAGCCAGGCGAATTCTTCAGCATGGTTTGTGTTCAAGGACTCACTCATGCTTCCCTGCGTTCTCACCGCTGCAGAGCCGAGGGAGCATCTTCCTGCTTTTATCCAGCCTGTTCACTGAGGCAAGAAATTTTCCCAGGGCTGCATACCGAAATCCTCCGGAACTTCTTCTTCTTCTTCTGAAACTGTTTGGCCTAGCTGTGATCCGAGAACCAGATCATCGGACCCCATGGCCTGGCAGGGAGGCTGGGGGGATGATGCATCCCAGCCTTGGACCTTGGCAGGGGCCGAGCCTGCTACAGACAGAACTCTAAAACCACCAGCTTTCTCTGCATTGAGGAAGTTTATTATCTAACATTATTCATTTCTTTTTTTTGCCCTGCTGGCACTCTGCTTGTTAAATAAACAGTTTTTTCACTTTCATCCAAGAAATTCCTTTTGTATTGGTGGGGGAGGGAGTGCTGAAACCTGCCTTCTTATGAGGAGACGTTCCTCAGAGGACGTTTCCTCCTAAACTTGTCTCAAACCGAGACAAAAGGATCAGACACATTCAGGCCCTCTGAGAGGGCTGAGTCTGACAGAATAACCATGTTTTATGGTCAGCTGTTGCTGACATATGTGTTTAGCGTTCTACTGAGCTACACAGTTATTCCACATGAAGAAGAGAAAGCAACATGCATTTTATTCTCTTAAGTGTGTTTAGAAGGACATTTCCCAGTAACTTATAGCTTTCCCACAGATGTTGCAGCATTTTGTTCCTTTATGCTATACTTTTACACAGTACTTCACAAATGAGAGCTTGACTCCTACAGTCTCTGAGAGAAGTTATTTTGAGGTACTTGATCATGATCTAGTGAGTGGAAACACATTGATCAATATTTCTTTTGTCATATGTTCGATGTATGCTAAAATTATCTTTGAAAGAATTGTAATAAATTCAGAATTTTGACAGCAACAAAAATCCTCAAGTGACACAGCACATACTACTTCATATATTACTGCTGTCTCTTCTTCTTTTTTTTTTTTACATATTAATGAAACATGAATTTTAAACAGTATTGCTTGAATTTTTTCTTTGTAAAGTATGAGGAACTTTTACTTTAGTTAGTGTTGGATTAGGAATGATTAATCAAATTCTTTTTTTTTTCCAAGAAGAAAAAAAAGTTAATTTAATTTACCTTATTGGCAGACAGAGATGTAAAATTCAACAAAAAAAAACCCCAAAAAACCCACCAAAAAAAGAGAGATATAGTAAAGAGTGGTCAGTAAGCACTTTCTGGCTGCAACATTGTATGCAAGGAAAAAAAACCCAAACATTAGCACCACTACAAGCCACAAGTGCCCAACAATGTCTGTAAGTGAAGAGATTCAGACACTTCAAATGACCACTGCCTGGGGTAGCTCCGCCTTGGCATATAGTCCCAGACTTTTGTGAGACTAACTTCCTGTACTTCTAGCTTCAGAAATATGCTGTAATGATCCTATTTACAAATTAATCTGCCTCCTGTAGAAACAGAAAGCGTGATTAACAAGAATAGTACTCCTCATTTCTTCCTAAATTAAAAAAACTCACACACTTGAAAGATTTAGTCAAACTCATTCAAAGGAAAGATATCAGCGTCACAACAGATTTATAATAAACACAGTGAACAGAAAAGACTTTCCATCCTTGTTTTAACACCTATTTATGCTGCAGCACTTATCTTGCCACTTCAGTTGCTAACATGTTGCCTAGCTCTAAGCACACAGATGTATAGCTGTTCCTTAAAGACCTGTGCCACTACAAACGTTTTCAAATATGGTTTTAGGAGAGGGATTTGACCTTAACACACTTTGCCAATATCATCCATAGGTCAGAAGCTGAAGACTAGTTAACCTTCCAGTAACACCTGCTGTTCTCACTTCTGGCAATATGTTACAGCTCTGGCTTGGTGAACAGTAAATTTTAGAAGAAAGTCCTATTCAAGAGCTGGATATATTTAGCATGCTACTGGGAGCTCTGTCCAAATGATACATTGAGTCATTGGAACAAGCATTATAGAAGCTGATTTAGTGGTAAATACAAGTTAACAGTGCAAATATTCCCCAGAAAGACAGGGAGTTACTTTCTATACTTTTTTTCTAAGATTACTTTGCAACCCCTGCCTGTATTCGAGAGCCCTAAGTGTCTCTGCATAACATATATGTTATGTATGTCAAAAGCTTTAGCCTTTGGGAAAATACTTGCTGAATTGACTGCATTATCTGCAGTGATACCATTCTGTTCACTGGTAAAGTAAGTGCCATTCTCATATATGCAGTAAAGCTATAGGAGAGCAGGTACTTTGTTAAAGTCAACTTAATTTAAACATACGCATACCTGACATGTGAACTTTGAAATGTGAAAGATAGTAATTGTTGTATTACTACCAATTAATTCAGTGGGGGTGCTAATTGATGAGAAGCTCAACATGAGACAGCAATATGAACTTGCAGAAAGGCAACCGTATATGTCCTGGGCTGCACCCAAAGCAGTGTGGCCAGCAGGGTGAGGGAGGGGATTCTGCCCCTCTGCTCCACTCTGGAGACACCTCACCTGGAGTGCTGCATCCAGCTCTGAGGTCCCCAGCACAAAAAAGTTTTGTTGGAGCAAGTCCTGAGAAGAGCCATGAAGATGATCAGAGGGCTGGAGCACCTCTTCTATGAAGACAGATTGAGATAGTAGGGGTTGTTCAGCTTTGAGAAGGGAAGAGTCCAGGGAGAATTTACAGCCTTCCTACCTAAAGGGGAATGTGCAAGAAAGATGAAAGTGGACTTTTCACAAGGGTATGTAATGATGGACAAGGGGTGAGAGCTTAAAGTGAAAGAGAATATACTTAGATTAAATATTAGGAAGAAATTTACTCTGTGAGTGTGACAAGTCACTGGGACAGGTTGGTCAGAGAAGTTGTGCTTGCCTCAGGCCAGGCCCGGTGGGCCTTTGAGAAAACTGGTCTATTGGAAGGTGCCCCTGCCCATGGCAGAGGAATTGAAATGAGATGATCTTCAAGGTCCCGCTGAGCCTAAACCACTGTGATTCCATGGTCTAAGACAGCAAGTTAGATCTCAGGTGGGCTATTCAATATACCTAACCAAAACAGAAACTTTCAAAAATACCTTTGCATGCCAGCCTGCTTCATGTTGTTATCTGATGTCAATATCTTTTAAAATATTACTGATGGGCTATAAGTGTGCATTTTCTACATAAATGGGAATTTCTCCACTTAGACATTATTACTTCTGCATTATTTGAAATTTGGAAATGTGTGCGTGTGTGTGTGTGTGATGTACAATTTGTCCTTATATAGGAGGAAGATATGATTGAATATCCCTGCCCAGTGTCCAACTGAAAAAAATTAAAATTACACCTTTAACAACTGGATATTTTGGAATAAAAAATATTATTTCTTATCCTCTTTTAAAGAAAAATAAGTTGGGTTCCTGTGGGGTTTTTTAAATTTTTTTTTCCAGCTTTAGTGTTATCAACAAACAAACAAACAAATTCAAATGAATACACATATTAATTATCAAATTTACATTAATTGCTCTCAGCAGACAAAGATAATTTTGATCACATCTATGCCTTGCTGAACACTTGTGAAGAAACCTAAGAGATTTACAGGAAAGACAGAAAGCCAGAATGTAACCAATCATTTTTATAGCCTGAGTTACCTTACTGCCACAAGGAAGAACAGACGTATGTTTTCATTTGTGTTTGAGTATGCAAAGTTTGTCTGCATACATTAGGAAATTAGGACTACAGAATTCACATTTTTTACCCCTTTGTGTTTTTATGCTTGATGGTATTGTGGAATTCTAAGCAGAAGTTTAAAAATGAAATCATAGTTCATTGATAAGTCTAAATTACTTCTATGATATTATTTCTGTTCCTTAAGTATAAGTAAGAAAATGTTTGAGGAGTTTTTGTATAATTTTCTAAGAATTAGCTTATTTCTCTTTCCAAAACTTTTTCTCTTGATTGTATATCAGACATGGTTTGTGAACAGAAAATCAGTTCAAATTGCTAATTCAGTTTCCCTCTATTCTTACTAAGTATTTTGCCTGTTCCAACTCAGCTTCTTGAAAACCTGCATGAATCTAACTATAAATTAATTTTTTTTCAGATAAGATTTTCCCAGTTAAAAAAAACCCAATCAACCACCATCATGACAGATTGACTTTACAGTGATAAGTATTATCTTTTCATCGTCTCAGACTATACGTGCTTTTATTTGATATGTGTTCCAAGCATTTTCTGTTAGCTTTCTAAACCCATTTTTTAGTATAGACATTATGCTTTTATATTCTTTTAGCTACGAAATCCACAGTTTTAAGGTCAAGTTTAAAATTTTACTGGGAGACATTGCTTATTTTTGCCAGGCCAACTTTGTCCGTTAATCATCATTAGTGTATATTAAAAAAGAAATTAAGAGATTTGTGAAGAAATAAGGTTTACTGTTAAGATTATTTATAAAATGTTTGGCAGAAACTAAAAAATAAACAACTGAACAATTACAGCTGAATTAAGTCAAATTTTTGGATCAAATTAATAATTTCATGAAGTTAAAAGGAAAGAACTAGAGTGCTTTGACACTTAATCTCTGCTTTCCTAAATAATCTTTAAATCAGGAAGAGGAATCCAGATTCCTCCCGTCTCAGGCAAGTGTCCAACAAACCAAACTACTCTAATGTTATCCCTCTCATTTAGCAATGTATCTATTACATTAAGCCGCTCAGAATGTGCTTTGGTTAAACTAAGTTTTCATTCCTTGGTAAAGATTTTTGCTGTAAAGTACCATCCATCTCACTCAAAGTACTTCTTAGCATACTATGGAATTGCAGCCAGTTGATGGCATCAGCTTCCTCTTCATCTTACCTGGTCCAAGAGCCAAATCATCAAAACTAAAGGCCTATTTTCTTGCATGACTGAGAATTTTCTTAAATTGATTTGCATCTGATATTTTTTCCCTGTTGGTTCCGTATTCACATTATCTCTCCAGATCTTACATTTTCTAATGCTGCATATTAGAAAAACTCACCATGTTTCTCTTTGAAATTTTGATTTATGTCTTATGAAGTGAGCTATGAAGTTTTGTTTTGTTCTAGTTTGCTCTCAAACTCTAACATTTTCATGTCATAGAAGACTAATGATGGTTGTAACAAATCTATGTTTCAACCCTTCTTAAATGTCAATTGCTTATCAACTAAATGTTTTGGGGTTTTATTGATTCGCCATCAATAACACATGCTAAAAACCATTCCAAAGGCTTCATGATAGCCCATCATGCCTCTTGGAACTCAATGCTGCACAAAACACAGTAATTAATACTCCCATCATATATTCTCTTCTATGGCAGTGTTAAAAATGATCCTTCAAAATGAAAAGTTTCCTGAGGTTTAAAAAATACACTGTTATCAACGTAATTAGAAGTTAAAGAATTTTTAACATTTGAATAATGCTAATATTACATAGAAGCAAACATTACAACCAAGCAGTTACTTCTCCTTTTTTGGATCAGTCAACAGAGCTTTGTTGGCATCATGTTCTAATACGCAGTTCTAACACATAGGAAGATTGATGTTAAGTTTTAGTCACACTTTGTAGCACCTCACTAAGGCTGGATATCATTGAAAGCAGTGAGAGGGTAAACAAGACAAGAATACTTTGGATAACCAATCTTCAGTTGCAATTTTAGCTCCCATTCAGGTGAGAACTTAGATGCATTTCTTTAAGCAGGCCAGGGATGTCACTAGTTTCTTTGGTATTTGCCTTAGTTTCATTGGTATTAATAAATCTTAAAGGTGTTATATGTCAGCTCCAAACCTCCCTTGATGTTTGGTCCCATTGGTTCCAGAGAAGCGCTCAAATCTTTGGGAAGCTAGAAACCTTCACCTTGTTGGTAGGATGCTAAAGATAAGTGCTCTTTCACTGATTTAGATTAATCATACAGAAGCTCTATAGATTTTTCTATCTTTTGTATTTATACATAACACTTTGAGATGACCTTAAAACTAGGAGAATCCTGCTGTAATCACCTACTTACCACTGGTGTTTAAACAAACACAAAACACTGCACAAAGTATTTTCAAGATATTCTGTGGATTTCCCTTCAGAGGTGCAATGTGTATAGTGAAATACTTTTGTGATTTACATTGTACTTAAACTCTATCCTCACTACTATATGCAAATCCGCTTTAGAACACATCTTTCACTTGGATATTTAAGGGATTTTGAAAATTCATTCCCTTGGGGATGAAAGTTACAGCCAGAACTAGACCTGTGTAAAAATATTTAATAAATGCAGGCAAATCTGCCAGGTATAGTCCTTTCAAACAATTACTGAATTTGTAAATTTGTTTACATGCAATGTTTTTTTCATGTTGATAAAATATAAATCAAATAAAAATGAATCTCAAAAATGAATGGCTCAATTCAATATACTAGAAAATCTTTTTTTCTTGTGTAGCCAGTCAGTCATTGTATTGACTTATCTTAATCAAAATGTGACAACCAAACTATTTCATATTTCATCAAACCATTTCAACTTAAAAGATAAATGATATAAATGTTTAGTGCATTTGTTTGCATACAATCTAAAACTATTTCTAAATAATACCTTTATTATGATATGTTAACTGCTAACTAATCAGAAAGCCTATTTCTTGCACAGTTCTCACTTTGAAAGTATGACTTGTCCCAAGTCTGACTGAAGGCAGTAAACAGACAATGACCTCTGGCAGGCAGCAACTATAGTCTATAAAATGGGTTCAATGTTAGTTAAACTAAAATAAAATAATATAGTTACTTATCACTTTTTAGTTCATTTTTTAAATATGTGATTTCTGACAAACCAAAAGAAGCATTCTTAAAGTTTTTCTTGTTGGAACCAGAAGTTGTAGAGCAAAAGCACTGCATAGGGGTAAAATGAATAAAGCTGATAATGGAAAACAAATAATGGAAAACAAAGATCTGTTTCCTGAAATCCAGTGAAAATAATTATGCTATTATACGGGGAAAGATAATTTTAAACTATAGCACGAATATTTAAGTAAAAATGACCTGGCTTCCCTGTCCATAGTTTCACAGCTGGTGAGTTATTTTCATATGTGAATTTGTCATTTTATGACATGCACTTATAGAATCTGACTTGTCTACCACAGCCCAATATATACACAGAAATATTTATTGGCAGAGTTTCATCCATTTAAACCAAAGGAAAATATCTTGACCACAAAGTTTTTGGTACGGCAATTAGAGAATTCTTCTCTGGCTGATTCTATATGATGATAATTTCCATACAAAAGCAAGGAGATTGCTATTATCTAAATTACCATTTTGTATATATTCAATTGCTTCTACAGTCTTGAAAAGTAGGAGGATGTACTCAGTTTTAGCACCTTTTAAAAATTAAATTCATCAGCTGTGATAAGAGCATGACTGAAGATTTGCCACAGATCACTGAAGCATTTAACAGATATTCCACTAACCTTTCTGCTCCATCTGAATCTGAACAGCCTTCTCACAGTGCAATCAATGAAATGAGCCTGCCCATTCCTAATGACTGCTGCAGGGATACAAAGTTCCGAGTCCTGGAATACGACAAACACTAAAACATGTCAAGTTTTTCCAGATATCTTTGAAGACACTTGCGGTATGCCATCATCTGAGGTTTCACATTTCTACCTGGGAAATTTTCTGCCACCAAAAAATATGGAGAATGAATGCTAAGTAATTAAATTGTAATTAAAATCATGCACTAAATAGAACAGTCATGAACTTCAACATTTTAATTTTTATGATTTTAAAAAAGAGAACCTGAAAGGGTTGTAGAAAAACTTTTGAAAACTTTTGGATAGGAGTTCATTATATCTTTCTATTGATAGTAAGCTTAAAACATTTGTAACAAAGACCTCATTAAATTTTTTATTCTATACATAAGGAAGGAATTTTTATACCTTCAGTTATGCTTGCTTCTCTTCAATTATGTTAGACTTTTCCATGCACAGAGTTTTTCAGGCCTCCTTGGGGTTGGTGATATAATTTTGCAGAGTTCAAGGGAAAGAGAACTTGGTCCTTTTAAGAAGCAAAACAAGAATGAAATAGAAAAATGAAGAATGTGTTTTCGTATCATTCAATAAAGTACTAGACATGAAACAGTAAACACCACTGGTTAAAGATAATTGTGTCTACAATAGGCTTCACAATCAATAGCATCATGCAGAGCAAGTCCAGAGGAGGGCCATGAAGATTAGCAGATGGCAGGACCACCTCTCCTGTACAGACAGGCTGAGAGAGCTGGGGTTGTTCAACCAGGAGGAGGGAAGAGTCCAGGGAGATCTTACAGCAGCCTCCCAGTACCTGAAAGAAAGCCTACAAGAAAGCCAGAGAGGGACATTTTACAAAGGAATGTAGTGACAGGACAAGAGGTGATAGCTTTAAACTGAGCGTAGGTTTAGTTCAGATATTAGGAAGACAGTTTTTACTGTGAGGGTGGGTGAGGCTCTGGAACAGACTGCCCAGAGAAGCTGTTGCTGGCCCACCCCTGGAAGTGTTCAAGGCCATTTTGGATAGGACAACCTGGTCAAGTGGAAGGTGTCCCTGCCTGTGCCAAGGAGGTTGGAACTAGATGATCTTTAAAGTCCCTTTGAACCCAAACCATTCTATGATTCTGTGATTTAATACTGAGATTGATACTTTGTACTGATTAATCCATACCAGCCTGGGTGATAGATATAATATAGAAAGATATGCAGTAAGAGCAGTAGAATACATCTTACATAAACTGTGTTCTTTAGATAGCAAAGAGGATAGTTCAGTTCAGAAAAACTGAGCTACATCTTTCTAGTAATTTTTTTATTTATTTTATATTTCGTAAAAGTCCAGGACTCTTAAAATTCAGCAAGTTTACTTTTACATCTTTAATAATTGTGCTATTGACACTTTACAATAGGAACAAAGTTCCAAGGTGTAGTAAAATTCAAAAACATAAAAGCATCAATAAAAACAATAAAACATAAAGAAAAACAATAATGAATACCTGATGTTAAATTATTGCATAACTTTTGTTAATTTTTCAAGAATACCTAAATTATTTTTCAAGTTTAATTCAAAGTCAGTACGACTTTGTTTCTCAATGATTAATCACTTTTAAAATTGGAGTTCACATCAGTGACGAATAATGGAACATGTTCTAGAAATTAATCACAATATGTTAGCGTGCGAGAGAATCAGAAGATCACTTAGACCAGTTGTTTTCACACAGCTTGATGTCAGAACCACTGAGGTAAATTCTTTGTGCATGTGTATTTTGGGTTTTTAAAGCATTAGACCATTCTTCACTGTCTCCACCATATCTTGGTTTCTGACCAGTGTTACCTTACACAGTGGTCCCTTAGGATCTGTGACCTAGTTCACAGCTTGGAAGAACTCCAACAGACACAGGCAACTCCTCAAAACTGGGACAGTTCTTACCTACTGCATCACAGAAAATGCCCAAACCACTGGACTCGTGGTGCTCGCACAAAGAACAAAGATTCATAAGCTGTGAGACCTCACTCATCATCCATGAGTGTAGGTTGTGCTGAGAGCCCCCAACAGAAGGTCACTTGTGACACTGCAGTTCCTAACTCTGCCTCACTTCTGTTTGTAGAAGCAACAGCCACAGGTAAGCTCTGTAACCATAAACAAAGACAAATTAATGAAAAATCTCTGAAAGTTTGGCACACATGAGCCAAAATTTCCAAAAGGAAAACGTTTTATCCAGTTCTTCATTCTTACTTCAAATATTTACTATACCTCTAAATAACAGAAAAAAAATAATATTGAAGCAGTCATACTACGAATGCTATTGTTTTGTTTTGTTTCCTGGTACTTACTGCACAAGTAAGTTCATAAATACCATCCTGATCTGTTCTGATACAATGCTGTCATATTTTCAGTGATGTAACTTCTTAGCTTGGCTACCTTTGCAAACTCCCATTTATATATTTGCTAAGTAGTGTTCACTCTTGTGCCCTTTAGCTGAAATTCAAAACATAAGAAAGAAAATTTTATAATATTTTTAAAGTAAACTATTTGGGATGGGGAAGAAAAGGACACAACAATAAGAAGTTGTTAGCATGTCTAAAAGGTGAGCCAGTGGCCATGTGTTTGTGCAAATGTACCAGGTTTGAGAACGTGGATTTTTATTATACGGATTAAGAATTACATGGATAAGTTGGAAGGGGAGGAAATAGATTTTATGTTTTTCAAGTGACAGCATCTCTAGCAGAGGTTGTGGCATTGTATGAACTAAGTACTGTGCAAGCTGAAACATCTCAGTGCAGAGCTAACAGTAAGTCCAGCATACATTTATCCCATCAGCTATAACTGCTCCAATAAATTAAACTTGTGTTTTAATACAGTGTGCATTATCTATTTCATCAGTATAGCTGAAAATGTTTTTTGTTTTCTGTGCATTTTCTGCTACATGCCACTTCGTTGAACACATATGGGTTTGCAAATGAATATTGCCTTGTCCTTTTCATTCTCTTTACCATTTCTCTTTAATTCCTTGTTTTAATTTTACTTTTGATTTCCTAAAACACGTTAGTTCAAAAACTCTTGAAGAACAGTAATCTCAGTCTAGCCCAGCCCTCTGCTACAGAAGACTTCTCTACAGTTTAACTTCCAAAGTTGCCTCTTATTCCAAAGTTTCATTTTGAACAAGTTTCACTGCATCTTCTAGAACGCTGTGCTTTATAGTTTTTCTTAGAATGTTTAGCCAAATTTTTTCTTCTGTTGTCACTTCATTCTTCCCTTATATCACTTCTCCGTTAGCACTTAATTATGCTCTTTTGTTATTCTTAACACATATCCATGCTTTCATTTGATATTTACATCTTCCTAATACACAAGCACTTATATCAGTCTAAATCACCATTTTGCACAGCTTTAAGCGCATTTTTTCTTAGTAATTCTTCATTTTTCTGTCCTTAAAGCACCTCCACCATTTCTTGGTGTTCTTTAATTTCCCTGTTATTTGCATGAATAGTATTGAATTGCACATGTTTATCTCCCTGTACTTTGCTGGTCAGTCACTTTTACTCTATTAATATTAGGATAATAGCTGGGATTCTAAAGTGTAAACTTAACTTTAAAAGGCAAAGCAAAATTTTTGCATGCACTGCTGTAAATATTTTCTCTACACACATCAGACTTTTCAGTTTCCCAAATAAGCAACAGTCCAGCACATTTATACTTGGAAATATCAAGCAACAAAGCTTTCTTTTACCTTGGGGACAGTGGGCTTCATCACCACCATTTACATTTTGAAAATACTTTCTTTCTGTTCCAACTTAATAACATACAATGACCTACATCAGCAATAGAGTGCAGTGCAACAATAGCATATTTCCATGTACATATATTTTTCTTCAAAAACTTAGAAAAACTGCTTATTTGTGGTTTATTTGTGGCCTGCAGAGAAGCCTGCAGTGGGTTTTCACTGAATAATCTCAGTGTTGTAGAAAAAAACCAAAATGTGCTGTTACGTAGAATGAGGATGGAAAAGGAAAGATAACAGTTAGAAAGTCGTCTATGAGGTAGCTACCACTTTACCTGTTTTTTCAAATTTTAACACCTAAATCACTCTCTGTACATGGATTTGACTAGAATTAGATTTGAGAGACAAAGAAAGCCCAGGGCAAAACTGGAGTAGAGCTGTAAATGGACTCTCAAGGGAAATGAAGGGGTATAGAAATTCTTCTTGCTGAAGATTTCTTGTGGTGAAGAGATGAGTTCCTTGAGTGTGAGTTGTATTTGAATTAAGGCTGAGAGAAACATTTTAGACCTGTTGTCATAGGGGTCTGGGAAACATTTTCCCAGGCCAGCCAGGACTGATATTTAGGTTATCTTCCAAAGAATAATTTATCTCTGGAGAGAGTGGGTACCCTGGCCTGTGGCTCAGTCAAGCTTTGTGGCCAGGGCTGAGTTGAAGATTCTTGGAGTTATGGCAGGAAGGAGCTGGGAAGAGTCTTCTAAAGCAATCTAAGGCTTGATGCTTGTGTCTGGGCTGAAGGACATCTATTCCAGGTTTGGCTCTTGCCTTGGGGATGGACCTATCCCTATTTTCCCTTGTGACTCTCTCCTAAAGGTGACACGCAGCTGCTGCACAATCAAATGGCAGTAACTCTTATAATGATGTACTGGTTACGGCTTGCTACACCGTGTACAACTTTCCACTTACATATTTTTTTACTCACACTTAAAGACATAGAGGACATCTCGTCTGTTCACAGACCTGCATGGCAACTCCCAACCCAGATTTTGCTTGTGGTCCTCAAGTTCTCATATTTAGTCATGTCCCAGCTTGGGCTGACTGTGAAAAGGGGCAAGATGCTGACAGTGATAAGGTCCTTTAAAAGGCAGTTGCCTTTTTTTCCCATTTTTTCAGCATATAGTGACTGGGTAAATTCATATTTTTGGAAGTATCCTGATAATAAACAACTTCAATTCTTCTTTTATATTTCAGTCTTCTTTTTATGTTCTTTTATATCTTCTTTATATTATAAGAGCATATATACATATGAATGCACAAACATCTACTGCCAAAATTTCTGTCAAATATGCACCAGTTAAGATGCATTAAAATTACAACTGTCAATAGGTATTTAAATTCTCTCATACTTAAGTTCATATTCTTTCACTGAGCTTCAACTATGAAGAACATTTTTCTTTTGATGGTGGTAAATACAACAAAAATTTAAAGATAATTAAGTGGTGCTCTGTAGCACTCTGTAGAAGAGCAGGGTGAAATATTTTTCTTCTCTCTCTGAAACATCAGAAATAACACTCATGAGAGCTATAAGAGGAGTTCAGTAAATTAATTTTCTGTGTAGTATAACAGGAATTGTAAGAGGGCAAAAATATTTAACCTGAGCTTTGACTGGAAGAATGTTATATTATATTGCTTTTTTTGTTGTTGTTTTTGTTTGTTTGTTTGTGGGTTTGGTTTTTTGTTTTAACAAGTTTAGATAAGCTGCAGTAATATTTTCAAAATGAAAAGTTTACTTCTAAAGCAACCAGAACTTATTCACTCTTTGCTCCTAATCAATGCTCAAAGGTTAAAGGGTTTTCTAACACAACAGAAGAAAATTAACAGCAAGCACAAATCTATCAATCCTGCTGAATGTTGCATTTATAGGTGCTAATGGATTTATTCTTTTTTTCCCTCCATAAAATGCATCTTTTCAGAGCATGGTTACCATTCCCTAATTAAGAATTCACAAACGTGCTATGTAAACGTACATAATTTATTCCCATCATATTGAAGGTCTGGGAATTTTGCCAGTGAATGAAACATTGTATTCCATAGGAACAACGAAACGAATACTTCTGTGTCTGATATGAGAGATTCATTCCTTAAACTGACATAGTCATAAATCTAAATTAGAGCAAACAGTGAAGTCAGGTTAATATCTAATCAGTCTTTCAGCTTGGGACTTCAGAGGCTTGAAATGGTGATTACTTAATAAGGCAAAGAATATCCAAACCTTTAAAGGCGTATATGAATGAGCTTTGTTGTCAACCTACTTTCCTCTTTGGAAAACAGAAGCTGGTGTTGCCACTAATCTCTGCTTTTTCATGTGTTCCAGAAGGCAAGTTTGGGATTTTGATGACTTAAGGGGGTTTTTGTCACGTTAGAGTTGCCAACAGCTGACTTAGTGCAGAGCCAGGGAATGAGGCAGACGTACGACCAGATGGAAGAGTAATCTCAAGGGGATTGACCTTACAGGAAAAATTAAAAAAAAAAAAAATAATAAAAGTGTCTCAATATCTCTGGCTTCTGGCAGTATTACCAGAGCACCATGAGCCTGTGTCCTTCCAAAAAATCCCATCAAGGTTTCACATACACTTCAATAGCAATAAGCCCGTGTCACAGGCTGTATTCATTTCTACCTGGAGAATGACAGTATGTCACTCTTCTTTATTTAATGGTGACAGAAAAAGCAGTCAGAGCATAATCTGGAGTTCTGGCTTCTCACAATTTTCCCTTCTTCTGTTTCACATATGCTGTAACAAATCGGCTTTCTGTGCTATGCCCCAAGTGCCTAATGCAAAATAGAATCAAACTGGAGAAACTAAATAAGAGACACTGATGCTATTCTCAGGGGCTCATATTTTACAATTATCTTAGTATTTGTGACCCCCTTAAAACTGAAGAGGTTCTTGTATGGACCCTAGAAGACAAGTAGGTAACCGTATGGAAACCTGGTTTTAATCTGGTGGGGAATGAAAACATTTCAGAGATACATTAAAATTACTCCTGCCCACTATAATTTTAAACAAACACTTGCTACCACTGCTGATCTTTCCACTTTGTAATAATTTGCCTTTAAAGCTTTCACTGTCATCCCTCTGCATTGTGTCCATGGGTATAAACTATCAGCATGGTTTTGCTGGATAAATTAGTGCTCACATCATGACACTGAAACATTTAATGAACTCCACAGAAAAAGATTCATTTGGATTTATGTCTCTGAGGTTAAAAACATTCTTTTCTTTTTCTTCCTTCTTTTTTTTTGTGAGAGAGAATAGAATTGATATTCTGAGATATTTAAAAAAATATTTTAAAAAAAGACATCAAAAATGTGAAGAGGGAAAGGCCTTTTTCCCCCTCAGAATTTGAAAGTTCAAGGCACACTTTTTAACTATTTCTTCTTGATCAACATATTCTAACTTAAAATTCATTCTAAAAAATACTCCTTCTTGCAAATATTATTTAGAAATATTATTTATTATTTGGAATTCAGAGAAAAGACATGAATATCCCCAGAAGAGTTAAAGAAATAACTGGACATGGCACTTAGTGCTATGGTTTAGTTGGTATGGTGGCATTTGGTCAAAGGTTGGACTCAATGGTCTTGGAGGTCTTGTCCAACCTTAATGATTCTCTGATTCTATATGTTAATCCCTGGGAAAAAATTGTAAGAGTTTGTCATGACAGAGTAAATCATCTATCTGTGCTCTGAAAATCCAAGTGTAGATTATTGCACCCATTATTTACCTGTTTCTTTTAAAATACATTGTACTTTTAGAAGTCAATTCTCTTAGCAGCATCTGAGCAAAACAGTGCAGCAACACCTCTTAGTTACGAACGCTCAGTGAGAAACTGTCACCAAATAAAACAAAGGTTTCCCAAGAACCTCAGGTACTCTGTGATAACTCAGCAGAATACATCTGAAACCAGCTGGGACTACACAAGGAAGTTAATCACCTTGAACCTCTTCTAGTTTCATAGCAGTGTTTTTGTTGTTCTGTAAAGTAAATTCTCCTTAAAAGTGAATGGAAAGTTTGGTTCTATTCATCAACAGAATGGTAATTGCAGCAAGGACTGCACAGAGAG
The DNA here is from genome assembly GCA_013397725.1 of Rhagologus leucostigma. NCBI lineage: Eukaryota > Metazoa > Chordata > Aves > Passeriformes > Rhagologus > Rhagologus leucostigma. The sequence continues at coordinate 180,378 of VZTD01006193.1, read as the reverse complement.
TGCTGTGAATTAGTGAAAATGTGCAGAATTGGTCAATTCTTGTTGTACAGATGTTTGGCAAGACTGTCAGCATGGGCCAAGAAAGACAGAGAAATCGTCTCATTTTAGACGTCAAGGGTGTGTTTCTGGATGCTGGTGTAGATCACCAGTCTGTTGAGAGAGGACAGTGAACTGGGAACAACCCTCCTTTCTGTAACTGGAAGAGAGAGGAAAAAGGTCTCCCAGCAACCCTCCTGTGTGAAGGTGAGGATTTTGAGAGAGAGGGATGAGGTTTCTCAATCATGGGAGGGATACATTTGAATAATTAGGTCTTCTGACCGAAAATAAGAAATTTATCTTAATGTTATCCTGGCACATAGTACAGCCATTCATTTCAAAATCTCTGGTTAACACCTGATCTTTTTTAAGACAAAGCAAAATTTGTCATATCCCACATTTTACTAGATTTCCTGATTTTTTTTTTCCTTTTTGCACTCGATAGAGATACCTATAACATCCCCGACACTTTTTACTTCAGCTTGTTCTTTTGGTTATGGGGTAGATAAAACTCTATGCATTTTTCATCTTAAAAAGGAATAATGCCAACATCCAGTCACCATTTGACAGTTTCAGTTCAAAGCCCAGTGGATAAGACACCAGGATCTCTTCCACCTAGCCTGGTGGTATTTAAAATTTATTTTGACATTTTTGAAATATTCCAGGTAATTGAAATCTCACCCTCTGATGATGCACAGTATTTAACAGTGGTTATTTTTCAGTGAACTTACATCTAAAGAGAATGACAGAAGTAAAATAAATAAAAATAAAATATATAAAAAATGAAAACTTAATAATAGTAAGAGAGAAAGAGGAAGAGGAAGAGGAAGAGGAAGAGGAAGAGGAAGAGAAAGAGAAAGAGAAAGAGAAAGAGAAAGAGAAAGAGAAAGAGAAAGAGAAAAAAAATTAACCCATACAATTCTTAGTCTTTTTTAGGTTTCTTTTTTCTTTCTGTTTTTTTAAAATCACTAATCAAAACCACTTCCCTACTAGTAGGCTACAAGAGGAATTTAGTTATTGGATTATATCTTGAACATCTGCTGATAAAAGGTGGATGAGAACTCACCATGAACCATGATTGGGTACCACCTGTCTCCCATAACACAAAGGAGTTGCCAACAGCCCCAACATGCCTGAGGACTGAGCTTGTTGCTGAAGGAGTCAAGATCCTGCATGAGGTCAGCGTTGCAATCTGGGACACAACCAATGCAGACTCAGAGTGGAAGACCCATACTAGAAGGAACTGTGTTATTTCCAAGCCACTAAATAGTGGTTGCCGGTGTTTAAAAACCCAGTTCAACATAGTGCAACAATATGACTGTGATTCAACAAAATCAGGGATGTAGGAAACTACCAGAAGTGTAACATATGTCCTGAAAGGTAAAAAATTAAAAAACCCAAAACATTGGCAATGACTGTCAATGGCTGTCAACAAAATAACAGCAACTCGATAAGTACCTTCTAAAACACGCAAATCTAATATTCTAACAGTTCAGGAGAATGATTTTGTAGTCTGTACTCACTGGACCTGATACAAACTTTCTTCTCTCAGTCAGAGAGAGCAGACAAAGCTGTAAGAGAATTCAAATGGTGCTCCTTGCATGAGCACAAACGTTTTTTGATATCCAGCTTTTCCTCAGTTGCTGGTAACCTTGGTCCTAATTGGACATATTTTTAAATCACTTGATTTTTTGAATAACACAAACTTCTACCATTTAAAAATACTTTATTAAAAGGACTAATTACCTTACTTAATATGAGGTTACTTAATAAGGTTACCTTACTTAATATGAGGTTAGGTAATTAAGTCCTTAAAAGGACTTAATTACCTAACCTCATATTAACACTGACTTCTGAAAATTTACAATTAAAAAGATTACAAATAAAAATAAAAATTGAATAAATAAATTAAACAAAAATTACATTGCATCTCATGACTTGATATAAAAAAAAATGTCTCTCTGAAACAAAAATTTAAGGAATCACTTGATTGTTTTCTATAGGAGTGAACCATATATTTAAATCCTTTTTATCTCTAGTTTAGATTTCCATTCTAATGAACAAGTAAAATACTAAAAATCTAAAACAGAAAGTGTACTCATTATCAAGCAGACGTAACTATTTATATACTCTCTTCTGACTCCAACAGATTAACTGACGTCAGTGCAGTAGAATAAATATAAATTATTGTAATCTAAGAAGATTTATAAATAAGAAATCCCATAGTTGTAAAAATGCCATGGTATCTGTGAGGTCTGTTTGTGCAGAAATATTTTGGATGCTGCAATATTAACATGTCTCAGAGACCCTTCTCGTCAAAAAAAATCAGATATGTGGTACTGTCTGGTGAAAAGCCAATAGAAAGATTGTTTATGTTTTCCAATTTAATTGCTTGTAATACTGAATCAATATTAAACATACTAGCTGACAAATAGGTAAATGAAATCAAGAAAGTCTACAGTAGAAACAGCAATATAGCATTAAATTCATATAGCTGCAAGCTTGACAACAGTGACTGCATATTTGAAAATCCATTTTGCTTCCTCGCATGTGCATATGGTTACAGCTTGCTTTTCAAATAAATCTGATCAACATTTTGTGGTATTTGAACATTTTCCCATCTGGTGGATTGTTCATAAAACTCATTTTCCCTGATTTAGTGAGGCAAGGAACACACCAGACTGAATGGTTTTAGATTTGTGTTTGGAACTTCTGGGTTTTTGCAATCCCTCATATGTCCCATAATGCACTCCTAATTTTCCAACAGATTAATTTATGTTTTAAAGCTAATAAGCCAGGTGTCATGGTTGTTGACTATTCTTTGCTATATTATGGTATTTTATTGTGAAGGGTCGTGTTCACTGGTCTCTGTGTATTTTATATCAAAAGAAGAAATTACTTTAATTTTTAGAGGCATTTTACTTCTTTACCATAATTCTCAATCTTCTAAAATGAGCCTAACTATCCCCAAAAGTATTAATTAGTCCACATGTAGCTCTTGCTTGCATGGCACAAAATATTGCTTGCAACTCTAATGATCCACATTAAGTAATATTTTTAAAATTAAATTAAGGCATTAGTATTTCCTGGACTGATTTTTACTTCAACGATCTTATGGTTTAATGACACCCAAAAGCTGGCACAGTGCAGCAATTAAGGCAACATGGGAATATCTTAGTAAATATCTCAACAACACACCTGTGATAAGTTGCAAACACCCCTCTTTCTGATCCCTAGAAAGTATGGTAACACTATGTGTAGAAACCAGATATTTAGTGTTCAGTTCAAACCCTAAATCTGCCCACTAGTTTATAGAAAACAGAGAAAAAGATGAAACTTATCGTCTTGAAACATCCACATTTGCATGGTACGTGTTTCTTCTTCTGATGCTTGAACCCAAAACATTTTCTTTAGTTTGTGACTGGTCAGCCTGAGTTGACAAAATGTTTCCTGTCATTGCTTTTGTCCTCAGTAATGTTCTTTCCACGAATGTGGTACATTCCTGAATTTCTTCTTGGCTTAACACTACACAAGACTGACAAAGCCATCCATCCTCCCACATGGCAGTCAGTGATTAGAGCAGATATTAGTGTCCCTCATTGGATGGCCTACACTAGGTGCCACCTTTACATTATTAAAACATCAGTCATGGTAGAACCCTTGTGGTGTGCAGGATTCTGCTTAAACAAACGAAGTAAAATGAACTCTGTGAAATCAGTAGAAAATACACTAAGTTTCAGTATTTTCCTGTTGCTTCTCAGCTATTACTCACTTCTTCGACAGAATTTAAAATGCTTTCCTTATTAAGTTATGCAGTATTTAAAACCATCCTCCAATAATGCTGGCAATATTTTCTTTAAAGAACCATTACCATCAGACAATTCCAGCTGCTGTACATCAGTTCTGTGTAAAAGACTTCAACATTTTAATAGGAAAGTTCTCCCTCATATTTTTGCCAAATGTTCTCTAACTTACTTATTTCTCTCTAGATCAATGAATATTGCTGGTTTTCCATATTTTCACTGAATATGCATTTTACTTAGTTTATGCAGCAGGCCCCAGCAGGTTGGATGTAGGGAACAGAAGCCTCATACAATGATAAGTGCTTTTGAATGAAAGTTTCTTGCTCAGTTGAAAACTGCTGGAATTGTTTAGTGGCTTTTGATAAAAAGCATGACTGATACCACCCCATGTTTTTTAAATGAAAGTGATAATGGCAACTATGTCCTCTGTTAATCTGATTGTTGATGGGTTGTATAAAATGTAGTGTGAACATAAAACAGATCAAGCTTCACAGATATTGCAGCTGGGAGAGAGACATAACAAGTATATTACACACAAGCTGCTGTGTCAGACACTATTTTTCAGATCAAGCAACCTGGACATGCACTCCATAAGAATTATAAATACCTACGGAATTAAAAAGATTAAAGTATTGATGTGTATGGATGCCCTGCAGACTAAGCTGTGAGGCAGATTTTGAACTAGTCTTTTGTGGCACTTGGGCACATGCATGCAAGTAAGTAATTCTTTAGATATCAAGAGTCTGTATCTGTCCCAAAATCTGATTTTTGAGGGGATTTAAGCTTCTAGGAACTGTTAATTTGAAAATCCTACTCTATTGTGTCATTCATTTTATTTCATGGCAACTCTGTGTTCTATTTAAGCACCATTTTATTTTTCCAAACTTTAATAGGCTAGTGATTGTAGGAAATGTTTAGCTGGAGAACAGTTGAAGGACAGCTACCCTTACATCTTAAATCCTGCTTATGAGGCAAGATAAAGCTTTAAAGAAGAGAAATAAATCCAAAGAAAGGCAATAAAAGGTAATTTAATTAGAGACCTAGCAACAAAAGTATGGTTTTTATAGCATCATCCACTGATAAGTACTCTTTCACCTTTCTCTGCATCGGACCTTGCCAGTTTTACATCCAGGAATTTCTTGGCATCACTGATCAAAAACCTCACACATTTAATATAGACCAAGAATGAAGGCAGTTTAGCAGGATTAAGTATTAGCATATCAAAACCACTTGGAATATATTTCTTCCATTCATAAAGCAAATTAATGCAGGTAGTCATTATAGAAACAGGTATATTAAAACAGAATCAAGGCCATGCATCAAACTTCATTGCAAATCTCAAGAAACATGCCTTTACAATAATATATGACTTGACCTTCAGCTCCAAATATACATTAGACATTTCTAGCTGCCATTCATTCTAAATTAGTAAAGTATACAAAGTGATTTACTCTTGTGAATTGACATGGTCTGGATCATCACCAAAAACTTATGACTATCTCAGTGAGTACCTAATCCACTTTTCTTTGATAATGGTTCTTTGTACTTATATTTCACTTTATCTTTTCAAAGATTTCCACAAAGTACTGTGAAGTGTTTCCTCTCGACATAGAGGAAAAGGTTAGTTTACACTTGGGAGACACTGTACATACAAACTGGACAGGCAGTTAGGTTCTACTGGTGAAAGCTCTTTAAGATACTTTTTAGAAGTTCTTATAACATATGACCAAGGGATTTTGTGCAAGTATTATAAGCTATGAAACTCATTTAAAGCAGCTGGTGATAAGTAGATGTCTAGTGAGGAATGAATGCACCCTGTTCACCACTGTTTGCCTCACTAGGTAGTTTAGAAGAAAACAAGTGCTGGTCTCTCACCTTCTTATTTTAGGGAGTCACAGCCTCAAATTCCCAATGAAATGGATTCGTTTGGCACACAGGGGATTTTTTGACAGCTAAAAAAGCAATATCCAGTTCTTCCAAAGGAGTGTTGGTTTCACACACTTTACTTAGAGATGAAGCATACGTTGTGTCTAATAGTTCTGCAGGATAAAAACAAACACTTAGAGCAGACAGCCATGTCTGTTCTTTCCCCCATGATCCAGAAACCCTTTTTTTTAATCAGTGCTGGTAGTGACCCTAGTCTCCTCCCATTCCCAGCCCTCCTTATGGCCACACATCCTAACACCCCTCTCTATTATAGCCTTTTGTTTGGCATTTTTCCACTTTCAATTCATCCAAAAAATGTTATTATGAAATCAATGGTGTTTAATGTGGCCATACGCACTTTGGAGCTGGCCAATAGCTGAGTAGGCCGATTACCTCATTCGTTGACAACATTCAGTAACTGTGAAAAAACTCCTCAAATTTCTTGTCCACAAGCCCTTTGAAAAGAAATCACAACATTTTATCAGATCCATATTACATGTGAATCTTATTCTTCAATTTAATGACACTTTAAAGCTCCTTATTTCTGAAAAAGTCAGAGTTATATAACCACTATTTTAATACAACACAAGAGATACCTTTCTGTCTGGTTCAGGACTAAACCCATGGGAATATAAATCTCAATCGTAATAATAAAGTAACCATAAAATGATCAGTACTGTACTGTTTCAAGAAGTAGACCCAAACTGACATTCTTCATGTCCTTCTGGATGATTATCTCTGTAGAACAAGTACTCCATGTCTTCACAGTATGAGAGCAAAAAGGTATATCTGTGGGACATGTAGGGTGAGAGTAGAGACATTATCATTAATTACTTCTGAACAGCAGTGAAAGTGCTTCAAGGTTGTTTGCTGCCTGCAGACTTGTCAGTTTCTCCATGCAATGTATCACAAGGGAGAGATTTTTGAAGAAATACCAGCATTCAAAAAAAGAAAAAAAATCAATATGATGTATGACTCTAATCCCTGCTTTGCAGGTGTTAATGCTCTGTTTTTGACAGTAAGAGAGAAAAAAATAAAGGATAGATAAATAAGTGAAAGCTGGTTACTTAATAGTGCAGAAGCAATAGTATTGGTGTTAAAGAAAAAGTATTAATAATTTCAGCATATGGAGTACTTTGCACACCCCACCCCACCTCCACACCCAAAAATAGATGTTGCAAATCTGAAAATTTACACATAAAGCCAAGACTTTTTTAGGCTTCTGCACGTAGTCCAAAAGTTGTGTCATATGTGATACTTTCAAAACGCTAAGTACAATAAAAGTGCCTTCCATAAACTGATAGATGCAATGCTACCCTCTGAGCATATAATCTCAGTTTATGCCCATCAGAAGCAAGCTTGCTCTAATAATGTAATGGTTTTGAAATCTGCTTATATAAATAAAGAAATAATTTTTGAATTATGAGAATAATTTGGGCTTGTCTTCATATTATTTTAGAATAAAAATGTTTAACATTGTTTTGTTCAGTGTTTTAAACAAAACATGAACATGTGCATGTGCCAACATGGATATGTGCTGCATTGAAGCAAAACCATTCATGTTTTTCAAAATGTTACAAAATAGCAGGGAAAAGTTTGGTCCCCAGTCTGTAACTGGGTCAAGATTTTTACTGTGAAAAAGGAACTAAAATGTAAAGGATGTAACAAATACATTGAAAATGACAAATCAGTACGGTACTCACTTAAAATAGAAAATGACAGACTACTAATGTTCTTACTGAAGAGAAAGGTTAAAGGGGAAATACAACACATGCATTGAGTAAGTAGGCAGAATGATGGAAAATCTGTCCTTTTGCTAAATGAATATAAAATTAGAAGTGTGTGGAGTAAGAAAAAGCAAAAGAGTTCTGCCTTCGTGCACTACCGTAGACCTTTTTATTTTTTCTGTCTGTTTGTTGTTTCCTTTTTCCCAATCCCAGCTTTCACAGAGTCTGAAATATATTTGTAGGTATATCAAGCGTGAGCAGTTTTTTGACTTATTTTTCATGTTGAATGAATCTTCACTGTGAGAAAATTTTTTCACCTACTCAACACCAAGTTAAAAACATTTCATCATGTAGACAAACATTCATTGGACACTCAAATCCCCAAGCGTGTAAAATGCAGGAAGCTGAGTTGGATTTCATTGCTTTGTACAATTTGGAAGTATTGTACGCACCTTAGACATCTGGTTTAGTATCATTCCAGAGATGATTTACAAAACAAATGCCTTTACTGCTGAAAATGTGATTGAAAGATACAACTGTAAGTTAATGCCTGTAAAAACTGGGCTTTGATAATTTTCTACTGATAAGGAATCCGTACTTAGCAGTTGATATTTCAAATTATAACTATATAATTATATTTAGCTTTTCTATCAAACTGTCCTCTAACATCCTTTAAAACACGGGAACACTTTCCACCCATGTGACAGACATGGAAGCCTTTTTTTCTGCCTGAGTGCATACTTGCTAGAGTTTTTTCAATTTTTTTTAACCTGGCAAAGGATATACAGACCTTGGTAATGTGAAATGGACCACTTTATGTTGCCAGAACCTAGACAATCACCAGAGAGGATTTAGCATAGTTCTTCTTTTATACTACCTTCTCATCTTTGCCTAGCTTTCTTGCTTTTTTTTTTTTCTTTTTTTCTGCATTTAACTATATCAAACACAGAGGAAAATAGATTTTGACAGATTGAGTAACACTGTAAGAAGCCAGAGTGTTATTGTCAGAGTTAAACAGGATGGAAAGGGAATAAGGGGAAAGGCCACTAAAAAGGATTTACACATTAAATAAACCTTGCTGCAACAGCATGTGCTTCCCACACACAGTATTGTGCCCAAAAATCACGTGTGCATGCTGCAGGTACAGGCAAAGCCAGACACTCAAAACCATGAGGGTATTTCTGAACCCTTGACTGCAGTACTATTACCCTGCAACATATTTCCACATTTTGATGTACCTTCCTACTCTTCTTCAGGAGTTGTGAACAGTTTGTACACGGAATCAGCTGCCAGAAAACAGAAAACTGTTGTGACACAAGAGACTGCATTCCAGTTGAGCTACAAACTTCCTAAGAGAGCTTGTACAGCAGTAAAGGTCCATGTTCAACCCCACTTAAATTTGAGTTGCTGACTGTGGGGTTCTGTAACTGAGGGCCGCTGTTATCGTCAGCAAAAAGGAACAAGAGCTCCAAGAGCACTGTTTAAACCACCAGCTAAAGACAGAGATTACAGCAGTTGTGCTCTGTCATGGTTTAACCCCAGCCAGCAGCCAAGTTCCACACAGCTGCTTCCTCATTCCCACACCAGCAGGATCAGGGAGAGAATCAGAAGGGTAAATGCTAGAAAACTCATGGGTTGAGATAAAAACAGTTTAATAAGGCAAGAAAAGCCACACACACAAGCAAAGCAAAACATGGAATCATTTCACTGTTTCCACTTGGGCAGGCAGATGTTTAGCCATCTCCAGGAGAGCAGGGCCCCATGGCACGTAACATTTAACTTTATCTCAGCCAAAACCAGCACAACTTTTAACGTAGGTGAAGATGTATCTATGCCTTAAAACTCAGGCACCTCACTGGTAAGTTTTTGGACCACATTGAGCTCAAGAGTTTCCAGCGGAATGCAGAGGTTCTGTCAGAGAGTCACAAAAGAATTAGTGGTTTCAGAGTGGGGATGCACAACATCCCAAATGCTAGAAAAAGAAGGTGGATAAAGCAGGAGACAGGAAACACATCACACAGGGATGTGACCTGAAGGAAATTAATCGTACCCCTTCCTTCAAGCACACTAAGCAGGGCTGCAGAGGAGTGCCTCCTACTTGTACTGGAAACATTTTGGATCCTCCCGTAAAATTAAATTAGGTCTTACCCTATAAAAGTAAGGAAGACCCATTTTTTTATTCCAAAACATACCTAAAACAGAATACAGTACTAGTAGATGTCCCCCTGTATTTAGTAGTTTTGTAATTATAATACTCCACCAAGATATGAAGTGCTAGAAGTCATATTTTCCATTTCCTGGAATGAGGATTTAAATCTCAATCTCTGTCCTTTCAAGAAAGTTCCTGAATCAAGTGTGATCTGTGCTTTTTGGGAAAAAAGATCACAAGAAGTAATTTAATTTTTGCTACTGAAGCTGATCCACATTCCGTGGATTATTTAGACATTTGGAGGGAAAGAGTGACAGAGCTAGAACAAGAAATAATACGATTCTTTAGCCTGATGGACATACAACTCTCTTGAGACAGTGGAATTGCAGATTATGGTCCCTGCTCTTACATAAAGAGTTATTGGAGCATGTCATATTTCAGCCAGCAAAATCACAAAGACAGCAGGACATTTTATTACGAAGGAGAAAAAAAAATGTTTAATCAGTCAAAGTGCAACATCTGGTGACTTTTGCTTATATTTTCTGATGCTGGATTAATACCATCACACATTCAATGTGGGCGCATTTGAACTGTAATCTAATTAGATGTTGAAAGTGTTCTGGTGCCACTTAGCCAAAATACCAAAATATTGGTTTTGTTTGCAGTCATAAGCTGCTGCATTTACTGATACTGTGTCGTTGTACCAATCTTTCCTTCACCAAGGTCCCATCATTCTGCAGTAAGCAGCAGGAGGGTACTAATCCTCTGCAATAGCACTTCAATTTTCTCATTACAAAAATTGGCTCCATTTTCCTGGCTTAGGCAAACCCAGTGTCGCTCAGACCTTGGAGGCCACAGATTGGGAGCAGCGAGAGCAGAAGAAGCGCCAACTGCAACAGCAAATAGATATTTTAGCAACAGCTGTCTGGTTCTTTATGCTCCTCCTGGATATCAGTGTAAATGCTCCAGCTCAGCCAGCATGAGGTGTTTGTACCCTCTACACATTACAGAGCCAAGTAAGAGTAGGATGATCTTTAGAATGAAGCAACAAGCAATGTCATAACACATAACACCTCAGCAGATTGTTAGCATCTTCATATATTCTCAAAAGCACTGAAAGAGTAATCAGGATAATGATAAAACGGTAGCAATATAGGTACATAATTACAAACCAAAATAATCTTAAAATCACACCTTGTAGTTGTACCGAGGCTTTTTTACAGTGCACGTCACTATTTTTAAGTTTCATAGCATATCTGAGAGGAAAGCAAATTTCTCTAGCCTGACTGTGATGATAAGAAAACTGAAACAGAGAAGTCCATCTTGCATGAGCAATTAAATGACACAAAGGGAAAGAGCAGCAAAGTCTCTTAACTTACAGCTTTGTGCTCTAACCACTGGTCTATTAAAGGAACTGAATGGGTTATTTATTCCTTAATTTACTCCATTTCATTTATTCCACTTCAGTATTCACATGCAGATTTGTGTACAGAAAGAAATTAAAACCACAAATTCCTATTAAATTGCTCATTAAATTTGTGTAAGTCTAGGAAGTTACAGGGCTCCCTCCACCTTGAAGTCTGAGCACTTACGCATTGAATCCCACAATCACAGAATGGGTTGGGTTGGAAAGGACCTTTAAAGGTCATCCAGCCCAACTCCCCTGCAATGAGAGGGGAGTTCAACAAGAGCAGGTTGCTCAGAGTCCCATCCAACTTGACCTTGAATATTTCCAGGGATGGGACATCTATGATGTCTCTGTTCAACCTGTTATAGCATTTCATCACCACCCTCATTGTAAAAAAACCCCTCCAAATTTCCTTATACTGAATCTAAATTGTGTTGTCTTTGAGTTTAAAACCATTATCCCTCATCCTGTTGCAACACACCCTGATAAAAAGTTTGTCCTGATCTTTCTTAAAGTCCCCCTTTAAGTACTGAAGGGCCACAATAGCATCTTCTCAGAGACTCCTACAGACTGAACAACTCCAGCTCTCTCAGCCTTTCCTCACAGAAGTGCTCCATCCCTCTAGCCAACTGCATGGCCCTCCTCTGAACCCACCTCTACAGGACCACGTATTTTTCCAATAACAATAGTGCATAATTGTGATGCAGTGACACTTCAGGTAATCATCCATTAGGTTAGATAATTTTATTTCATTTCCCTTGGCATCTCCTAGACCTGCAAAATAGGATTTCAATTAGTAAGAATAATTAATATGCCTGCTTTGGAATAAAAACTGAAGAACAGAAGATGCATGAAAATAACAATATATATGTCCCTTATTACTACAGGAAAGAATCACAATAATGGTATTAATTGTCTTGTAATGGCTGTTCACTTTACCTATGCTTAGTTGCCAGTCTCGGATCTAGAGGCTAAGTCTCTGGTCTAGCATTGGAAATTCTTAAAGGTTTCATATGGAATCAATCCCAAATTTAATAACTTTTACAAGGCTTAATGTTGAAGTATCAGCTTTGTCCACTAATTTACAACTGGAACAAAAGTATTCGTAATAACAAATTTGACCACTTCAGAAAAATGTTGCTTCTTAATCCTTTGCTTTTCAATGCTCTACAAATAACCACGTTTAAATTCTGCAGGAACAGCATAACAGTTGAGCTCTAAGAACTGATAACCCTAATGAAATTTCCCACAATTTTCATATAGCTAAAATGTAATCAACCAGCTTGGAATTTGTCAAAGGTCTAATATTAACACTCTCCTTTCATAAAGGCACCTAGAGTAATATGGTGATGCGCCATGGGCGCCGCCATGGCCAACAAGACTAGCATTGCCATTGGTTTGATAACCATACAGCCCAAGAGTCCTACGGATAGGGTGAGTTCCCAGAGGGCTGTGCAGGACATGCAGATTACATCCCTATGATTGGCCTCTGCCATCTCCTCCCCTTCTTCTCTACATTTGGTTTCCCCTCTAGAAAGTTCTGTCTTCCTCAGTCCCCCATTGGCCCATGTCAATTCTCCCCGCCTACCTCTATCCGTATTGGTTAAGTACCCTTTCCCCCACCTCTGTAACGCTCCCTTGCTGCTATATTATTGGTTATTATGTGATTTCCTCCGCATTGTGTAGGGGTATAAAACCCCATGTCAGAGTCATTTCTGGGCTTCCTTGTGACCTTTCCTGGAGTTCTGTTAGAATCTCGCTCTCCATAAACCCTCTTCCCTCACGAAGAAGTCGCTTGGCCTCACCTCTGCCTCCTCCGTGCACCCTTTCCATCAGTGGGCAAGGCGAACCAGGGCTGGAGCTTCGCCTGCCCTCTTGTGCCGCGATCAGCCTCCACCTCCCTCTCTGGTGTAGGTGGGTTCCCGGTGCTAGTGGTCACAGCTAGCCGGTAAACAGCACTGCAGCAGAGTAGTGTTTCTGAATTTCAGTTTTATGTCCCCTTTTAAGCGTGTGATCTCAATAAATTATAATAATAAACTTAATATCACTGATTAATGAAGCTGGTCTGTGCAACAGAGATTCTGTGTCACTTAATTTCTTGATGAAGTTAGCAGTGTCCTTCCCAGAGTTCTTGGCTGAAATGGCTCCTGGCACTTAAAAAACCAATAATTACAAATGAAAAAGTTGAAGCTACAAGGATCTATGGGAAAAAAAATCTCTAGCAATGTAATTGATGTAAAACAGGAAACTGAGATACTTGTAGGACTTTATAGTTTCTCAGGCAAGTCATGTTTAATGTGACTGTCACATAATGCTGAGAGACATGTTTGTTTCTTGGGTTTTTTCAAACATGCGAGTTTATTTCCTACAACCCCTAATCATGCACAGAGGCACACAGACACAGAAAATATTAAGAATCCTTGAGAAACAGCAATCAACTTCCTTTCCCCCTTTTTCATGTTATCTATATTGTATTTTCAACTGTGAAAGAAAAAAAGACAAACAGTAAATCTGAATCAAATTTTGATCTCTGAAAGAGAGTCTATTGACTCTCCCCTAATCAAAGTGGACTTTAAAAATGCTGTGTCTTTAAAGAAGAAAACAGAAAAGAGAAGTATATTTAATAGTTTTGGGTTAATGTTAGTTATAAGTTTTCAGGAATGTTCTGGATTTAGAGGCCACTAGAAGAGAATTCCATGGGAAGCATGAACAGTGTATAAAACCACTTGTTCAAATCAAATTTAAAAAAGGAAAAAAATAACCTTTTATTCTCAAAAGTATATTTCAATGCTGTTTCTCCTAACAAAAACTTAGTTACAGGAATTCTGCTTTCCTGAAAATATTTTCAGAACAGAAACCTAAGTCCTTGGGGGTAATAACAATAGATCTGCACAGACACGAAGCTTTCTGATTGAATACCTTGAATTTTTAGTTTCATGCTTTCCTGTTTAATGGAGAAGAAGACACAGTACTGTATCGTCTGGGTGACCAACCCCAGGTGATTAATTAAAACTTTAAAATCATTCTGAGATCACAATATCATTGTGAAACAGCTCACAAATAATACCTTTTCTGAAATATAGTCATACTAAAACTTCTTAAGGCAGACTCAGTAACAATTATAGCTTATTAAAAAGTTTGTCTGATGATAATTCCTTAGCTAAAATCATGGCCCAGAGCTGCTTTTGAAGAGTTTTTAATTATAGGATTTCTTCAAAAACCAGAAGCTAGCATACAGCTCTCTGGATTTACTCAGGAACACTGATATCAAATTATTTTTTCTTCTATTTCACTAATGAGATTTTCTTATGCTACCTTGGGTTCATCTGAGTGGCTCTTTAAATTCCAGGCCAATTCCTCTGCAGAAGTATGACTTCCCTCATGTTAATGAGATGCAGTTTCTTTCTGCATGAAACTTTTAGAGATCTGGTATCTCTCTTCTGCCTATCCACCACGGAGTTTTTTGCAGATTATGGTGATAACATGTCTCACTTAAGGTACTGTCCTTTTCAGATTTGACAAATAAAATTATCCCTGTGCCTGTGTAGCCAAGGCCATAAATGTATGTGTGAAAATGAATCATCACCCATTTAGTATCCAAGCTACAGCTTTTAACTGGTCACATCCTAAGCAGACAGTTTCCAAACCCAACTGTGTTTTCCTAATGCTGCCCCAGAAAGCACTTCCTGTATGTGCTGGTAAACCCATGTTTGCCTTTGTGTGCAAAAAAAGGAAAAAAGCAATAATTAGAACACAGAATTACTGATGTGGGAGAAAGATTTCTTTCACCTATCCTGTTTCTCAGTGTTTTACCTGCATTGATAAATATTTGAGGTAGTAAGCCTGAAGGAGGGTGAAAAGAGGGTATTCAAATATGCAAATAGCCTAGGATATGGCATTGAACCTGTAGGATCAGAAGTCAGAGATGCTATTCTAGCACAGCTAATTAATAACAGTGCCTGAGACGTCCTTACTCTTCCCAGTGCGCTTTCAGCCACAAGTCTCTAATCCTCGCTGTGTCATACAGTGATCTTGTAGCTCCTTCCTGAAATGACAGTATTAATGGCACAAATACATAATGTTTATTGGCTAATTTTGTGGAATTAGGAAGCTTGCTCTCACGTGTGCCAGGACGTTCTACAGAGTGATTTCTGTCTTTCCTGCCTGTCTGGAGTGATGCTGCTGTATGATGGCTGTTGCGGTGTAGCTCACCACCAGGATCAGTCCAGCTAGAGACAACCAGCTTCTTCTGTGCGTCCCACACGTTGTCATGGAAAATGCACCAAGCAGGCAACTTAAGAGAGCAACACAGGATTGTCTGGCAAAGGAAAATTGCTCGGGAAAGGGAAAGTGTTTGAAAATACTGGTGTACAGCTGGCAGATGGTTAGGCAGGACATTCCGTACTGATCCACAACAGCACCTCTGTCAATTTGACATGTACGTACTGAAAGGCAAGCAGAACTTAAAGTGGTTAGAACCAAACTCAAAGAGTTGGTTAGGATTAGATTATTGGTTGCTAGTGGGGACTGACATGCTTTGCACCTCTGGCCAAACGATAACAATGTGTTTCAGAAATTAATAATATCTGAGGATTTCTCATGTCAACTGAATTAATTTCTGTAAGTAACTGAGCTTACCAATGAGAGCTGGCAGGGAAATAAAATTTTACTGGAAATCTTTTCTTATTATTCTCTCATTCAAATAATGAGGAAACCATTTGACTGTTTTGGCTTCTGTGCGATTGTGTTTATTTAAAGAAACAGAACACTACTTAATTATGTATGTGAATACTTGGCACATATAATTACTACCCAACAGGCAAATTCTGTTTGGGTTTGTTGAAATGCCAATGGGTTTTTATTAGTTCAGCCCATCATTCTGTTGTGAAATGGAAATGAAAAGTGGAAAATATGTTTTCCTTCTCTGGGGATCACTTCAGCTCCTTTTTCTCTTTATTTTATCAGACTTCTTGTTGCTATGGGGGTCTTGAAGGCCTATTATTAAAACACCCTGCAGTCCTAAGGGAAGAAAAGCAAGCTGGTGCTGCAGATGGGAACAGTGTGAATGGAATAAACTATAAGCACCAAAAAATTCCAATAAATGAAGCAGAATCTATGCATTATTCTCTTTTGTTTCCAAAGTTCATCTGGAGTTTTCACCTTTTTTTTCACCTTTCAATTTTTTCTGAATATGAGGTAATTCATAGTACCATTCAAATATAAAAGCACAAGAGGAAAAAAAAGGTTGTTATGCTGTCTCTTTTTGGGTCTCGTTTTGCACAAAACAAGTTAAATCCAAGTTAATCTATTCTGTACAGATATCCAATCTGCATCAGAAATGTAATTAATATAAAATACTCACTGCAGAAATGACACCTCCATAGGTCTTTCAGAAAAAAGAAAGGAAAAGATACAAGATACACCTACTTGGCAGTTAGGTACTCGTTTAATCTACAAGTTAAGTCTATTGAAAACTCCCATGAAAGTAGTTTTTACAATCATTTAATCAGTATACTAAAAAAAATTCTGGAAAATTAGTAAGATAGTCACCGGGATCTTTTTTGCACACTGAATAAGATTATGATATTGAACATCAAGTGAGTCAAATAGTCTTCTAAAAATTGTGCAAAAGTCAACTTCTACACATAGAACACATTAGATGCAAAGACATTTCCTATATTTCACTGACAGCATCTACATGAACAGAGAGTCAAAGATTATTTTGTAATGACCAAATGATTCCTGATCATGTGTAGACCTAATAGTGACACATTTCTGAAGACCAGGAAAGAAAGCCACAACATAAATTTGATTTTCTCTGGAAGAGATGGAGCATACTTTGCATGAAGTTTTTTTTCCCATCACTTGCTTTAATTTCAAAAGACACACTGGTTTAGACTAGCTTTATCTTGGAAATACTTAATTTCTCATTCACATCATTGTTCTTAACTTCAGCTTTGGTAGTGTACTCAATTCAGAATATTTCATGACTTCATATATCCAGAGAATAGATGTGCTGTCTCTTCCTTTCCTTTCCTTTCCTTTCCTTTCCTTTCCTTTCCTTTCCTTTCCTTTCCTTTCCTTTCCTTTCCTTTCCTTTCCTTTCCTTTCCTTTCCTTTCCTTTCCTTTCCTTTCCTTTCCTTTCCTTTCCTTTCCTTTCCTTTCCTTTCCTTTCCTTTCCTTTCCTTTCCTTTCCTTTCCTTTCCTTTCCNTCCCCTTCCCCTTCCCCTTCCTCTAATTTTATTATTTTTATTTCCTTTGAGGAACTTGACAGCTAGTTTTAGTTTATCTCAATCCTCTGCTAAGAGACGCTACCTAAAATGCATTCACTACCCTCAGCTGTGTTGGTTCCCTGTAATAGAGGGGAGGAAAATTTGTAGAAGTTTCTAGAAGAACTACACAAATCCATGCTCATGTATAAACCTAAGCACCGGACTTTTAAGGTACTTCATTATACATCAACAGAGGCAGTACTAGTCTGCAATACCTGCCTCCATTGATTCCATTTTTGAAGTCATTCATCTTACAGGGCAGGCAATGTACAGGTTTGCGAGCCCTCTCCTGAAAATGCTTGAAATATGGATGGCCATACAGACTATGAGAACAACAAAAATTATGTATTGCAGTTGACCTAAAAGACTGGAAGAAGAAAACAAGTAATTTGTGTCTGGCCAGAATGAATAGCCTCTCAGGACTTTTTTTGTGGTTTTGGCTTTTTGAGAGAAACACAGGCATTGGTAAAATAATACCATAGTGACTACACAACAACATGCTCCCAGCTCCATTCAAACTGAGGCTGCAGCATTAGGTACAATACTTCCCATCCTACCCACCACATATCCATGTATACTTTATTCATCATCTCCTGATATGGAAATGTATTACAGATTTTGTTACAAAGTACCTTCTGCACATTTATAAGTGAACTTGTTCCACTCTGGCCTGCCCTACAGAAACTTAAATCTTTACATAATAGTTTTTGGGTTTGATTAAATTAAAGTACAAAAATAGCTGCAAAATGCTGTAATCAACATACTGCTCAATTCTTTCCCACAGGCAGTGTCCAGTTCTGAAGCCTTCTGTGAAGGAAAACTCTTTCCTGGCTGACTGACAAGTACTCGACATGAAATTGCTTCATGAGAGTCGTAAATGCAGTAATCTTGCCCCAGAGCCTCATACATTATGCTCACGGTACATACCTGTCATTATATGGCACTAAATGCATCAGAATGAACTGATTTCATTAACTTTCCTGGATCTAGATTGGAATGGATAAAATACTCTGAAGCCTTTATCACCAAAGAAATGGTCTTGAAAGCTAATGTTTACATTATACTTTCACAGTACCAGTGTGTAGTGCAAGACTCAGGAGCTCCTTAATTTATTATTAATTTGCCCCAGAATTAATTAACACTTGTTTTAATCTAATTCTAGCATAGCTGAAGAGAAAACACTATGTTTTTTTTTAAAAATGTTATTCAGGAAAGCAGGGATGGGGGGTGAGAGAAGGTCAGGATAGGGGTGTTAAAGGGTTGTACAACCAAAATTTTTACATAATTCTATCATAAGGCTGAAGAAAGTCCAACAATTTCTGCAAGTCTACTGAAAGAAAAGTGTTCCAAATTGTAGAACAGTAGGAAGTCTGGACGAGGTATTACACCATTTGTTATCTTAACATTTTGGACACTTTGACAGTAAGGCAGAATTAAAAAGGTCAATCGGAATAGAAGCATAGGATATTTCATTCAAATCTGAACTGATAATAAAGGTAAACTCTCTCTGGGTAACATGAATCAGTGATTCCGCTAAAATTAACTCAACTCCTGCCATAAAATACCTTGTTTTTCAAAACTTGTGTGGATATCTGGCTGAGTAGAAATTGAAAATTGTCCTGAATTCAGTCTTTCAGTACTGTGGCTACTAACATGTACACAAAAAAAAAAAACCTTTTTATTAATTCTTCAAGGCCTTTTCTGGTGCAGGGATATTGTAGTTGATATTCATAGCTGGGAAATTCTCCAAACTCCATAAACTTAAGGGAAAACCATATAATATTCAGATGAATGAAGTGCCATTTTATGTTCATATACTAAGACATTACTACTTTTTCTTAGCATTAGCGAATTAAAATAGAAATTTAAGAAGTTAAATAATAAGCCTCATGACATCTCAAAATTCAAAAACAACACAAAAAGAATGATACAAATGTAAGGAGCCCCTTAATGATACAAGTTTATTTACAGTGGTAATAAGAGATCACAGCTAGTCACTTTAGAACTGGAGCTGGTCAAAAAGTTTTAATATCCATCTTGCAGAAGTGTGTGTGCTTTCAAAAGCTATTCTGCTTGTCTCTATATGACGTAACTAGCACTTTACAAAGCTTTTTCAGGAGAAAAGAGAAATATATACCAGAAGCTTACACATCGTGTTTACAACACATCTTTGAAGGGACAGAGGGACAAGTTAAAGTTTCTAGAAATTAGGCTTACATTTCAAATTGATACACTGGCCAGTATGCTATTGAGAATATTGATATGCCTTTTCTCACCTAAGAAACTATCCTGAAGACAGTTTCCTCAAAATCAAGTTTCTCTCCCAGCAGGTAACACATTTTATTGAAAATTGCCAATGCGTACTTCTCAAATAATGTTAAACTTTTCCTTGAACTATCATATTGTTAATATATTAACAAAATAAATCAGAAACAAGAGTTTTCATTCAAAAGGAAATTCTGCTATTTCAAAACATGCTTCCATTCTGATTTCAAAGAAAAAGATCAAACTTTAAACGTTTATGTTAATATGTGTGAAACAACAGTTTAGACCGACTGCAGTTCAATTCAATTTTATTTATGCTTTGTTTTATTTATTTACTCAAGTTTATTTATTTAGAAGACCATAGAACTGAAACTGAAGTTCAACTAAGATATTTTTCATTAAAATGGGAAATTTCAGCAATATTCAGAAAAGTCAAACAATGCACTTTGAAGATTCAAATTATAATTTTATTTACAATTACTATTTTTCTGTGAAATATTTTTTATATGAGAAAAAGTAGCTTTGTCAAAAAAAAAAAAAAAAAAAAAGAAAGCGATGCCAGCTTTTTTCTAGCAATTTTCAAGTTTTACTTATGATTCAAAAATGTATGGCACCTTACAAATTATATGGGAGCAATATCCCAATTCAGAGAATTGACAGTCAGTATTTAGCAGGAGATGCAATGAGGAAATTGCAAAGGAGGCTAACTATATGTCTGTGTATTGAAATTAGAGATCTGCTATTTTTTCTTTTTCACCAACGTTTTAAAACAGATGTTTTATATCTGCTTATTTGTATTTCATTCTTGCACTTTTCACTAAAAATATAGCTAAGATGATGATGAGTGTTCTTGGGGGACAGTAATTGCACTTAGCTGGGTAGATTTGGTGACATCACAAGAAGTATGTGTATGGGAAGTCAAAAGGACTCATAGCATAATGCGTAGGTCAGTGGTTTTGAAGTAGAAAATCAGAAAGGAAGGTAAAGGACCCATAAAGCAGGTGACCAGAAAACAGAAATAAGAAATTAATGTGTTGCACACCTGCTGATCAAACAAAACAAACAAGACAGAATGATAAAATTATCAAAGATCCGTACTTTTTCATTTACTAAAAAAAAATACTTAAATGTAGCTATTTAGAACTGTTATTATCCTGTAGGAAGTATGGGCCTCACTTCAGATGAATTTAATGCTGCAGCTATTTTTTTTTCTGGTACCTAACACAAAGTGGAAACTGTTTATTGTGCCAATCCAGATGCCTTTCATTACTCCACTTTCCTCCTGCCTAGCACAGTAAAACACAACTTTATCTTTAGGATATTAATTTCTGTGGATAAAGATGGGAATAATATTTAGCCTCTTAATAAGCAGCTCTACTACTCCTTAGATTCTGCTACTATGCTTCAGAAATCTTGTTTCTCTTTGCCTCATTGTCTGAATCTTACAGGTAAATACATAAAGCTTCTAAGAACTGCATGATGATCCCTGTAGGGAAATAAAGTTCTTTGTGCCAAAACTTCTGAAATGAACACTTAAAATGTTTCGGGCTGTTGGCCTTCTTTATCAATGCCCTAAGTATCAATTTGAATGGATTTATGACTATCATTTGAATCATTACCAGTCTCACTAGCAGTGTATTTATGGGCTAGTTGTGCTGCATTATAACCACCAGCTAATAAAAAATGGCACTCATTAGCAAGATTCGAAAAAGAAAAAAAACATTTTCACTTTTTTTTCTTTTCCTTTTGCCGCTCTTTTATTAAGGAAAGAGTAACGGTAACCTGTTGTTTTTTGGGGGTTTGGGTTTTTTTTTTTACATTTCAGTGTCTTACTGTGACAGCTGCTGTTTTCACATAACCATTGTTTCTATTTTTTGTTTCTTCCAATTTTGCTATAACTAAATTTCATTAACACTTTAGGAAATGTGAACATTTTCCTTCCATCTGCTAAATGGCTTTTAAAACCCATTTACTCTGATTTAGCAAATCTGGAAACAGCTGGCAAAAATGATTTTTATTAAGTTCCTCAGGTTCATATTTACAAGATATGTGACTTTCGTATTCTTTCTTAAGGTCTGTAATTGGTTTCTATTTCTCAACTGTACAATTTCTTTCTAAATGCTAATCAACCAGGTGGTCAGATGTTTAGTTATCATTCTGCACATTAACCAGTTTAATGTGTCTCAGTTTAAATGTCTGAGCTGATGATTCAAACCATGTGCATAAAAACTGTAAGAATGGTTATTTAGTTTTCAGCCATTACTTTTTTCTTCCTCTTTCTAATTCTGAACTTGATTGTGATGATTAAATAACCTACGAAAAGAATGTGAAAAATACCTTCCCTGTCCTGGATGCCTGTGTACCAAAATGTTGATACTTTGCAGCCTCTGGTGTACCATCAGGCTAAAAGAATGAGTGATAGAGACTGGTTTATGACCTTCTCATTAGCTCTTTCTGCTTAATTTTGGATGCAAGAGCCTATATGCACTACTCATTCACTTTTAGTTTGCTCCAGTTCTACAAGAGGAGGCATTCTGCAGCCAGTGAAAGCCACTGATTTGTTTCTGGAGTGACAAGTCCATGATCTTGGTCTTTCAGAGCTGCAGAAGATATGTCCGTGAGTGCAAATCCATTAACACAGAAAATTTATCCTTTTGAGACATATCCTTGTATCTGATACATATGCTTAGGGCTGTAGTCTGCCACCACAATTTAAGGTGTGAAAGCAGATTCCCAACAGAATAATAATTTAAAAAACCTCAAACCCAAAACCTTTCATATCACTTCTCACTGAGCTGCACACAGCTGTACTAAAACAGCATCACTGAGATGCTTTGTATCAAGCCATACCTGATGGGCTTTTTCAGCTCCATGAAGATATTTCAAATTGTCATTTTGGGAATATGCAATTAAGATCAGATGTCCACAGAGAACTGCCAGGATAGAAGATACCAAAGATAAGGCTTGAGTCACCAGTATTAAACAAATTTCATCAGTTCTCTGATTAAATCTTTGACACTTAAGTAAGGGCTCTATGTTTTCCTTCTATTTTTCAATGGAAATATATTTCTCTCATCTTCTTAACAAACTTAATTTGTGATCAGTTTCAAGCAATAACTGAGTTCCAGGAAAAAGAAATATGACAAGCATTATCATTTGAACAAACATATATAGATCAGAAATTTGTCATAAAGTTGTGGCTGTGGTGTATGCATCATCATCATCATCAATCTGTTCCCACAGATTCTTTCATTATCTCCAGTAGATGCCATTGGCATGAACTGAGTCAGAGACTTCCAACACCTTTGGGAATCCAAACTGCACAGATAAATCTTCACTGACTTTCTGCAGATGAGGTTAGCTTCTATGGAATGAGAGAAATATCTGTGTTCCAAAATAACCTTTGAAAAATGTCACTAGACACTCTGGCACAGAAGGTTGACTAATTTGAGTGATGTTTCCAAATAAAAGAGTGAAAGACAGACTAATGTCAGGCTCACAGGACAAGTTTTGCAATATTTCTAGATAGAATACTGATAAACAATTACAACTTTAGTCGTTGGAAAAGTTTCACGGACACTGAAATCTCCCTTTGCTCCACTGAACATGAATCCTCAGATTCTTATGAAGTTTTCAGATACTAAGAATAAATCCTGTTGAAATAGTATTTATGTAACATAGGTGGTGGTGTTCTACCATACCTGTGATGGAATTATACACACATGATGTGCATATTCCACCAGAGTAAGGCCTTAAGTCATTAAACAGTAACATTCAGTCAGTTACCATGAATTCCTAAACATTCATGGACACATCTGTCAACTCATATCCATATCCTTTTGTGTAAGTAATTCTGATACTCTGAAATGTACCAGTTAAAATTTCATGCACACAAAGCTGCATGGCGTAGAGTTTTTAATAGGCTGAGTTATGACTATTATGCCTTTTATTGCCATAATGAGCTAGAAATACATTTGTCACGAAAAGCTTCATTTAGCATTTAGTTGTTGACTAAATGTCGACTGATGGTTGAAAAAGGATTACGTGCATTTCACTGTGCTGTTATCAGTAAGGCACTGAGCTTAACCCTGTGGGGTACAAAACAAGCCACAATGATGGAGGATGTAAAGCTGGCTTGGTCAGTAGCAGTTTAAAAACATAGTTTCAACTTTGCCTGCAATCTAGGTAACAAGGGGCATCTCTGTTATTAACAAAGGAGAATAGCAAAGAGATGACTTGGTCAGGGGATATTTGTAGAGTACTTTAGAAATTGTACTTAATTACACTAATCAATTCATACTATCAGCTCTTAAATTTATGCTGGCTTCATGTACATGACAGAAACCCAGCTGAGGATGGCAGAAGAGCATATGAAAAACCTTGTCACATCTCAAAACCAGAAAAACCTCCCTGTTCAGGTTTCCAAATACACGCACTTAGCAGGGCAGAGAGCAGGATGTAATCAGAGGCAATCTCACAGGTTCTCATTCAGGTTCCCCTTTCCTCCACAAGTTTCTCTTTGTCCCCTGAAGAAGCTGAAGTAGTAGCAAGAAGTGTGTGATCCTCCATCCAGTGCAGACCACCAGTGGTGATCCTTTCCACCCCCAATTGCAGCATAAGCACACTGCTAAGGGCAAAGGTGCCTCACCAAGCTGAGATGTGCCCAGGTATGTCCAAGAACCTGAAGCTGCTCTTGAAATACAATATACTTGGTGATAGTCTGGGTGAGGCAAACGTGGGATTATCTGAGTAAGCAGTTCTTAAAGAATATCACACCTCCCTTTTTCACGCACTTTAACAACACAAAGGTCATTTATATTCCTTGCAAGAATTCAAACCATGGCTCTGAGCATCTCAGCCTCTCTTAATATCTTGAGCATTATCTCTGAGTAAGCAATGCCAAACATATTATTCAGAGCTAGGTCTGTCACTCAGACACTGAGTACACACCAGCAATCCTCACCCATTGTGTATGAGATGTATGAGATGGGATTCAAGAAGCCTGATAATTTGGGGCCAGAAATCCCTCAGTGTTGCCAAATGCAACCACATGCAGTGAATGCATTTATGAACACACCATCTTTTGTGGTTTTAGTTTCTAAAATAAAATCTATATTTAGAACTAGATGTGGGGCTTTCTCTCATTTCCATGAAATAAAAGATTTTCAGGTGTGGCAACCAAATTGTAAAAGAAACATCCTAACCAACAACCTCCATGTTAAATAAATAAATTAACATTAAACTGTATTGTTTTAAAGTCTGTGCTATGATCTTTGTGTACACTATGAATGCCAGTCTCACACAGCTTTACAGAAGAATGAGACAAAGCCAACAGTCTCTGAGGTAGAAAAGGATATAGCAATGCTCATATTCTCTCTGAATACTGGGAACTCCAGGAGCCGGAAGGCAGAAGTTTTCTAGAAAGCTGTCCAAGAGAACAAATGTAGGGCCTTGGAGCATAATTAAGGAAATAACTACCTCTATTTGACATTCCTCATGAAAGAACGTGTTATGTCTTATGAATTCAAAACATGCAGTTAAACAAAACACATTCTGCCTTCTCTTGTTACCCAAATAAAGTAATTCAGAAACCATCACTTTGAATTGGTGGCTGTATTAGCTAACACAGACATCAAATATTCAGCCGGGAGCCTGTCTGAGCACAAATGCTTTAAGCTGCACTTCAAAAGTCAACTAAACTCAAAAAAAAAAAACAACTCCTCATAACTACTGTATATATGATTATGAATAATTCCCTGGCAGTTATTGAAAGAAAATTATACATCAAACCACCTTCTTCTCCATATTTTGTATGCTTTCAACTGCAAATAAAGGACAGATATTAAGTTCAGTGTTAGCAGCATTGTAGACATCTAGTATGCATTGTTTATGGAAAATGCCTTCATCTTAACTTTGTTAACTTTGAATTCAATGGGACAGATATTTACAAATTGGTGTTTATCCTGCTCTGTTTAAAACATACTTTGAATACAAGGGCCACATATTATCAACTTTTCAGCATCACTCTCAAGTTAGTTTCCTCATTATTCCTGCTCAAGATTACACAATACTATATAAACTGAAGCTATGTATTAGTTCCACTTCTTATCATGAGAAAAGAGTGAAAATTCTTAAATTTTTATTGGTGTGTCTGTTTTGCAGAAGAAAGAAAAAAAAACGAAAACGACAAAACAGATAGCATAAGATGATTACTTTGTCTTTTACCACATTACTTTTTCCACTTGCAGTTTGATTCATTGATTATGAAATATAGTAATAAGAAGGAGAACAACCTTGGTGAAACACACATTCATAAGAGCCTCCTTCGCAGTTCCTAATCTCCTAAGAGCAAGATCTAGGGCACCAGGTAGGTGTCTAAGGCAGCAAACTTCAGAAGCAGGAGGGATGGGTGATATTTCTTCACATAGCTTTTACGAAAAGGTGCCATTCCAAACTTGAATATTTTATGATTTTGTTAATTCCCTCTCCTTTGAATCCTGTTTCTCATTAAGGGATTTCTACT
The DNA here is from genome assembly GCA_013397725.1 of Rhagologus leucostigma. NCBI lineage: Eukaryota > Metazoa > Chordata > Aves > Passeriformes > Rhagologus > Rhagologus leucostigma. The sequence continues at coordinate 154,268 of VZTD01006193.1, read as the reverse complement.
CTTTATCTTGCAATCTGTAATGTGCTTTTACCTCCCAACTAGGCACCAATAACTATCTTAATTATATCACCATAACTTCATTTTACAAAAAGTCTATGTAACTTAAATTAGTATTTTTTAAGACAGCACTAAGTATGCAAACTTTCAGTCACAATTTCAAATGTACCTGACTAATGGGACTATAAAAAAATGTACATATCATTAAAAATACTTAAATAGTAACTTATGGAGTAGCCATGCTCCAGAAGGTTCCTTGATGTAGAAAATTGAAAGATCAGTCATTCAGGGGTGAGAGAATGAGAGCATCCGGGGAAGCAGATTTATTGTGAGTTTCTAGGTTAAATCTAACCCAAACTATCTTAAAACCACGCTCATGCAGTTTCACAGATATAACAGATATGTTCACTGAAAGAAGACTTCAATCCAAACTGTGCAATTGTTAAAGCAAATTTGTAAATTAAAATTGGAGTTTTAGAACAGAAAAGGCACTTTTGATAAATTCAAGCTGAAGAGAGAACATTCTGGTGATTAAAATTACTGTATGTCATTGTTTCTTCACTCTCTTCTCCATACTCTACTTAACGGGTAAATAAAAACTGCAAGATTTTAGACAAAACTGAATAAACTTAGGGTTTTCCCCTAAACTAGCAAATGCGTGCCTCAGCAGCAGATGGAATTGTGAGCACTGACTTTTTTATTTCCTAAAAATTAATAGATTTCCTCAAGCATTTTGCAATAAGGAAAAAGTTTTCTATATAAAACTGTTAACAAACAACTTAGAAAACTGGAGGGTTTTTTGTTTGTTTTTCCTTCTTCACTCAGTGGCAAAAAAATAGCACAGAAATTTATAGTTTGAGTGTCTTCTTAAAATTAACTATGATATTCACTTTTTCTGAATACTGCAAGGCAAAAGCTGTTTAAGTTACTAATTCATGTTTAATGTTAGTTACCACTATCAGGAGGAAGGATTTTGTGCCAGCTGTCTAAATTTATACTTAGCCATGAAAATAATACTCCAGGTAAAATATGTTTTTCCTCTCACTTCAGTGTGAGGTAGACAACTGTACACTTGCCATTGGATCAGGGAATTCTTAGGACTTCTCTGCAAGATTAATATTTAATGCTCAGTCACTATATGCTCTTTAGTTTATAAGAAGCCCTTTGAAGATCAAGATTCTATTGCCTTAGGAAATGTAAAAACAAAGTCTATAGCTTAAAAAGGTGAGCAAAGACAAAGGATGCAGCCAGACTCAGTGGTCTCTAGCAGAGCAGGTTTCTGCCAGAAATGTGAACAGAACTCAGTAATTCAAGTGCATGGCCAGACCCATTGGGTCCATATTAGCTAAACTTCTAGGTAACAAATAAATTGCAACTGTGTAGAAGCTCACTCGAAAATCTTAACTAAGCATCAACCTCTATGTCCTTTTATACGGCTTCCAATGGCACTGCAGCACTACCCCTCTGCACTTACCAGCTGATGGCAGTGCATCAGACAGTTTTCTGAATTTGGGACCTTCATGCAAGCAGCTTCAGCTTACAAATCAAATGTAAAGTGCATGATGCTTTCATGCAATTGGCTTGTTGTACTTTCAATAAGCCTTCAAAAGTTTAAGTGAACCTCTTCTGTGAAATGATGCCAGTTCTTGAAAGGACTGAGATAAAGTAGATTGAAATTCCCAACTGGTATTTTTTCTTTCTGTCTGACAGAAGGGAAAACCGGTATTTTCTAATCAAGGAGTTATATACACCAATGAATAAAATAGTCTTTTTTATCAAGAGCAAGACAGGTAAGATTATGTTAAATACACTCCTATGGCAAATTACTGACCTTGGCCTACATGACCTTCTTTTGCAATGATCAGTGCTGCTGCATCTAAAGAACCCTCCCAATAAAACACGGAAACTGACCAGAAGCATATTTTTCGACCTATCTCAGATTCAATGTCAAATGTATTTGCTTAAGTTGCCTAATTTTGGTGGCATTTGGAATACAACCTTGTTGATTCTCACATCTCACTTGAGATTAATCATTTAACGCAGAAATATTGACGTTTTAAGTTAAATGCTGCTGACAACACAATGTATTTCACACTGTCTCATGACCAAACAAAGGTAATGTATTGAGTCCTCCTCAGTCATTATTACATTACATAATTAGTTTTTTTGAAATGGAGACTTCATATTAGGTAAGCCAGGTAAACACAATACTTTTCAAATGAGAAACATGTAAGACAATCACTCAAAATTAATCGTCTGAAATAAACAACTCAGATGATGGAATTTGTTCACCATATTCTTGCTATTTCAACTGACAGAGAATTTAATTAAAATATAGTGTCCTTATAGAAAAAAACGAGAATGAAGGTGTCATGTAAGTTGTTTTAGTGAATAATTTGGTCATATCACATTCAATATAATGGAAAATAAAAGAGGATTTTACTTATATTTGAAATCTTTATTCAATTACATATCCAAATAAACTCCAGATGTCTCAGTACAATACCTTATGCATATGTTGAATAGCTTGTTTGTTCCTTTTGTTTACTTACTAAATAAAGAGAAACGTTGCTTTTCTTTTACTTTTTTTTTTTCCAGTGATCACTGAGTATATCGACTAACATCTGATTTAAAACTTACTAACTTCTCTAGCATTTCTTAGAGAGGATCCATTTTTCCTGTTCGGCAGTATTGTCAGGAGGCTTACCTTAACCTCTGTATTTTTATCTGCAGCAGATAATATGTTGTGTTCTACTTCTATTTTCGAAAAAAACAGCATTGGCATAGTCAGTAAAATTGGAGAAATTTAATGGGTTGTTCTATAATTACACTATTTTTCTATAGCATACCATTCAGTTGCTGGCTTTAAACAAACATACAAGCTAATTGTAATATACATTTGAAGTTACTTTGAAAACAAAGATTATCCTTTACATGAATAATTTATACCAAATATTACACATACACACAAATGTGCTTTGCCAATAACTCTGTTATTTAACCTCTTTGTAAATTTTTTAAACATTTCTACAAATCTTGTGTAAATCTTTACTACATTAGAGTGGATTTGAGAATATGTGACAGAGGTAAAAATGCACACAGCTTCTTCTGCTTTTATCTGATGCTTTAACAGTATTGAAATATGAAGTAAAAAATTCACTTCCTTGAGCTGATATGAGTCACCATTTAATTTTGTGTCACTAAAAGTTAGTATTAAATTTGTCTTAAGGTGTTCGGTGCATTAATTTGTTAAATTTAAGAATTTAGAAACATTTAAAATTATCATCTATGTACAACCTTATAGGAAAACATGTTAATGTTTTACTACTTTAGTAAGACCTCAACTTAATTTAATTTCTCAGCAAAGAAACTTGGTGAGAAATACTTGTTTTTGTTCATGTTAAAACCCATCTATGCTCTATTGAAAAGTGGGCCCTTTCCACAAATAGGGCCTTATATTCCAGAATATTTAATGTGGCTAAAGTGTTGAAAATAAAAGGTTCTGAGAAATATATATATACATATATATATACACACACATACATATATCTCTCTATATATATAACTGAAAAGGTTGCTATTAAAAATAAATAGGTTGCTATTTAAAAAAGGTTGCAAAAGCTGCTATTAAAAAAAATATAGTCATCTCTTATGGTCTTGTTTTTTAGTCATTCATCTCCAAAGTTTTCTTCTGGTCTGAGCTAGTTTTACATCAGGGCTTGCCTACAACTCATGCCAGTGGAAGTTGGTGGTAGAGTAACACTGGTACAACACGGGAAAAACAAGACATGGTTTACACTAGAGAAGGAGCTCAGTATAACGCTGGATGCAGGAATCAGAGACTAAGTCTGGTAATAATAGAGCAAACCAGCAGATGAAACAGTTACCCAAATCCAAATATGTTTTAAACTGCCTTAAAAGCCAAGTGAATGAAAGGACTTCGTTCCTCACACACTTGAATCCAATCCCTAGCCTTTGTTTTTCTCGTAGCCTGTCAAATGATGAAAAACAGGGATAAAAAGTAGCCCTAACCTGGTTAGCAAGCATGAACCTTTCTTTGTGGTCTTCAAGTAAAACAGAAGTTGCTTAGCCAAGGAATCGCTGCCATTCTGTTACACAAATTACATGCTTTAATCGCTTTCTTAGTATTTTTTAAAACCCATTTTACCCCTAAAGATACTTGCATACTACAATATGTTACTTCGAGGTGACATCAAATTCCTTCAGCTTGGCATTTTAAAACTTAAATATCTTTGCAGCTTTCCCATTCCTATATTTTGGGGTTTTTTTCCTGCTACTGCTGAACAACTGAATTTTTTGAGTTGTCCCGTGTTAGCTGAAAAAATCTCTCCAGCTCTACAGGGTGTTGAATGTACCAAGTGTCAATGCATTTTCGTGTGGATGTTATTTTTTCCTTCCTTTTTTTCCTTCACAAAAGCTTCCATCTGAAACTGGCAGAAATAGGAAGCTGCCTTTGTAAACCATGGGGCATCTGGCTGCTACTTCCTGCATCTCTTCCTTACTGTCTTATGACTAACTCTGTTATTCCCTTATCATGGATTGGATGATGCAGGGTCATAGTTGTAGCATTTAAATGGAAAGAGATCATCATGAGAGAGAACTACTGAAAGGCACACCGTAACTTAGGTACTAAAATTTGGAAACAATTAGAAACATTGAGCTTGGTGAAGGCAGCCTCAAGCTCATGCAAACTCAAACCCTAGAATGATGGAAACAACTCTAAGAAAAGAGTCCTTGTATTCTTCCCTACACTTTTGTGGTATTCTGCTTCAACAGTTTCGATATCACAAGCTTTTCCATTCCATTTCAAAAAGCAGTAGATTCTCAAACTTCCAAGCTCGCTTTCTCAGCTTTAACAGCAAACTTAGGAATGTCAAAGTAGAACCAAATTCCCATCTGCCTGGATTGTGTGACAGTCAGAGGTGCCAATCTGTTGATATACACATATGAGGTCAGCATTAATACTTTGTATTAGTGTTGAATTTCTACTTGAAAAAAAATCAGTTTCAGCATTGTTCTCTGCTAGGTTACTTATGGCTGCAAGCAAAAGGTGATTTGAACATAAAAATCTCCATAGAAACTGATGATGGACAAGACCTAAGAGAGGACAAAAAGAAATTTTCAACTCAATCTCTTACATGAAGATAAATTTTAAAATTCCCAGTTGAGTAAATTAAAGCAAAAGGCCTTAAGCTGTAAATGTCTTCATGGTATTACTAGTAGTTTTACATCTAAAACTAAAGGAGGACTTTCCCAAAAGACTTCTAAAAGAGAAACAATAAAACATATTAATCTGGATTTAAGGCTGAAAATTTTAATTCCTAGATGAATATAATGAAACAGACAGGAAACTCAAGGTTAAGTTTCTGGTACAAAAAGATACAAATGACTTCTTACTTTCAGACGTTATTTCATTCTTCATGTCCATGTGTAAATATAGAGTAAATGATTACTTACTAAGATTATCTCTGATTATTCTTTACATGATTTTGTCATACATTACTATTATGTCAGAAATCTACACAGTGTCTTCTCTTTCAAAATTTCTATAGAACCCTGTATCTGCCAAAAAGAAAAGAGAATCTGCTATCCTTCTTTACTGCTGTATAATCAGTTATACTGCTGTATAATCATGGTGCCATTATTACTGCTCGTAGCTTTTCTGTATGAAATTATTTCTGATGGTTTGCCAACATTTGTGCCATTTGTGTTGGATAATCTGAAGATGAAATAAAGAGTTTGTGATGATGTCCTGGTGCTGCAAGAAGACTGACAGTGCCAGAAAGAGCCTGTTTGTGAGAAAGCAACCCATGAATATTTTTAAAAATTCTTAAAACAAATAGACCTTTTCATATGGAATCAGCATACAGAGCACGTGGCCTCAGATTTTTTTAACTCAGAACTCTGAGGCTTACAGGTAGATTTAGTGTAGTGTTGAATAATAGTTTCAGATACTTGGCCTCTGCAGATAGAAGATGAGAAGTTGTGGTTTTAATCTCATAAAAAGTTCTCTGTTCTCAAATCCTCTACTGTCTTCAATGGACAACAAAATTAGTAGAAGAAAACAAGGAAATCAGCACTAAAATACCTTAATTTTGCAGGTGGCTAAACTAAATCTCACAGCCCAGAAAAGGAAATAGTTCTGTTGCAGAGACTGCTGAAATCCCTGCCTATATACAGCCTCCAAATTCCATCCTTCCTCTTTCAACAGGCTCTTCAGCTGATGATGGATAGTAACTGGAGAGTTCAAAGGAGAGTTCAAGTTGAAATGGATGTCAGGAGGCCCCTAGACCAAACTTCTTACTCAAAGCACTTCAGCTGTGAGATCAGATCAGACTAATATCTCAGGGCTTCAACAAGTCCAATCTCGAGTGTGTTAAGGACTAGAGATTGCACAAACTTGTCACGCAACACCTCAGATCCACTGTTCCATGGCTGCCACAGCCCAGGCTGCCATGAATTGCCACATCCCAGCACCTCTTTCCCAGTGAAGAGTAGATCCATACATGTCATCCGTGATTGTGCCAACCAGTGTCTGTATTATGAAGTTATCCTTGTAAACCCCCAGAAATCTCCTCAACTTTTCACGTTTCATCACACAGCCCCTCTAGTTGATGTCAGGGAGTCTTGAGTCTTCAATGAGCACCAGTGTCTGTGATCCCAAGACTTCCTAGAGCTATTTAAAGAAGGCTTTCCACGTTTTTATCCTGACCCAATAGGCTGTAACAATCTACCCCCACACTCTTGTCCTCACTTATATCTTCTTAGATCCTGATCCACAAATGTTCACCAGACCATCATTCGTTCCATAAAAGCACTCTAGGCTTCTGAGCTAATCTTTTTACCAGACTGCAGTTTCCTCCTTTTCTTCCTGCCTGTTTTAGTGGTGGACTGACTAGGCAGTGTTAGGTTAACAGCTGAACTCAGTGATCTTAGAGGTCTTTTCCAGCCTAAACAATTCTATGACTCTATCACACTCCTTCTGCTTTTGTGAGCTCTCCCTCTGCCTGCGCAGGCCCTGAGAGCTGCATCCCCTCTCCAGAACTAGTCTAGGCCCAGGATGGCACTCTGCTGTGGTCCATCACCACTTGTATGAGGAATGAGCAGCTTCTGCCACCTCCCTGTGCATGCTTCTGCACAAACTAATGCATTTGTTGGGTACTGCTGGGAGCTGAACTCTGGGCTGGCAGGCAGTACAGGTGTCTCCCTAGCACCAGCTGAATGGGGATTATCACTGCCTCTTCAGGAGTCAGCTGAAGACAGAAGGGTAAAGTATCCTTTGACCAGCAATATCTGATGGACACTACCAGAAACAGGAACTCTAGGAGCCTCTAGGAGCTCTGTAGTAGCTGTACACACCAGCAACACCAGCACGCACACTGAGGCTCCCAGAAGTTCCCAGATCTGGAAGCAGAGTTCACAAACTGCTGTTCAAACCACTGTGTCTGCTAGCAACAGCTGTTTACATTGCTTGTTCACCGAATAAGCTTACATCAAGGCATAACTAGAAGATGATCAAATTATCATCTTTTCGTCAAAACAGACAGTGCTATAAAGAATAAATTCTATAGTGGAAACATCACTTTTTTCCAGTGTTTCAAGATCTAAAGGAAGTATTTCTTTTATCTTTAACTCCACTGAATTTTGACTTCACTTTCAGGTCAAACAGTTAGGTGAATAAAATACTTTATGTTAGTGATTTTATTAAATAGGATTATTAGATGTTTTCTCATCAATAAAATGTGTAGCAACCCTGTAAAAAATTAACTTACTAGCTCTGACATTTTGACACATCTTAATTGAACCTTTTATTACTGTTTCTATTTTGTGAATATTTTATCTATTGGGCTTGATTTTGGACAAAAAAATGTCTTTAAACACTGAACTTTCCTAAAGAGTCTTCAAACAGTGAACTTTCCTAGGGACTCTCTTACAGAACATGGATCATCTTCCGAAAAGTACATAGCTTGGAGGAAAGGAAGGAAAATACAAAGAGTACTGCCAGAGCCAAGAAATCCTCCAGAAAAATAGATCATAAAACAATGTTTGTCCATGTACAGAGTTGATAACAGCATTGCAAAATGATAAATAAGCATATGCAATGTATAAACATGGTTAGTGATCCTTTCAGCAGAGAAATGCCATCTTTAAATTAAAATATAGTTTATCATATTAATGAAAAATACTATTTTAGTTAATTATTTTGGAATGGATGTTAAGAATGCAGAGTGTTTTCATGCTGCAAGGATGTGTCCAGAGTATGGACAGACAAGGAAGCACAAAAGGGCTGACTTGGAACTGGTGAAAAATAATATTTTGAAACAAACTAGAGTTGTGTAATTTTGTCATTTTAGAAAGATATATTGAACTTTCCAGCCATGGTATTTTCAATGACAGCATACTCCGACACTTATCTCAAAAATTTCTGCCTTACATTCTTTTCTATGTCCCCAATCAGTTAGCAACTGCAAACAAAAAATCTAAACTATAGCAGGAAGTTTGTTCCCCTCAGATAATCTGTGCTGAAATAACCTTTAAAAATAATCCCAAGTGACAAAATATGTGTTCACATCAGGTAATTTGCATCATAAAGGCTATATCATTTAAGCATTGTTATCCTCTCCAAAGGCTTCCAATTCCACCTTCTTAAAATTTTACTGAAATTACCTTTTCTCTGCTAATGCATATTGCCATTCCTTTTCAGATATTTCACACTGATAGGAAAGTCTTCAGTATGATTTTGCAAAAAGTCTTTCTTACACTATCGGCAGATTTTTGCACAAGGAGTTAGAAGCAGATCTGTAAAAATGCCCACTGTATTTTTCTAAAACAAGGTTTGGTCTTGTTGGGTTTTTTTCTCCCTGAATCCACTGCCACTACTCTACATACAGCCTTAAACACCAGGCTCCTATATTCATGTTTTTTCCCGGTGTTCCTTTTATCCTTTGCCAGAAGTGGTAGATGTCAGGTGTTATAATAAAGCACTCTTCAAAAATTATTCTCTTTTTTTTCTCATTCCACTTGTAAATTGATGTCTTGTTCATGTCATACTGGTATACTTAGCTCTTAAGTAATTCTTTCCTTTACAACACTCAGATGTAGACTTTACCCTGGACTTCAAGAGAGGTAACTTTGGCCTGCTGAAAAGCAGCTCTGTGGGGAACGACCTGGGGATCCTGCTGGACAAGAAGCTGTCCTTGTGCCAGCAATGTGTCCTTGTGGCCAAGAAGGAGAAAGGTATCCTGGGGTGAGGAAGAGCATTGCCAGCAGGTCAAGGGAGGTGATCCCGCCCCTCTGCTCAGCCCTGATGAGGCCGCATCTGGAGAGCTGTGTCCAGTTCTGGGCTCCTCAGGACAAAAGAGACATGGAGTTCCTGGAGTGGGCCAAGTGAAGGGCTGTGAAGGTTATTAGAGGACTGGAGCATCTCCCTTATGTGTCTGAGGGAGTAGTTTAGCCTGGAGTAGAGAAGAATGAGAAGGGATCTTATCAATGTATACAAATATCGTAAGGGCAGTGGGCAAGAGGATGGGGCCAGGCTCTGCTCAGTGGTGCCCAGCAACAGGAAAAGGGACAACAGGCACAAAATGAAAGTCAGCAAGTTCCATCTAAATATGAGAAAAACTTCATTACTTTGTGGGTGACAGAGTACTGGAACAGGCTGTCCGGGGAGGTTTTTGACTACCCTTCTCTGGAGATATTCAAAAACCTGCCTGGACATGATCCTGTGCAACTGCTGAACCTGCTTCATCAGAGAGATTGAACTACATGATCTCCAAAGGACCGCTCCAACCTCAACTGTTCTGTGAAATAGCTCAGGTCTTTAGCTTGTATATTAATGACACACATGCATTCTGGAGCATCTCTCTTATGAGGAGACACTGCAGGACCTCGGCCTATTTAATCTGGAAAAGAGAAGACTGAGAGGTGATCTCCTTAAAGTGTATAAATATCTCAAAAGCGTTTATCCAGAAGATGGTGCCAGACTGTTTTCCAGAGGCACGATGAGAACAATGGCAGTAAACTAAAACACAAGAAGTTGCACCTCAACATGAGGAAAAACTTCCTTACATTGAGAGTGGCAGAGCACTGGAACAGGCTGCCCAAGGAGGTCATGGAGTCTTCCTCTCTGGAGGCATTCACAACCCACCTGGATGTGCTCCTATGTAACCTGCCCTAGGTCACCCTGCCTTGGCAGGGGGATTGAACTATATGGTCTCCAGATGTCCCTTCCAACCCTAAGAATTCTGTAATTCTGCAACATTGACAGATTTTAGCAAGTTTATAACATTGTTAGCAACAGGACCAAACTATTTAATGCCAAGTTTTTCACTAGATGGCTTTGCATACAACTAAATAGATGGTTTTGATTTTTGGAATGGCATAAGCAGTATTTTTTTTTTCTCATTATCAATGAAAATGTTTACTACATATGGAAAGGTTAAGCTGTATTCATGCAACATGCCTGCAGGAATTGGACCCCTAACAGTCTCCAAAATATTATCATATCTTATTACTATAAGTTATAATTCAAGTCTACCAAATTCAGTTGCATAAAACATGTAAACAAGAATTGAGACAGGCTTTTTAATAAACTGAATCTTCTATGGCCATAATTAAGTAAAAATTTGACAATTGATTTAACATCAATTGTCTTTTTACACAGGAATTATACCTTTTTTTCCTTTCCACCACATACAGCATGGATTTCTAAGTCTACAGAGGTCATTGTTCACTCCCCAGTATCCTTGTATTTTTTAAATTTCTGAGACTGAAGCTGCAGCTAATCTCAATGTATCATTTTTCTTATGCTTTCATAAACATGAGAAGTTCTGTGATTTTCATATATATTTTGTTCAAGCTCTGAGTTAAGATTGAATCAATTAGAGTGATTTTCCTAGTTACACATAAATATGTAACAACTCTAATCTCTGTTTAATGACATAAATATCTTATATTTAGTTCTTCTGAAAATACTTGAGAAGGTTATGCTGTACATAAATGCTGTATTTCAATCGTTCTTTTCCATGTACCTGCATCTGAGATACACCTCCACTACTGCTGATGAGCTTCACAGACCCCTTTGTATGAGACACTGTATGCACCTATATGAAAAGGAAGATCCAGGTCCCAGATAATTTGCAGTTTAAACATAAGTCAAGAGACAATGTGAGGATATGAAATGACAGCAACATATATCGAAACAGCAGAAAAATAATGACTAGCAAAACAAGTTTTGGCCACTTCTTCTAGTGGTGTAAGTTACTTCACAGGTTTTTTATAGACATCTGAGAAATTTTTGATGAGATGGGCTAGCCCTGTGACAGATTAGGGATGAGAGACATTTTTAAAAGCTGTAAGAGGAGTCTTATAAAAACATTCCAGCTAGCTGAGATATCTTAGCTTCTTCCATCAGTTTGTCAGCAAAATTCAATTTGTCAAAAGCTTTTCTGTTTGCAACTTGCAGACCTAAGCTAAGTGCAGCAGATGCTGGTCGGGGTAGAAACAAACAATGTGTACACATGTGTGCTGGGGAGGGTCACTGACTCTTGCTTCTCCTGATCAGCAATTTAACCCTGTTTGCCTATCCAGAGGGCACAGGTCTATTGCGACTGCTGCTAGAGATGAAGTTGTAATTACTGTAGTTTAACACTTTCAAGGCTCATTTCTGTTCCCATGCAGATTAACCCAAGACCTGAAGATAGCAACTAACATGAGCAACTACTGGTGATCTTCTTTCAGCAGATGTAACTTGTAATGATATCCATGCTTAGGTCCTGAATTTTGTCCAGCTAATTTTACATACACTGTTAAAACATCAGTCATACTGATAAAGTGATTATGTCTTATCAAACTTCCTTTTTTTTCCCCCCGAAGTTTAATGTAACCATTTAAATAGAGAGGATAATCCTGTGTTTAGTATAAATCTTTAGCTACAGCTAAATTATAATTGCATCAGTGTATTTTTTTTCTTTTTTTTTTTTTAATAGTGCACACAGGTAATTTGGAGCAAAGTTTAATAAAGTTCACTTTATAAATCCATATTCATATACATCTTCTATACAAATTTCTTCTTTTTGTGAAGGTAAAGTGGGGAAATGGGGAAAAAGTCCATTTTCACTTTTAATTTGCACTGTTAATCCCAAAGGCTTCTGAACTAAGAGTAGAGGATAAATTCGTGCTATAGTTTTTGAATTTATAAATGAAATACTGAAAGAAATGATCCAGTATCAAGCTGTGAGTAGCATTCTACAGTATAAGTTTTTGACCAGATATGAAATAAAAATGCTGCCAAACCACTTAATCAGTGCATTTAAGAAGTCTGTGCTCTGTTACAAGATCTACTAGGACAATTTCTGGGAAGTTGGAGATTTGCCTAGGCAGTACCCTGCAAAAGGACACAAAACCCCCAACAACCCAAAAAGCACATAAAGGGTTTCTCAAGGTGTGTGCAATTCCAAAAGCCAGAAAAAAAGATAGCAAAAACCCCTTCCTTGTAAATAGCAAAGAAGAAACCAAAGGGCAAATCAGATTACCATTGGAAAAGAACAAAACTCTTGTACTGGTTTTCATGGCCTGGTTTTTGGAAGCAGGGGGACCACAGAGGGGGCTCCTGTGAGGAGCTCCTGGAAGTTTCCACCATGTCCAGCAGAGCCAATGGCTGATGGTTCTGAAAGATGGACATGCTGCTGGCCAAAACTGGGCCAGTGAGAGAGGCTGGTAAAACCTCTGTGATGACATATTTAAGGAGAAAATCAAAACAAAGTCACAGGGGTTTTGCTTCTAGTCAGAAAAGAGGAGGAGTTGAGAACATGTGAGGGAAACAACGTGGTGACACCAAGGTCAGTGGAGAAGGAGGGGGAGGAGGTGCTCCAGGTGCCGGAGCCAAGATTCCTCTGCAGGCTGTGGTGAAGAGACCACGGTGAAGCAGGTTGTCCCCCTACAGCCCATGGGCCCACAGGGAATGCAGAGATTCACCTGCAGCCCATGGGAGAGGTGCCCACACCGGCGTCGGCAGATGCCTGGAGGAGGCTGTGATCCAGTGGAAGACCCAGTGGAGAGGGGGTCCTTGCTTCCAGGCTGCAACAGCCCATCCTTGGAGGACTGCACCCCGTGGGGAGAGTGACCCACGGCGCAGCAGTTTTGGGAGGACTGTGTGCCCACGGGAGAGACTCACGCTGCAGCAGGTGTGGTACAGCTGCTGCTTGTGAGAGCGGACCCACGCTGGGGAAGTTCACGGAGAACTGTCTCTCATGGGAGGGACCCCACGGCCTCACAGGGAAGGACTCCTCTCCTGGAGCAACGGAAGGAAATCTCGGTGATGAACTGACCATAAACTCCCATGCCCTGTCTCCCTGCGCTGTCGGTGGGAAGGAGGGAGGGGCTGGGGGGAAAAGGTGTTTTAAAGGCTTAATTTATTTCTCATTATCCTCCTCTGATTCTGTTAGCAATAAATTCTCTCTGTAACTTTAAGTTAAGCCTGTTTTTGCCCTTGAAGTGTTGTTGTTTTTTTTTTTTTCCCGGTCCTTATCTCAACTCATGGAGCCTCCGTTAACTTTTTTTTCTTTCTCTCCTCTGCCCAGCTGTGGCAGGGGAGGGTGAGTGAGTGACTCTCACGGGCGCCTGGTATTGGGCCGGTGTCAAACCACGACAACTTTAAAAACCTATACTGAAGAACTGAAGGATTCAACATTCATGTTCCTTTAGATACTGGAGACAGAAATATTAGCTGCAAAATCCATGCTTGTTTTAGGAAGTCCACAATGTTCAGTGGGGCACAACTGGTGGCACCGTTGTGATCTGGTTTAAATCCAAAAGAGCAAAGAAAACTAAGTCTCTGTGCATAAACCGGAAGGAACTTAGAGAAGGTCAAAATATTCCCAAAAAACGAGACTAAAACAAAACGAGGTTAGACGTTGGTGCCAAAAAATGGATGTATTTTATTTAATAGTAAAAGAGGCAAAGAGAAGGAAAGAGAAAAGAAATAAAGAAAGACAGAGAAAGAAGTGTGCGGGGCAGGTAGAAGGACAGGGAGAGGTGACAGGGCTTTGGTGGGAGCATATCACCCATTCGAGGAGCCCAGTGATGTCTCGTTGCTCCCCTCCATCTGGTCTTCTTGGTGGTGAGGGTCCCCTACTGCCATGCCACGCCACGCCACCACACGCGGCCACACGCGGCCACACGCCACACAGAATCCTGTGGATTAATATACACTTTGGGCCGGGGGTGGGAACGCCCACGTGTCTCCCTTGCAGGGGCCAGCTTGACACACTGTCCCTTGCAACACTGAGGGTCTGTTGCATCATCTCTGGTGCTCTGATGCAGGGTCTGGGGACCCCTTTGGGGGGCCCTTTGCTGGGCCATGACACCCCCTCTGCTGTGGGTGAGCTCCCCCCGGGTGCAGGGCCCCTCAGCTGGGCTCCTCTGCACAGTGGAGGATGGGCGGTCACTGCGCCTCTCACCAGAGGCTTTTCCAGCACACACCCAAGGCCTCTCTCCCCCCACCCTTTGGTGTGAGGGTCTGCTCAGCCTGGCAGCTGATAGCCCTGGGGCTGTGGTCTCCACCTCGGAGGTGTTAAGCTTAAGCCTTATGAATGTCCCCAGCCCAGAGCTGTTATTCTATCTTATCTTCATCAGCGAGCAGTGTAAGGCCTCAGTCAGGGCCCCATTCAGGGTGCAGTAGTCTTCTCTGCAGCTTTTGCAATATAGTTTTAAAAGTCCTTAATGAAAAAGTTTAAGTCATAAACTGTAATATTTCAGTCTCTGATAGGTACCTAGATCAAATCCGGACACAAAGAGTTCTCTTTCATCAATATACTCCTTATATTTCAGGAAAAGCAGACAGAAAGTGTTTAAATTTTCCATGGCATTCAGACATTAAAAAGCTGCCTCCTGCACACAGCCTCCCTAGTTCAAGTCTCTAAATTCCTGCACCTGGCTGAGAGGAGGAGGATCAAATGCGGGCACTTCGCTGCCTTCAGAAGGCCCTTATACCCAAGGGAGGGATGGTGGCGTTAGATGAAGTTGCAGAAATTGGAGATCTCAGGTCTATCTACACCTTTTTCGATTTGTTTGTTTGTTTGAAAGATTTCTGAAGCTTTAACTTCAGCTGAACTGCTGTACTACAACTCCTTTGTCAAAAATGCTAGGGAGCAAGCATGAGTTTTGGGAGCAAGAAGATTTCTTCTGAACTTTCATATTACATGCCTTTGTGTTTTGTCTTCAGTGTTTTTGGTTTTGAAATAAGGGAAGTGGTCTAAAGTCTAGCAAGTTGCAGTTTCAAGGATTCCGCTTTTAGAACTTTATGATTTGCCTTGAATAAGGTATACTCAGAGATGCTAAGTAGGATCTTCAACCTGTTATACATCTCAAGATGCATAATGAGAATCACTATCTCATCCATAGCAAACACCTCTTATGAACAGAAGATTTTCAGACATCACAAAAATAGTATTTATTATTTATCTGCATTTTCTGTTTGAGTCAGAAGAAAAGAACACAGTATCTCTCCCTCTCCCTCCCTTTCCACCTGCCCCTTAAAAAAACATGTTTTTTTCATCACAGGGCAGAATTGTCATATGCAGAGCTCAGAAAAGGAAACAGATGAACCTAAATGCCTACTGAATTCTTAGTAACCTGGATTGATTGAGAACTGTGTTTTCTAGTTGTAGCTTCCCTTTAAATAAGAAGGTAGCTTTAAACATGTAGCGGGTTCAGTTCATAAACTGGGTAAAAACACCAATTTTAGTGTAGTGGGTTTGTTCGCATTTCTTACCTTCTGTGAGATAAGAATCAGGAGGAATACAAAGTAGGTTCTAGACTTAAAAAATATAAAGAAGTTTATTAACAGAACTAAGAGAAAAAAGAATATTAAGGGTCAGAATAAACCTTCAGGACACTTCTCTTCCCCTCATCCTCCCCCCTCCTCCCACTTACAACATAAAGACACAAATTTAGGATTATTTCAGTCAGTTTACCACCTCTGTAGTAGTTTTTCATCAGTTCACTTAGGGAGAGGAGTCTCTTTTGCCCATGCTATGGGGCTTTTCCACAGTCACAGTACAACAGCCGCACAGGGTGGTTTTCTGTTGGCATGTGTGAGTCCCTTCCCTCGACTTACAGCTTTCCCCACAACCATTTTCGAGGGTTCAATCTTAGCTAATGGGGTATTATTTTAAGGATGAGTTATTCAAGAGCAAAGGTTCTCTTCATCCACCTCTGGGATTATTTTAATCTCTAGGAACAGAAATTTTCTTTCCTGGGAGTAAGGGTCTTCACTGCATTACTAGCTCTCTCTGTTCAGGTTTCTCATTGGATCACAGTTACTTCAACATTTGCTTATTTCAGTACAAGCATCTTAACTCAAGGTAATTTGAACGCTCTACCCCCCATGCTTATCACGAAATTACAGAAGAGTTCTCTGATGTATCATAGTTCATCAACATAGCTTTACAAAAGATTTTCAGTTTTCAGGTTTTAAAAGCATCTCCTCCATCCCCTCTCTCTCTCTGGGTTTCAGTTCTCTCTTCTTCACTGACTTTGGTGTCACTATCATGGTGTTTATTCACGTGCTTTTGTCTTTCCCTTTCCTCTGACCTGGGAGAGGATTGATGTCTGCAGGATTCATTTCTTCTGAGGAACTTACAGCACTGAAGGGGTTGCTCTTACCTGAGTCGGGGCATTGCAGCTGGTTGGTCACATGATCTCTGCTGGGCAGCGGCCGGAGTTGGTTTCTGGTGTAAAGTTTCAGTTTGTTTTGCCACACCGGGGAAAAGTTCATGCTGCCCCACATGGAGCCGCAGTCCGTGGCCCGGCCCCTGCCGAGCCAGGACGGAGCAGGGCCGTGGCCCCGGCCCCACCGGACCTCCGCGGTCAGGCCCAGCCAAGCCCGGCCAGGCCTAACCCGGCCCCCACCGGGCCGAGCAGGCAGCCCTGTGACCTGTCCCAAGGGTCAAAAGTAAGAGAGAGTTCCTGCCTCTCCACAGGATTTATATATGTAAATTTCGAGAGGCGCTATTGGTCTAAATGATTGTCCATCTAGCTCAGGTTCAAACCACCACAAAACAAAACAAAACAAAACAAAACAAAAAAAAGTTTGATTCAAATAAGCTGCTGAAATAAAGGTGCACACAACACTGCTTTTCCTTAACCCTCCAAATCTGATGTTTATTTCTAGCTTTTCTCTTTATCATGACAAGGGCTTTATATTATATACTTCTAACACCTTCCTAATTTTCTGCCTTTTTTCTTTTTAATTTCCTAAAGCCAAAACTGGTTTTGAACCTATCCATCTGGCTTATCTCATTATAACTGTCTGATTGGTATTATCTTCCCTATGGCTTTGCTAAGCCCATATATTACTTTGCCTCTGGGAATCTTCAGTCTAGTATCTTCTCTTTTTTTTTTCCTTTTTTTTTTTTTTTTTTTTTAATTACCCTATGAAACAGATTTAGGAATGATATTTTCTTATCACCTGAGAACCAAAGTTGGCTTTATCATATGTCTCACTGAGTTTGCACAGAAATGGCATCTTTACAGGCAACAATGAATGTAAATAAACTTCTTAAGCACTCAAATCTCTTGCATACTAAAGCAAACAGAACATTGTGCGTTTGTTTGTTTTCTAAGTGAATGAAACATCCATAAAATTGACAGCAAATACATGGAGCAGATTTATGTAATTATGGCTTGAATGTCAGACAATAATGTAATCTATAGTATTTAAGTTAGATTAGCACTAACGCCAATACATTTATCGCCCTTTTCCCAAGCGACTTTGTTCAGAAGTTACAGAAGTCAAGGGAAAGAAATTTCTTGACGTCAATGAACTTTGAATTAAGTTCAGACTGTTTACTTGTTTTGTCTGTTCTGGTACCTAAGAAAGCACTTTTTCTTTTTTCAAAGCAATAAGTTCTTTCCTTCACGGACTACAATTCTGCATCTGTCAGCATAAAGACTAAGCAGCTGACAGCATTTCTCAAACCATGATACTATGCTAATTTCTGATGCAACTGAAAGCAGACTGCAGGAACAGAAGGATTTGTGTTGTAGGTCATCTATTTGTTTGCAAAGATACATTTTTCTCAAGTGACCACTGTGTTGAATGATTGTTCTCTTGCCAGAGTTTTGTATCCTATATAAGTGGCCAAGATTATCATAAATAAGTGGCAAATATGAGTAAAGTGTTTGTGACAGAGGTGTCTGACCTCTTAGAAATACTAAGTATCTACCTTCTGATAATCGTGGTAGGTTTGTAAGTACCTGTGGTTTGGTCACCAAAAAACCCCAAACAATCAAACCAAAACCAAAGAAATAAAATCTGAGTTTAGACTGGTAAGTTACTGGATATTTCTGCAAAAGACAGAATGAATGTCACAAATATTAACTGCCATTCACTATTTACCTTTTCAAGAAATTATGAGCAAAGATCCATCAGCTGCATATAAATACTTATACATGTATTGCCATTAGAAATGGAAACAACCTGGATAGAATCTTGGAGACATAACTTGTATTTTATGGAGCATATCATTGTATTTGGTTGTTTACGAGATGCAGAATGGCATCACAAATGAGGTGTGACACAGCAAGTCAACTTTAAAATAAAACAAAACTCTTCTATTTCTGGATCTGTGACTTTGGATTATGTCTCAACAAAACAGATCCATAGGAATGGAATGATAAAATATTCAATGTATTTGAAATGTCAAGGGTTGTGGCAGTTCAGCTAGAGTTAAATCCAGGTGGAGGTAAGTTTGGCTTTCCAGCTATAGAATGGATTTTAGTTAATTCCTAATGCCTAATTATGGTTTAGAGTACCTTCATGAAGTTGAAAACAATTACAACCATTTATAGAAACTTATTTCAGATCACTTGTGTTCACTGTGTCCTCAGTAGTGAAGACTAGGAAATATTCTTGAACATACTAATTTTGTGGAATCAGTTTGTATACCGAGAACATATGGTAACATTAGAGATGAGAGATATTCAGTTCTTAACTACATAAGTGGTATATTAAGAGAAAAAAACATCATAAATAACCAACTAGGTTTGGATGTTTTAAAAAATATGATAAATATTGCCTTGGTTTTTTTTAATTCTCATAAAAACCGTGACATAAGTGAATACTGCGCCCAACAATTTTTTACATAAGTATCCGTGATAATGGCATAAGATTCAAGTAATTAAATTGAAATTATGACTACATTATTGTAAAACCAGTTTAGAACTGTAAAAAACCATTCTGTAGGAAATCTTAGAGGCACTTCAGGATAGCTCTACTGTACTGCATTTGATCTGTGAAGAGTAATCAGGGTTAAGAAATTCTTTCGCTGCTCTCTTGTTTTCTTGCATTCATAAAAACAAATACAGAGCATAACAAACATGAGTATCAAAGTACAGCACTATTCTTCTAATATAAAAATGCCACATTTGAAAACTGTTACTTAATTATTAAAAGTAGTTGAATCTCTTAGAAGCTTTTTCTCTGCCACATTCCTGTGAAAGCTGGCTGGCAGTCCTGACTGCAGGCAATAATACCTCTCTCTCATCAGTAATAGTAGCATCCTAGGAAGTGCTTAAACAAAAGGATATATATTGTCAGAGGCATTCTGTTGAGAAGGAAGTCTTGATTTAAGACTGAGCATACTGGGAAACTTGAAAAAAGATGCTCCAAAGTGGGCTTGGTTTTCTGAGTTTCTTTTTTGTTTGTTGGGTTTTGTTTTGAGATTAAGGCAAAACAAGAAAGAGATCTCAGGGGAAAGTCAAATACATATCAAAACTTTGGTATCTCTTCCATAGAAATGCAGATTGCTGGCAACATCAGCAATCTTATCAATTCACTCATAAAACATGAAAAGTATTTATAGAGAACATAGAAATTCCTTTTCCTCAGGAGTGGACAGTTACAGGAAAAGAGGCAATGGGCACAAGTTGGTTTAGGGGAAATTCTATTTGCATGTAAGAAAAAAATATCTTCACCATGAGAACAGTTAAACACTGAGATGGGTAGCCAAGAGATGTGATGCAGTTTTCCTGATGGAAATATCAAAGAGTTGGCTTGACAGAGCCCCAGATAATCTAATCTAAGGTCCTGCTTTCAAAGGAAGATTACACTAGATTATCTCCAGAGATTCCTTCTAGCTTAAAACTCTCAGTGATGTTACAAAAGGCAACCTTCGCTATCATCCAGGTTACCTAAGTTCTTTGTGATGGTGTTATTTGTTTTTATGTTTCAATGGTTGCTAAACTACCACAGCTACAAGAACCTTCACGAGTAATCTAGACCACAAACCTGTTTTAAGGAAGCATCAACTGTACCCAGGATCACACTGATGGTCAGAAGCACTGTTGCTTAATCTTAAAAGCCTTATTTGACCAATATCTTACAACTATTTCTGTAAGGAAACTGTCATATTCCTTGCACCTAACTTCAAGCTTTTTGACCGCAGTTTAAGCCTATTACTTTTTTTCCAAAAATTCTATTGGTGCAATTATTCTTTTATATTTCTTATTGAGTTTTGAATGTATTTTATAATGTCCTCCCTCTGACTCTTCTTCAAGCTAAGCAACATCTTCATTCTGCCTTTCCTGATGCGTGCTGGCCCTGGATGTTTAAAATAGGAAAGCGCACAGTTCTCTCTATGGAGACAGCTGTTATAAAAGACTTGGTGCATAGTGCCATCCCCCCCCACCTCTTCGCTGAAATCATTGGGAATTAGGCACATAAGCACTGCTGTAGAAATCTGCCCTAAATATAGTAATTGTTCAATGCAATTATTGGATTTCTTTCTTAATTCACCTTTTTGTCTGTGGGATATTTGCAAACAGATATTTTCCTGTAACAAAATTTGCTTCTTAGTTTTATGTGGGTATAGCTTAGGCAGTCAAAGCTGCTTTATGAACGCTCTGAAATCTGAAATAAATAATAATATTTTAATGACAGGGAAACTTAAATGAAAGATTACTTAAGTTTCGTTTAAAAGCTGTGGCCTTTTAAATAATCTGCAAATTCTTTTTCATTCTTTTTGTTGCTTGTAATTGTGAATAAATGGAAAAAACCCACTCCAACAGCTCACAATCATTCATATATATAAACATTAGCTAATGTAGTGTTAGCAACCTCAGGATAGAAATATTGCCATAAAGTACTAAGGGTTGCAAATGAGTTAATGTGCTGTAGAGCTGAGCCTGAGTACAGGTGTAAATCATTGTAGGCTATTCATAGGTTTAAGCTCAATAACTATTAAAATTATTTCTAAGGATTTTAACCTGTATCTAATTCTAACCTTGTCTAATTTTTAGTGTGCCATGCAGAAAGGTGCAAAAAGTATGACCTAGATTGAATAGTTCAAAAAAAAAGAAAACACAAGAGACTCACTGATGTTAGCATCCTAATTAGAAAACGAAACAGTTAAGCAGAGACAAAACATTTTTGTTTCATAATAGAGAAATTGTTCTAAGCATACCTGGCAGTGTCATCAATCACCATCTCTTCCATGGAGAAAAAAAATTATTAGCTTATAGTGTTCAAAATTGTCGATGTTTTACCTTACTCAAGAGCAACATTGGGACATATCTATTAATTTTATTATGGATCAGAAATGAAGGCAGAACAAACCAGACATTTAAACAAGAATAAAAGCTCTAGTTAAACTGACAAGAGACAAGAAAAACAGTTAAGAATGACACTGAATATTCCTATGTGCCAATGTAAAACATAAAAAATAAAGCCACACAAAAATTCATTGTTTTTGTAATCTAACAAAAACTGACTTGTAGTATATAAAAAATATCCTTGATTATGAAGGATTACTAAAAATACTTTAGAAGCATAGCAACTATGAAAAAACCACATTTATTAAAGTGGAGAGAGCCACTAGATATGATTTGCTGTATGTTTATCAAACTGTTTGGCCTCCTTTAGAAGAACAATTACAGCTTTTCTATAGGAAAATTATCCAATAGATCTCTGCTCTGTCTCAGCACATCACATGCCCTGTGGTGAAATAAATATGTTTGAGGTCCATTCCTGCAAACTGATGATATTTAATGTAAGTTGATACATATTTGAATGAAACTTTAAATATTCATGTATAACAGAAAATATTTTCCTCCTAAAGTTGCATTAATAATATGTGGGAGAATAATTTCCTATTGCCAATTGTGACACAGCAAAACATAAAAGTACTATATCATAATATATATATTATATTATATCTATAATACTGAAGCCAATAGTCCACACACAACAGAAGATTAAGCAGAGCAAGAGTTGCAGATCAAATCAGGGTAAACATTCACAGCTGACTGGTTTGCATTTCTTCTGAGATTGTTGCAATAGGTCAAAATCCTAAAACAATTACAGCAAAAAGAGGGAAAAAAAAAAATAAAACAGATGGAAAGAAGAGATAATATTAAATAAAAAAAAACCCCCACAGATTCTTTCCAAGGAGACTCCATCACATCTAAACTATTTATACAAAATTACAAGACCAGTCTGTATGTTTAAGGCATTTCAGAGGGGAAGCAGAAAATAGGGGACAGAGAAAGGTTTCCAAAGAGATCGTTTTCCAAGTCATCCAAGCCACAAAGAAGTATAATAATCAGAATGAAGGAATCTTGTTATATTTTTGAAATAATTGAAATACATGCCTACATTCAGGTATACACATTGTCCTTCATGGGGTAATAATTTAAGTGGTGCAAAAGGCACAATGTCAAAGAAGAAAATGCAGAGCTGAAGAATATTTAGAAAAAGAAACCGACATTTTTCTAGAAAACAAGGAGTAATTGAAACTCTTTATGAGTAAGAAATGCCAGCAATGACTTTTAAGATGTATAATTAGAAACAAATAGTTCCCATATATTCCCCAAGTATCTCAGTAAAAGATGTTGGCCAGAAGCAAGTTCCAAAAGGCCTCTGATTAGCCAGTGAGTCACTCTACTAAGGAAAAAAAAAAGAAAAAGCTTGTTCAAATTGCTCAGAGGGTGAAAAGTTGTTAGGGAGAAGGAAGAAGGAAAATAAACTAGAGCATGATCAAATGACTTAAATGAGTTATTGGTATAGCTGTTGCCTCAAAGTGAAAATTTCTACTAGACCTCCAAATACCATACAGCTAAAAAAGTCTTTAATGCCCATCAAGATGTTTCCACAACCTCAATATACTAATCAAATCAGCGATCAGCTCTCCCTGAATAGTACAATTTCTTGATGAGTCACTTTTACTGCTCTTTATACATGCACTGAGGAAAGGTGGCCAATCTCTGGGCCTTGGCATCCTGTGATTGTTCAGGAACTGATGCTTAGAGGTGTGTTGGCAAGTTTCATGGAAAATACTCCTTTCTCATGTGTCGAGACATCCTTACAGGGTGAAGATACACAGTGAGAATGAAACAGAACTTCAGCACCTGGCAAAGACAATAAGAACACTCCCAAAACAATCACGTGTTTTAAGAAGTTTACAGACAAGTATAGGAACTTGGAAGGAGGGATAATAACTATGCCAGCTTTCTAGAAAAAACAAACAAACAAACAAACAAACAATGATTTTGTATTTTCTACTAATCTTTGGTTTTTATGAATCACCTTTTTTGAAAAAGATTAGAATAATTAATCAACACTATTAAAAACAAATCACTGCTCATAACGGCACTGGGAAAAGAAGGCAAAAATATTTTAATTTTCTTTTGTCTTTCTATCCAAAAGTCTTTTAAGTTCAGGAGGTTTGGCTCTGTTTTTAATTCAGTATTTTATTTTTGAGTTGCATTTCATAGTTTTGAACTGTCATCATACGAAGCTTATCAGTGTGGGATACATACAATAAGCATATTATGTAAATTAATTATAGATACATTATTAATCTTGCATGTATATTACTCTAATATTACTCATTCATCTCTTTTATTCTGAGTAAGTCATGGCTGCACTTGTTCACTTCGTATTATTTAGTTGTAGAAGTAAATCATAGCTATTAGGAATATCTCCTATAGTCCAGGTTTACTACGTATTCCAGTTAATTTATCACTTGGTAGCTGAATAGACTACTTAAAAATACCATGTCATTAAAGAAATTAGGGCACAAGAGAAAGAATATTGCCTTTATTCACAGATGAAACTTCACTTGAGATTGCTACAAGTTATCTGGTAATAACTAAAGGTGGCTTTCAGCCCTTCTGTCCCTCATCTTCCCTTATCCTGTTCCAAGCATATTAATATTAAGGAAAGTCGTTCTACTGTTTGACTGGGAGTAGGTCTATAAATACCAGAATGTTACTTTACTTCATGGTGTCTAATAAACTAACAGCTACCTGGAGATTCTGGGATGCTTCCTGAAAAACTGGCGAGCTTTCATGTACAAGCAAGTTATTTTAATGGTCAATTAATCAGCAACTCATAGAGGTACAGTAGACATTGAGTTTATCAATTGAAATTCAAGGACAAGGTAGCTACCAATATTAGCTTCTGACCAAAACAGTCCAGGTGCATGACAACAAAACATGGTTTCAGCCCAGAGGTTTCAGAGAAGGAAGGGAAAGAAATAATATTACAACTTGTACCTCCATAAAGCACCCAGAACAAAATTGCTTTCGTGGACAAAGTTAAGAACTGCATCTTTTGTTGAAAATGACACCTTATTTTACATACCAATAGCAAATCTGTTCTCAGTTTTTATCAAAATATGAAATATTTGTATTATGAACCCCAAATTTCCTTTCTGAAGTGTATTCTAAAGTCTCGTATTAGTCATACTGCATTTAATAATTTTTTCCTTCTCTGCTCTTGTCGATATTATATTTGTATACTAGACTGCACTTAAGGCACCATCACTAATAAATAGGCCACAACCTGTAACCAAATAAATCTGTACCATTCAACCTAACAGAAGCATGTGACCTAGATCACACTGTCAGAATATCCATTAAATCTTGTCCAAAAGGGCTCTATACAATGTCAGTGGTGTCTTTTCATTTCCCTGAGAATCCTAATGTCAGGTAATGACCCTGAGAACCTGTGACAAATCTCATCCTCATCAGCCTTTAAAAACAAATAAGTTGCAAATGCATATTCCTGAGGACCTGCTAAGCAGTATTCCTCGGCCACACATACAGCAGATGGACTAGGGTTTGGCAGTCATTTCTGATGTCTGGCGATGATTTCAGGTGCCAAACACAATGTTGTAGTGCAAGAATGTCAAACCTGTAGGTTCCAAGCAATTTAAAGGGTTTTTTTCTTGCTTCCATCTATTGGCATCAGTTTTACTTTTCTTTTCTACTAGTCCAAACAAAAGTCATCTTCCTCACATTTTTATATCCCTATATCAATGCTATCATGCTCAGAGCATATGATTTGAATAAGAAAACACAGTGTCAAAATACCAACAGGTACCTGATTTTTCAGTGAATGTTAAAATAGAAAGTTCAATTCCCTTTACTTCATCAATGCAACTAATTTCTACTTACTTATTTTTAAAGTTTCAATTTTTTCTTAAAGAACACCAGTAAAGCAATATTTTGACCAAGGCTTCATTACACACAAACAGCAATAAGGAGCATAGAAAATATTATTCTATTGTAATAATAAAACCTTTTTTCCCCAATGTTCTTTTGCTAACCGGAATCAATCATTGATTTATTTTGATTGCTGTATTTATGAATAAAAAATACATACAACTTTTGACCCTGGACATCGGAAAACCCATTTACTTGTGAGCAGCAATGTAAATGATCCTATAATTTAGAAATCTTTGAAGATCAGGAGAAAAAAAACCCATTTAATAAATGAGATGGTTGAATCACTAGGGAGTTGGGTAGCTGAATGGTTTCCAGCCTTCATTTAACATGGATGAAGCTAGACACAATGTTGAAACTTTAGCAATCCCAACTAACATAATGAGAAACAAGACTGTCTCATGTTATATTCATGTTATTCTGTTTAATGAAAAAATCTCATACATTAGGAAGCAATCTGCAAGACAGGTACTACTCTCATTTCAGGCTTATTGAGTAGGCTGCAGGTGAAAAAACAATTACAGGCACAATAGGGCCTCTTTTTTTTCACAATTCATTTTTCCAAAAGTTCACATGTGAATGCAGCACCTACTGAAAACAACAAGTAGTAAAAAATAAAACCTGAAATTATTCATAAGGTACAAATGAATTTAAAAAATAAGACAAAATATCTGGATGTTCTTCTAAACTAAAATAAATATCTCAGCAATAGTTTCCATCAGCCATCTGATGTTCCAGATAACACTAAATATTTTAGCTAAATCTATTTGGTGAATACCTAAGGAATTTGATTCAAGAGTTCTATGTACTTAATGCGTTCTAAAGTTTTTACCAAGACAATGAAAAAGGTTACATTAAAGGTATATCACATATGTTAGACACTCCTGAAATCAGAACAGGAAAAAGGAGTTTTTCTTCTGAAGTTGTTTGTCTTCCTTCCCCAAGCCTCTCTGTTCACAGAGCAGCACTCATGTGGTATATGCTGTGCTTTAATAAAAATGAACTATGGCCTTATTAACAAAAGGAAGAGAACAAATTTTGCTTTAATAAAGAAGGTCATGCATAAGATTTTTCAACAACTGTTTTGGTAATGACACTCTTTATAGTCCTTGCAAAACTAAACCATTTTGTGGATTTATTGTTCTGAAGGGCCTGTTGCTCATGAAAATTAAAAACAATTTCCACTGGTAATAAAATCTCCTATAAAAATACATTAGATGTCACTCATATTTCAAGGTAAGAGCCAACATCCAAGTTCCAGCGCTATCTTACATTAACTTTCTTGCTCCTTCTTCTGTGGCTTCAGATACCATGCAGTTGGACACAAGGTCCTGAAAAACAGCAGTACGTTTTTAATGTTACCCATTATGGAAACTTGTATGGGCTTTTATTCCTAAAAAAACCACCAGCAAAACCCCAGCAAAATCCCAATTAATTTAAGAGCATTTTCATCACTTGCTAAAGATGACATTCTATTTTGAGGTAACATTAGTGTGATTCAGTTGCCTGAACACTAGCGCTCAAGTGTCTTTTTAGACACCCTAAAGTAAATGAACATATTCACCTTAAACTGAAAAGAACTATATTTGCAAGAAGAAATTTTTTTTTCTTTTTCTAAAAAAAGAAGGAAACAAGGTTGTGTGAAATTCAGTTTCCTGAATTCAGATGTCTAGCATCACTTCAGGATAACCCACCTGGCCTTCAGTTCTTCCAGAATGGTGCAAGCTGATTGTCATATCTGACAGCTCATTCAGATTTCTCAGGAAGCCAATATCTCATAATTTTATTTTTTTTAATTTCTGCACGAAAAACATATTTTTGAAAATTCTTTTAAAACGATAAAAAAGAGTTTTGAAATATTAGCTAGCCGAACACTAAACCTCAGCTGATATTAATGACATAAAAAAAAGAGAGTATTAAATAGGCATAGATTTCATTATTTCATTCCTTGCAGTTCTGAATATAGGTTAGATCAGAAATTAGGAAAGATCAAATAAAAGTTTAGGCTGTGCACTTCCAGTCAACTAAAACTGAGAAACTTTGTTCCTTCTATTCTGTATCTCTCTAAGTCAATGGTTTTCTGAGGAAGTAATAATATTAGTTCTTCCAAGTTGTACGCCTGAAAACAGAACTTTCTGTTAGTATTTCATTGCTTCCTTCTTTTCATTTGTTTTTTTGGTTTCATTAACTTAAACATCAGCACCCTTTCAACACCTGTCCACTTACTTTACTAATGTGTAGCTGTAGCACCTACACACACTTCATGTACCTCACTCCCCATACTTCCACCTGTATATTTTTCACAATTTTCCCACTGTCTTCATGGAAGTAGAAGCTTTGCTGTGAAAATCCTGAATAAGGAAGCCTAATAAGGATGAAAAAAGGTTCCCTTGTGGCACTGAGTCGGGTGCAATAAAAGATTACAACATGTAAAACCAAAGTAAAGACTGGAGAGAAGCTGATGACACGGATTGGAAAAATGTATGCTTAAGACTGACAGAGATTACAACAGCTTTATTGTGACTGCAGCTTTATTAACTTCATTGTGGTTACATCAGGGACTCAGCTATTTTAACACAAAGAACCCACATTTATTGCTTTTTAAATATTTGGGACTTTTTAAAGGTGTCATTATTTTTTAGTCTACTGTGACCGTCATCTCTGAAAGATGAATCCTTATGGGAATCTACAAGTGATCCAGGTACACAATATTGCTTCAGCATGAATCATCCCTAAACTGAGGACTCACACTGCTGTCAAGAATTTAGTGGTTGCTTTTTCACCTTTGGTGGTATGTTTAAGTAGCTAAATAAGTGAAACAACTTATCTTTTTATAACTTCATAGAAAACTCTCTTCGTCTTTCTGACTTCCTACAATTTGTAAAAGAAAATACTGATATCAAGATTATCAAAATTCAATACAACATTCCAGGTGCAGCTGAATAAGAGCAAAGTAGATGAAGCATAAGAACAAAACTTTCTGTTCTCTATTTCAGTCTTCTGTTTAGGCTGATAATGAAAAGGAAGCTCGAAGTCAGTGGAAACACAGGATTCTTCCAAAGCCTTCCTGTAGCAAATAAAAATAAACAACAACCCCATAACTTCAGAAAAAAAAATTGATCATTTAATGGAAAGGTATATGAGACATAATTGCAAGACCAATCCCTATAGTGTGGATAACCCTTTATAAGCCACAAGTAGTATTTATTTAAAGCCACTAGAACAGAAAACAACTATAATCAGTTATTGCATAAGAACTAGTAAGTACAATAAAAACAGAAATTGTCTACACCTTTTTCCCTTTTCCACTTCAAGGAATGTGTCCTGATTACATTTCCACATAGCCTTTTAAAGGTATTACAGTAAAAAAATTGTAGGATATACATCATACATATGCAGTGGATCTTTTGCAAGTTGTAATTTTGTTCTTTGCAGTTCTGTTTGCAGAGAAAAATCTCCATAAATAAATATTTCCTAGAATAAAATTACATGACAGAAATATTTAGCTCATTTGAATTCAGAATCACATCCTAACACTTCAGGCCTGCAGATGTTTAGTTTTGAAAAGAAGCCATTTACCCATATAGTGTAATCAGTTTACATGTGTTGTTATAGTGCAGTCATTGTTTGAGTTGATGTCTGACATAAATGACTTTCCTCTCTCTGCAACATTTACATTTTTTTTACTATTTATATGATAATACCATCATGACAAGATCATTCACTGCTCATGCAAACCTTTCCTTTCATGATGCTTTGAGAAGCATTAGCATCACTTGTATTTTCCTCTTTTTATGTGAAGATTGAATATCCAGCTGTTACCTTAATTAAGTTTGCCACAGGCAAAAATCTGGCTTTATGTACCTGCAGAGAGAATTTCATGGTGTTTTAATGACTGGCTATAGACTGAGCAAAGTGACTCAAGAGGCAATGCAAGCAAAAGCTTAGTTCAAATGAGTGCCAGAGCTGTCAATTTCCAATTAGGAGACTTGTTTGTCTCTCATGACAGTGAACCACCACAAATTACTTGTTTTAGCTCTGCTGGTTAATCTTTTGCCACCTGACAGATGGAAGTAAATCAGTTGACTTATGTTAATCACTTCCAGGAAGTGAGAATATTTAAATCTTGGCACAGTTTTGCATCTGTGAGGACAGCATTAGGAGATATCACAACAGCAACCCATTATTTATAGATAAGGTGTCATTTGAAGTGTATGTGTTTGGGGGGGGTGGTGGTGGAATGACTGGCAGGGAATATGGGGAAAATGAAAGGCATCATTTAGCTTTTTCTCAAAAGCTCTCCCACTTGAGGAGAAAGCTTCTGATTGTTCCTTTCTTGCATATTTATGTTTTTCAAAGCTGAACACAATTTTCAGCAAGATTAAATTGTTATCATATGTATATATAGAAGATATGAGTGCAGGTCTCCTGAAGAGCTTTATACCTAGCAACAGTGTCTGTGGGTAATAATTAAATACACCTCTACTAAATAATAAAATAAGTATGGCACTACAAAAAAAAAGAAAATGTGGGATGGATGCTGTGCAGAAAAATAGAGACTAGTTTTCTCTATTATAAAAAAGACTAAATAATATTTGACAGATTATGAAACATCTATTAAGATCTTTGACATGTAGCTCTAAAAATCCAAGCTGATGACATGAGCCTTGAACTAATGCCTGGTAACACCTGACAATGTGAGAGCAAACTGCTTTTCAAAGCAGGAGTTGATTCCCAGTTTGCTTTTGGCAATTTTCCTTTTTTAATACAACTGTATAATTATTTGGAGAACAGCTTGGATTTCCATGGTACCTCATCATTCTCCTAGTGACTGCCCTTTCCACAGGATTAATGCTACCAAAATTGCAGGAAATTATTTGATGGATATGAGCTTCCAAACACTTTTAGTTAGTTCAAAATCATATGTGATATAATGCAGTTTAGGATAAAAGGTAGTAAGATCATTATTTAAATTCATTTGCACTTAAACTCAAAATTCAAACTTCCACAGTTCAGGGCAGGAGTTCATTTGGTAAGGAAAAATGCTTCAGGAGAGAAAATAACCTTTTCTGGGAAATGCCGTCAAGGGGTGCTTAAGAGGCATATTTTTAATTAAAAAATAGACAAATAGTTCTATAGCTATAAACCACAGTTTGCTACTTAGATTGCAGTCAAGTAAGCAGGTATCATTTTACTAATGATCATTAACTTGACCACCTAGAGCTCATGAAGGACGACATAGACTGAAACTTCACCATCCCCTAGTATCATCAGCACCTTCCTACTTACACATACATTTACCCACTCCCTCCCTCTCTGATATGACAAACTGAGCTCCACTTCACTGAGATTGCACGACAGAGGCACTCGGGCTGGATTAAGATTACATCGACATTAACAAACTCAAAGCTGCTCCTGAATTTTTCTGATTTATTTTAAATCACTTATCTTTCTTACCTGGCTCCCTTTGGAGAGGGTTCTTTTCTGTGCTGCATGGCTCTCAATGTTCTTCCATGGACTTCAGAAATCCTTGTGCATATAGGTAGTATTATCAGGAGTGCTAATTAAAAAGATAGCCTTATTGCATTCTGAATTGCATATGAAATTATACTAAGAATTCTTGTACTCCTCTTCCCCATGTTTTTTTCTGACAACATTTACAACCACCTGCAAAGAGGGTGCATTTTACTCTGGCTCAAAAGTCTAACTTGCTTGTTTTCCTTCTATCTATTTTCAGAATCACACTAGGTTAATTATCATTCATGTTTGCAACAGCCAGCACAAATTCTGCTTGAATGGATGGAGGGGACTCTGCAGTGCTGTTTAAACAAAATAACAGGCCACAGAAAAACATGGTGCTAATATCACTTCCCAGGTAATTAACTATGTCTTGGGTGCTCCCCATCAACCTTCTTTCATGTTCTGTTGATATTTTTCTTGCATGCAAAATGTTGTGTCTTTAAAACGTAATACACCAAATTTTGTTTTACATTGCTGTTTACTCACAGAAACACACATATTTATAAAAGAGTGTTCTTTGGCTTTCTGCCTACACTGCTGATTTTTTTTTCCTGGCATATAACATATGCAAACAGTAAAAAATCTCACATTCAGCGAAATCAGTTAAAAGTGAATAGCAAAATTACGAAATAAACTTATTTGTGACCTCACTGGC
Source organism: Rhagologus leucostigma (assembly GCA_013397725.1). NCBI lineage: Eukaryota > Metazoa > Chordata > Aves > Passeriformes > Rhagologus > Rhagologus leucostigma. The sequence goes on along the minus strand of VZTD01006193.1, from coordinate 122,569 downwards.
TTTCAAATTGCCAAAAATATCTTACTGCTATATCTAAGCATACATATACAGCTCATTGTATTTCAATCAGCACATATAACAAATATGTAGAATACTACATTTTGAATATGCTGGAGTTGGTTCCTTGAGGTTAAACACAAAATTCCTCAAGCTGTAATAGTTCTTCAAAATTTCCTTCTCTAAAATTGGAAGGATTTTATTGGTTAAAAGGTTATCACCCTTTCTATATCTTGTGGGTATTTTTCTCTTCCATGTATCAAAATCCTGTCTGCTTCACTATATTTTCCGAAGAAGTTGTGTTGAACAATTACAAACATCCATATCATATCTATGTCCTTAAATTCCAGCTCCAGTAATACAGAAAGCTTAGAAGGAAAGACAATACAAAGATCCACCAATGCTGATCTTTAAGGTGCGGTCACCATATGGTATTCTGCTGCGTTATATCCAACTTAGAAAGCTGCCATTTAAAAAGTATATAAGCACAAATCTCAGTGGAATATCTGATTATTATGATTCATGAATAATTGGGAGAAAAAAAATTACTAAAGTGAAAACTTGGAAGTCTGCCAGACTGAAAGCTAGAAAATGACTGAAGTGAAATAAATAAGTAAATAAAATGAAAATATCACCTTATTGCCATGAATAATGCCATAATAAAACGTAATAGAAGGGGTTTCTTTAATAAAAGTAAAACAAGCCTGTGTATTCCATTTTTTCCACTTCATTAGTACATCTGTTTGAATGGCTGATAGCTATATATAATCATTTTTATAAGTACAAATTTTGAGTTTTAATCTATTTCTTTTGATATACATATAGCATACTGTAACCTTAAGTCATTAGAATGTCTACATCATAGACAGATATAGGGGGTCAAACGTTCTTCAGAAAATAATGGAATATTTTTAATTAATAGGGGAACTGTGATGGAATTTCAGCTTGATTTTCTCAAAGAAATTTTTCTTGACTTGAAAAAAGGGAATTAAGTATCTTAGAATGTAAAATTCACCTATAAGTAATTCTTGGTGAACAGAAGCTAAAAGTTTCAATATTGACAAGCCTAGTAATATATCAAAATTCAAAAGGGATTGAAGCTCAGAAAACTCTTTAAAAATTTTTATTGATAATGTAAATACAACATTTTATCTTATAAATAAAAAGTATAGAGACTCACATGAGATAAAAATAGTAGACATAAAAATACTTATATATGTCAAAAATATACATTTAAAAATATATAAAATATACAAAAAGTACTTGGAAAACAAAGTTAAAATAATAAATACGGTTTTTCCATGGTCTATAATGAGTATGATTTTTTTATCCTTAGAAAAGAAACCTTGAAATAAAACAACAAATAATTCATGAAACCAGCAAAATTTGTATTTCCATACTACATGGGAAATGTAAAGAGCATAATAGTAACCACGTGAATATACAGCTGATTCATAAAGTAAGTTATGGGGGAAATATTAATTATTTTAAAAATATATTTTAAAAATTCATTAAAATATTACCTTTAAAATCATAAAAGCTGAAAAATATCTGAGATACTTGATCACAGTTTAAACCAAACTACAGTTTGATTCTCATAGCACTTGATAAGTGGAAATTCACAGAATCTGTGTTACCTGTTGTTGAAACAAACAGCTCATCAGCAGATGCAGGATTTTAGACCATCTTTGCAGTGAAGAAGGTGAATATATTATAAACAAGCTTTTAAGTCAGCTCTTTTTCAGCATAGCTGCTTCACATTTCATAAAAAGGGAGTTTAAATTCTGTCATAATTTTGATTTTGACTTTGATGTAAAGAAAATAACAACATTGAGTAGAGTACCACAGAGATCAGTACTGGGACTTATTTTTATAATTTAATAGTTTTATAAGAGCAATATGGAAGATATGAGGTCAACCTACTATTTTTTTTTTTTTCGCAGCCAGATTTGAATGAAAACAAACAGAAAGATAGCACACCTAACTTATGCACATATTTTTGTATTTTGGAATAGCAAGAAGTCTGCCTTTAATGCAATTGTTTTAATAATAAATAAAAAACAGCTGTATACCAAGGTACAGCTAGTAAACACAGCCGATATAAATATTCCTAGACAGTAATGCATGAAAACAAGATGAAAAAATGCCTATGGTGTACGAAACTAAGTAAGAATTGCTGTGTTATTATGTCTGAATAAACAGTCAGTTAACAAGTAACTGGGAAAAACTAGAGAAGAATTATTTTTCTGTATATGCAAAATCAGGCATGGCTGTATTAAAAATAAATTTTAATCACAAATAAACTAACATTAAAAATAGAGGAGACTGATTTCTCTTTATTATAGCGTAAAGACAAATGTAAGATATGATAATTTTTCTTAAATACATTCAGCTATGTACAATTGTTTCAAGACAATCACAGGAAACCAAGACAAGAAAGCTAATATAATGATTTCTGCATGTTTCATCCAACGATTCCTAGATAAAATTTAGTCTCAATACCTCTTGTCCTATTTGACTTAGTCATCATAGAAACTTTGCCAATTGTTTGCATCAAAACAGTGCAATATTTGTACTTATTTGAAAAACGCTTAGGCACCGGGAGGAAAGAAGGAAGGGAGATGGATGGACTCTTCCTTAAGATGAATAATAGCAATTTATTCAAAGCAGCCCACACTAATGTTTGCATTAGTAAAATAAATACTTCCATTTGACCACTTTCAGGCTGTGAAACTCAATTTCTTGCACATCTAAATTGTTAGTATAGCTTTCATATATACAAATTTTGCATTTTTCAAAACAGTTTTGAAAGACACAAAAGGAACAATGCCAAGCAGGTTTTCTAGATCCAGTCCTTCTTTTCTGTAGGGTAGGAAGTGGTATAATGATGTGATATGAGCCATTCTCTACCAATTGTTTTTCCTGACAGAGACCCTCTCGTATTTGGTTTACTAGAGCACACTTAGCCTGACCGCTGCTGAGTCAAGTGAAGGATTACTGCATTTCCTTCATAGATGGAAGTGCTGTCTTTTGCATATAAAGCAAATATCAGCATGATGTTATTATGTCAAATCCAGCTTGTGGTCCTTTGTAGCTCTTCAACCTCTTAACAGTGTTCTTACTTAATGAACTGAAAAATTAAAGAAGAGACCTTAAAAAAAACCCCAACAACCAACCAAACTAAAAATCCACAAAATAAACAAATAAACAAACAAAATCCAAACCTCCAAACAATAAAATGAAGTGCAAGCTTATTTTGAATTTTAGCCCAGGCTTTAACATACCTGATAGTACCAACCATCTTTCTGTTGCCTTGAATTTAATAAACGTACCATCTATTCCATCATTCAGTACCTTAAAAAAATTCCTCAATATTATTGGATCTAAAACAGATTTCCTGCAGATTTTTACTTGATACAGTCATTGTTTCCATCATTCAAAATAACATATGTCAAGTAATTTCGAAACTAAAAATTTGTACAGGTCTACAATAATTTGACTAGTAGTGATTTTTGGGGAAGAAAAAACCTACAGAGTGACTTTTTATTGCTTTTGTGAAATGCTAGTGGAATTCAACGAGTTAAATTACTTCCTAGGGTACTGTTCACACCTCTATTTTTAAGCCTCAGATAACCTAGAAGTATATAGACAAAACACAGTTTCCAGTGCTGTGGTGCTGAACACTACATCCAAGGCTGCTAAAACAAAAATCAGTAGTGTTTTTACAGATATCTTATGTTCTGTAGTCTTTTGGGACCCTGCAACTCAAGAGGTCGGAAAAGATCCACTGTTAGACCTGAGTAGACGCTGACAAACTGGACACAAAGGCTTTCCCCCTAGGAAAAGCTGCTGAAGGTAAAATATTACAGATTATTTGACTTGCTCTCTAAATTTCTGATCTGAAATATATGAGCATCCCTAATGTTTCTTTCTGTGATCCAAAGGCTATACCTTTATGGAGCTTATTTGCAAACAGCTGTTATTAACCTGAAAACTCTTTAAATGAGTCTTTGTTCTAAAAAATCTGGATGAACTTCACTCCCGTTAACTACTGCAATCTTTGTAGATTATAGAAGAGTTTTGTCACTGACTTTTTTCAAGGCCTACTGCTTTGAGCTATGCAATTATCCCGGCTTTCATTAATAGAAGAAATGGTTCAGATGAATGTAATCTTTTGAACTTCAGAATCAGAGCTTTCTTGTGGGATTCAGAAAATTTAATCTGAAACTTGAAAAACACAGCAAAATTAAGAAAGGCATTTTCTTTGTACAGATTCTAATGAATAGAGCATATTTCTAGTGAGATGGAACATCATTTACAAAATTGTGGTTTCTATTTTACATTCAAAATTAAAATTTACTAGTCAAGCAAGTGAAAAAACAGTTGCTTTATATTTTATCATTCAATTTTTCTCTTAAATACTATTTATTCAAATAGGTAATTTTGTCCATTTTTTACAATAATTCTCCATAAAAGTTTATCTCCCCCATCAATTGTTATAGCTCTGTTCAGCACATCACTCTAAACTCTTCCTACACAAATGTCTTAAACTTTAGCCTCCTTGTCAATCACTGCAGAAACCAAGCGAATAATAAAGAAAGAACATTAGAAGTTGCACTCAGGCAAGAGAATATGATTTAATATATATAACAAAGTCAAATATTTAAAGGAACCAAGAGGTAATTAAAAATATCTATCTTGAAACATTTTCCAGTTCCATAAGAAGATTCCTTTTATGTTTTTGCATATTAGAGTTTGAAATTTACACTGAAGAGAAGCTTTGATATGTAAAATAGACTTTTGAGTATTACGTAAGATTCAATTAAAAAAAAGGAAATGTTTTATAATTAGGATAAATACGTAAGCAAAGTGATCATTGACATTAAGATTTCTCCATAAGTTGTGAGTGTTTCCTTTTGCAGGAGCACAACATATTTCTTGATGCCAACTTAATTTAATTGGATGCTCTTTGATACTGCAGAGCAACTGAAGTGTTCTTAAAGTAGAAAGCTATATCATAAAAGTACAACTAATATGTTTGGGAAGTTGATTCTAGAAAATATACTTTTATTAAGGGGAGAGAAAAGCAAGAAAAAAAATCTTTCAGTGTCACTGTACCAGGTTAACAAAATAATAGGAAGTGCAGGTAGGCAGAGGTAATTCAGAATACAAGTAAGTGACCCACAGTAAAGCAATCACATCTTTATAAGTTTTCAGAAGTATTTCTAATGTAAAACAATACCATTCAGAAGAGAAAAACCCTGATATCTATAAAATATTAAAAAAACTTTATTCTGGATTAATATTTGAAGATATTTACTATATATGGAATTGTGGATACAACTATAATTCAATTCACAATGAAATGGAAATGATGGAAACCTTTACTGAAAGAAAAAGTAATAAGCATTAGGAAAACACAGCTTTGGGACAGAGTGGTTCTGTCACTCACAAAGAAAAACATTCAGGTGTGGTTATGCCTCATTTAGTCAAGACAGTTAAATTTCATATAATATAGAGGTATAGGAGACAAAATACAAACCCTGTAGACTTTTAATTGAAGCTATCACTCAGAATACTCGAATTCTGGATATCCATATTGCATAAATGCATAATCAAATATTCATATTTGCCAGCCATTTGAAAGAGCTCCAGGGAGTTCATTTCATGATCTAGTGGTGGTGCTGCTGCAGAAGGAAGAAAGTGCAGAGTCATTTAGTCTCTGCACAGACTGAAGGTCTCCAGTGCAAGCAGAAGTCCAGTTCTGGCAGTTTTTTCACCTGCCAGATAAATATAGGTGGAATGGATGGAATGAGGACGAGGACAAAACTGCTTCTTCCAGTCCAAACAGATTCAATAACAAGCATTCATCTCCTCGCATTATCTTCTCAAAATCTGAAGTGAAACCTTTGAAGTTCCTTCTCAGTTTTGTATTCTGGATTCTGCCCCACTAGAATCAATAATCATCATAGACCTCTGAGTGTATTTTTCACTCTAGTTTGATAAAACATATGTAAAATACTAATCAGACACNTGGGGTTACACTCTTTATATTTTTGTTCAGAGAAGCATTATTATGTTACTGAAAGCTTACATCCCCGTAAGTGACCAGGGTGTTCAGCTCTGCAAAGTATTCTCAAAAGGAACAGCACAGTGTGAGAGGGATCCTGACTGCTTTTAAGCTCCAACAGTCAAAGCCCATTATAACAATTGTTGTCAAGTAGGCACCCTTATTCTTGAAGGCATAACCCATGGCAGAATTGGATAAATGAACAAATTTCAGAGTTAAGGAGAAGTTCTCTGAAAATAATTTGTATGAAAAAATTGACAGCCTTACTGGGGAAGAGGCTTGGCGCGACTTTAAATAGAAAACAGTTCTTACTTAGAAATGAAGCTGTCTCGTTGACTGTGAATAAAGTCACACAAAAAAAGCATCCAATAAGCAAAATTTAAATTTCTTATCCTTTATGTACAGGAGAATATAAGAGCAGGATGTAAGAAGGGATATTGCACAATACGAGAACAGTCTTACATTTAACCATGGCCAGGAGACCTATGAACAAGAAGTTTCTTTCTGTTTAAAAGCCTGTAAGTAAGTCTCAACATTAGAAAAGCAGTGAAAGTTGTGGAACTAACCCAGTACTCAACGAATTTAATAAAATTTAATCCTTCCAACAGAACTGCCTCAGCTGGACTCTAAAATGAATTAAGTTCATATTCCTCAATTAAACCAATGAATTTGTCATATCCCGCCAGTGCAAGCCAATCTACACAGCAACTGCCTGGAATATTAAGTGAAAGAGGGAATTTTTGCCTTTGGACTTAAAAAACAAAAAAAGGCACGGTGAAGGATAGATATAACATGATGAGTAAAAAAAAAGGTACATATGTAATTTGTTAGGAGTTGTGTAAAATACAGGCTCATATTTTACATTCTGTCGGTAGGCTGTGTCAAGCACATTATCAGAGAGCTTCTTCCTTCTTATATAGTTTTCTCTTGGATGTGTAGTGTAATGCTCAAATGCCTCCCTACAGCTATTCTCTGAAGCAAATAATGCATTTATATTTCCATTCCTGTAAAATAATGTTGTGGATTTGTGGGAGCAAATTTGCTTCTATCTGCTCTTCTCTCTAAGAAAGATATAACAAAATATACAATATTTTGGATTTTCTCAATTTTCATTTAATTTTTTAACAATTTCACTATTTCAGGTATATCAAGAAGCCTCCTTCAACTCACTGAAATTAAGGAAGAAACATTGGCGAGAATTAATATCCTTATGTCATATATTTCACCCTTTTAAAAGCTCAAGCATAGCCATATCATTTATATCTTTATATCGGTCTGTATTATATGAAAGTACAGAGATATAGTTTGTGTTAAGAAGTCTCAGTTACTTTCAGAATCCTGAATTATGTGATTCACTATAATTTCCAAGGCTCTAAGCATTGTTTTAGGCTTTATCCAAAGTTCTGCTCAAAAAACTCCAAAAAATTCAAAAAGCAAGCAAACAAACAAAAAACATGAGCAAAACAAATAAACAAAAAACCACAACCAAACTAACAAAAACCTCCGAAACAACTAAGTATCCATGATTTGTGAAAACATATAATGTATGGATAAGCCACTCATATTGATTCTTTACAAATATACTAGTATTTGCTGCATTTCTTATTTTCATATATATATATTCTTCCTTCTATATATATAAAAGGAGGAGTTTCTCTTAAAACCATCCTAGATGGAAGGACTGAGTTCAGTATGCCTAGTTTGAACATGTAATAATTGTGTATACCGTATTTTTTTCAAGGAAACCTGTATATAAAACTAGTTGCATTCTAGTTCGTGAAAACAGTATTTCTGAGAACTGAAGAATGGATATTGACTAGAAGTAGAAAATAATTTCTGCATGATAGTCTACGAAGAAAGACTTTGTAACATATTCCTCTTTCAATTTAACAACTAGCAACAGCCTGTCAAAGGAGGACAGACAAAAAAAAAAGGATTTCGAAGAGGTGTGAAACTTTTATCAAGCTTCAAGCACTGTTTTGATTAATTTTATTATGTATGGAGAAATATTTTTCAAGCACGATGTTAAAAATGACAACTCTCCAGAACACTCCATTCTACTTCTTCCTCACACCAATCCACTTTTTCTAGGTCTTTCAAATATATATTCTCTGTTTTTTACACAACACCCTTAAGCATTTTACAACAGGATTTCGTGAGCAGTGAGGACTGGCTACTGTTTCTATTTTAACAAGTGGAATATCTGTGTGCTAGATGAAATAAAGGGAACAAATCTGTCATAGGACTACTTTTGCGTATTTGGTAGCCCAGCCATCATATGAGTGGAAAAATATAAAAGTTATTATCAAAAATAAGTACCAGACTTTCCAAAGATTACTTAATCTTTCATTTTCTGCTCCTGCGTGTATCCCCATTCTGCTAAAAAACATTCCCATGATACTGGGATATGACATGACCTACGTGCTATATGCTAAGACCTATATTTCTATATGATATGACCTTGGCCAGGCAAGATCATGGAGCAGATCCTTCTGGAAACTACTAAGACACATGGAAAATAAGGAGGTGATTTGTGACAGCCAACATGGCTTTACTAAAGGCAAATCATGCCTGACAAATCTGGGGGGCTTCTACAACAGGCTTACAACATTGGTGAGTAAGAGAAGAGCAACTGTCGTCTACCTTAGTGTACAAACTATTTGACACCATCCCAAATAACATCCTTGTATATAAACTGAAGAGAGATGGATTTAATAGGTGGACTACAGTGGAAAAGAAATTGTCTGGATGCTTGCACTGGAGAACTGTGGTCAACAGCTTATGTCCAAGTGGAGCCCAGTGACGAGTGGCATTCTTTGAGGGTCAGTTGTGCAGACCTGTGCTGTTCAATATCTTGTTGATGACATGGACAGTGGGACTGGGGGCACCCTCAGCAAGTTCACTGATGACACCGAGCTCTGTGGGGCCATCAACATGCTGGAGGGAAGGGATGCCATCCAGAGGGACCTGGAGATGTTGGAAAGGTGGGCCCATGCAAAATTCATGAGGTTCAATAAAGCCAAGCATAAGGTCCTGCACTTATTTTGCGGCAGTACCGAGCATAAATACAGGCTAGGGGATGAAAGGATTGAGAACAGCCTTGAGGACAAGGTCTTGGAAATGCTGGTGGATGAGAAGCTTGACATGACCCAGCAATGTGCATTTGCAGCCCAGAAAGCCACCTGTATTCTGGGCTGCATCCAAAGCAGAGTGGCCAGCAGGGCAAGGGAGGGGATTCTGCACCCCTGCTCTGGTGACACCCCACCTGGACTACTGCTTCCAGCTCTGGGACCTCCAATATAAGAAGTACACAGACCTGTTGGAGCAACTCCAGAGGAGGGCCACAAAGATGAAGCACCTATTCTATGAAGACAGGCAGAGAGAGTTGGCATTGTTCAACCTGGAGAAGAGAAGACTTTGGGGAGGCCTTATAGCTTCCTTCCAGTACATGAAGGGGACTTCCAGGAAGGCAGGAGAGGACCTTTTTCCAAGGGCATGCATTGATAGGACAAGAGGAATGGCTTCAAACTGAAAGGAGATAAGTCTAGAACAGATAGAAGATGATCTTTACTATGAGAGTCCTGGATGGTTGCCCAGGGAAGTTTTGGATGCCCTATGCCTGGAAGTGTTCAAGTCAAGGTTGGAAAGGGCTTTGAGCAATCTGGTTTAGTGAAAGATGTCCCTGCCCACGGCAGAAATTGGAACTTGATGGTCTTCAAAGAACCCTTCTAAATCCCAAACCATTCTATGATTCTAGATCAAAATACTAAGTAGCAGCATTAGACACTGCTAATACCTGAATAAAACTACAATCATCTACACATGCTAATTCTTCACTCTTTCTTGAAATGAAACCTACTAATTTTCCTGTTGAATTGTTTTGTTTGGAAAGTCTCTTTGAAGTGCCACTCTTCTTTAATGGCAACAAATTATTCGTTTTTAAAAGGAACGAGTATTTAACTGTTAAAGCTGGTTTGCCACAGTAAAACAAAACAGCTTCTAAATATATTTGATCTCACAATTGATAAATAATTCATCTAAACTCATAACTCTTGAAAATTAAAGCAAACCCTCATTTGGTGCAGTTAATTGTAAAATTTTCTCACACACAAAAACTCCAACCTTATGTGCAACTTATGGAAAACTTTGTTGGGCAAAACATACCAAGAACAAGGCAGAGGAGGAGGAAGTAGAATAATACTCCCACAGAAAAATTTATTTTGTAATAATTAAAAAAAGATTTTGAGAGGAAGTGCCAGAAAATTTCAAAGAAAATAAAATTTTTTACTATTGCTGACAAAATAATATGTTTGTTTTCTTCCGATTTCCTCACAATACTGATGACTATGCAATTTATTTTTTGTGATACATTGTTTATACCTTGTAATTTCATGTTTCAGAATTACAGCCCTTTTTATTTTAGGTGCAATTTTTTGACTCAACTACCTACTTGGATGCTTCCAACTGTAAGCAACCCAATTTAGTAATTCAGATGTAAGAAGAAACTAAACAGACTATGCTTCAAGCTGCTTCTGCCACATTTTAGCATTGTGTCACACACCTACTACAGAAATGGTGTCAAGAACATGTGGGAATATTGAAAAAATAACTATTCTCTCTCATTTCAAATGTCTCTGGGGATTAAATTGGACTCCATAACCAAGCTGGTTAGGACACTTCCCTGAGTCTCAGTAGAGAAATTACCGAAAAGATTTCCAAACAAACTAGTATATTGGCTACTCTCAAGTTGTGCTGTGCCAAACACATAATTTCTCCAGGTTTGATTTTTTTTTCTAGCCCTACTTTAACAAAGGCAGTTTTTAAGGTTTTTGAGACAAGGCAATACAAATAGATGTTTCTAGGTTAAATATATATATTGTGACATTGCCCAAACCTGGAGCATAATTGCACTATTTCAGATCACAGGCTGATTTCAGTTTCAGATAAGTGCTATCTAGAAAACAGTCCCGCTGTGACCTCAGGGCTTCTATGCTGGCTGTTGACAGGAGCCAAACCTTCATTAAAAGCAAAGCGATTACAGCAACTGAAGAGTTGTTGCTTTGGTGAAATGGACAATTCCTGAGTTGCACAGCTGAAATTTTGTGCCCACCTCCTGTGAGGCCACCTGGCAATTCTGCCAGAAGCCTGGGTGTCCTTTCACTCTGTAAGTCAACTTACCCAATACTGCAGCTGCTCAAATATAGGGCTACTACATCAGCTCCAGAGCTGGCAGCTGGAAGCACTGGATCCAGGCAATGCAGAAAGCGTGTGGGAGCACTTCCCCGGAAAGCTTCCAGCAAAAACTGTCTGGGACTTGGAGGAGAAAAAAGTTCTGAACTGGTATTTCCTGAGCCAGTACTGATCCCAGCATGACATAGGAACCATAAACTGTTTTTACCTGTGATTTCTGTACTGAGATGAGAATTGTATTTCAGTTAGAGTATTCTGAGAGAGATGCTAGCAATGGAACTAAAGCTTCCAAATTACAGAAAGCTCTCTAAACGTTTCCTTGAATTTCCTCAGCAGTATCATGCCTCCTGACAAATTGCTACATATGTGTCAGTTTTTTTAAAAACAATCACATTATGCCTGTTTTAAATGCAACAATAATACTGCTTTCTCCCCATTGCCATTTCAAGTATTGAGCCAACAGTGTTTGGAGCAAGACTTTACCTAAAGAAGAACACTAAAAGACATCTGTATTCTCAACAGTTAACACTAGGCAAGCTGCAGTATCATTCTAAACCAATAATAAAGCTAAATGTATATTTCCACATACAGTATAGGCTGTTAGCATGCTGACCTGCTTAATGGAAGGTGTGTTATGCCGTGATCATCATCATTTTTGAGGAACAAAGTTACCAATTTGCATTGGGTGAAGAGTTAATTAATAACAGCTTTCTGATACCAGCTTCCTGATGATACCAACTTCCTGACTTTTAGAATTAATTTTTTTCCTAAAACCTGAGAGAAATAGGAAAAATCGGCTATAAATCTGAGGCAGAGAGAGGCTTCTATCCGATTGTTCCATATTCTTTTCTAATCTCTAGCTGAGCAACAACACTGTGAGACTGGAACTCAAACTTTACAAAAACTGGCCATAGATTTTTAATAGGAGGAGAGCTGAAAAAAAAAACCAAACCCCATCATAGAGAGGAGGTTTCTCAAGAAAAGAGGTATCAGTCTAATATGCGTGGAAACAAATGTCCCTGAAATAAAGGTATGTAGCTTAATAAAACATTTCTAACACTGAGTTTCTGGTTAAAAGCTGGTTAAAATAATAGAACTATAAAACCAAACATGACTATTTTAAAATACCAAAACAGGCGAAAACTACATATATAAAAAGCATTAAAACTTTCATATAGTAAAACTTTATTACTAATAAAGAATGATATTGCAGCCTGCTAAATTCATCACGTGGGAATACCATTGTGACCAGTCCTGAATTTTTTGAACTGAACACGTAACAAGCTGGTATGACTGTATGTATTATTGATTGCTAATTGCTTAAGGCTTTGCCATCACAAAGCCTCTCTGATTCAGCACCAGTAGATTAAGGAACAGCCACTATTTCTTAAAGGTATTTCTCCACAACGTCACAATAACATCCTGCTAAGGCACATTGCCACCAAACAGCTTTCTCACAGCTGTTCTTTAGACTTGAATAACTTAGTCTGGATGATAGCACTTGCCTCGGAGACCTTGCCATATCAGTAAGCAAAATTGTACATGTTTTGCATTTTGCCTGCAATACATAAATTCATGCAGTAGGTCAGCCCTAGGACTATGGTAAGAATCACAGCATCCTAGCTCTAACTGTGAAGCTTTAACTATCATGCTATATGTGAGGGGTACCTCTGAGCTCTGGCAGGTTTTACATCAAGCCCTAAGGATTATAGAATGTGGCTGATGACTGTAATTAGTGTTTATTGTTTGTTGTGTACCAACAGCATGCTTGGAGCAAAAAACAAAATTAAGACAATGACTGCTGTAGAGAGAGGAGAGGCAAGAAACTAAACATGGCAGATAAAGAAATGAAAACAATTGCAGATCTATCATGCTGACTTAGAATCCATGCAATTACAAAATAATAAAGTTAAATAATAAAACTGCCTGCAGGCAATCTAAAAGGGATTTAATTATTTTTGAATTACCCATCTTGGATGAAAAATCATTTCCAGAACCAGGAGAATTAAACATTCTTTTGACCCTGACATGAACTACATTTAAAAGATTTCTTTTTCTTTATATGTAGCTTTTATGTAGCACAGCCGTGTATCCCTGCTTTGTTTATTAAATGTAGATCATTGCATCAGTCACTAATTATATTATGTGATACACATTTGTAAATAAAATATGAAGTTGTGATGTATTTAATGATAAATGCAATAAACTGTAAATAAACATTAATCGTGAGCCGTGGTACATGATGCTTATATATATGAATGTGTATGGGAAGCCACTGCAGGACTGGCTAAAATTTGGACTAATTCATTCAATTCAGCACCGTACAAGAGCTGTGTCCTAGGTCTGCCTGTTTTTAAAGGTAGCCTCAGACCAACACCTATAAATGCACACTGTAGTAAATACACATATTGCTTTCTGTAGGGTTCTGAAGGCAGCTCTCGCTTGCTTTATATCTTCCATATTCAGGCTGCATTTTTCCTTCCTGTAGCTACAGCATCCTACCTAGAATCCTAATTCCTTGTCCAACAGTAGAAGAGTTTCCACATCTCTACTTTCTTGTGTAGCAAAGACATACTCAGCCTCCCATCACTGCTCACCTCCGTGCTGATTTCACCCACAATTCTGGATTCGTCGACTGATCCAGAACTGAGGAGATTCATCAGCCAGGAAAGGAAGAATTTCAGGGATGTTCTCAAGAACATTTGAAGGAATTTAGTTTATTTCCTAATGAACAGGAATGCTGTTTGAGCAGGTCACCACAGCCAGCCTTGGCCTCCTAGACTGATGCAGATCTTTAAAAGTTTTCTATTACAGGAAAAAAAAAATCTTCAAAAAAATATTCAGTAGAAATAATATGTTAGTCCATAAACCCAGTCACTTTTCTGTAATGATACAGGAATGCAGTTTTAAGATGTGTATAAAATATTTTGAGCATATACAGGTATTCTTAGGTTAAATTACCTAAACATCTTAGGTAATTTAACATCTGCTTAGTTAACTATTAATAAATGAATGGCTTAATTGCTTACTTTACAAATCGATGTTTTAAGATAGGACACATCAGGAAAATACTAGTAGAGTGGTTTCTTCTGATAGTTCTGATATTTTACTAATAAAATTTTCTCTGTGAAACATGGATGTCTAATGGTCAAGATTACAAATTGGTAAGAATATACATCTTCACAGAAACTTAGTTCTGTCAGAGTTGGGCCAAGAGTACAGTAACAGTAGCCTTTCATGATGGCTTCCAGCTGGAACATGGAAGATGCAGAGATGTAAATCTGAAAAATTATGAAAAATAATTTTCCAGCTTTTTAAAAACTTTTTTTTAAAAAAAACAACAGTCCTTTGTTATTAAAGGTGTAAAGTAAGGTCAGTTCTGACGTTATTAAACACAATTAATATACCCATGTTAAAACTACTGATTCAAGCTAACTTTATTTCAGGAACACTGAAATATTTTTAAATATGATATAGAGGAAGTTTTTAGGTTGGCTCTATATCTCATGCACTACAATTATATTACAATATGATAAAGCAGTTACATTTAATTATAGTGTATAGCTTCACACAAGAGGAATCCAAAAATTTTAAAGACACGTCCTCTCTCCCTGCAGTAAATACTCTACTGCTAGACAGCTAAATTGCCTGTCAAATATTCTTATGAAGCTTTGATAGGCACTTCTATTTTATGATAGGTTTTTTTTTCATTTTACTTGCATTAGAAATACAGAACATGAAACTACTTTAATGGTCCCTGTCTTTTGCCTCAGAAAACAGTCTGGCATAAAAATTAAGAGCTCATACTTCCTGCAAGAATTCTGAAAAAAGTTCTGTTTGCTCCTTTATTTGGATGAAAGACCTAAATGTATATATTTAAAGTTATCTTTAAAAATATATATGGAAGGGAGTCTTAAAAATGTCTAAAAACCGTTACGGCTAAAATTTCCTTTCTGCATTCTTTAACTGAAAAGTTATTTTGTCAACAACATAGAAAATTATAGCTTCTTCATAAAGTCCAAATCTGCTAAGTCTAGAAATAAGATTGTCCCGGTTTGAGACAAATTTGGAGGAACGTCTGAAATGAATGTCTTCTGATAGAAGGCGGATTACAGCCACCACTCCCCCACCAGGTTCGGGACGAAATTCCTTGGAGGAAAGGGAAAAGGAAAAAAAACTATTTATTTAACAAATACAGTGCACAGCAGGCATGGGAAGAGAATAATGCTAAAGAATAAAACCTCTCACGGTGGAGAGAAGCTGGTAAATTTTTAGAATCCTTTCTGTGGGTGTGGTCTCTCTTTTCCCCTCTTCAGAGCTGGGTCGGCATGGGCCCCTCCGGGCTGAGGTGTAAGGTCTCCCAGCTGATGTTTTGATGTTGTTGGACAGTCCAGAAGAGAAGAAGAAGAAAAAGCCAAAGTCCCAGGGAAGCAAAGGAGTTTAACTCTCCATCTTTCTCTTCCGAGAAAAGGAGCCAAGACCTAGGAAAAGCCTGAAGGTGCTTTCCTCCACTCTGCAGCAGCAGCAGCTATCTCTGTGTCCTTGAACACAAAAAACACTTGGAAAAGTTCGCCTGGCTTTTTTTTTTTCTTTCTCTCGGACCCAGTTTTAAAGGCACAGAAAGGCACAGGATTCATGTCTGGGCATAGAGCAGGCAATAGGGGATACACATCATAAAGTCACTCCAAGACAAAGATTTACAACATTTTTCCCAGCGACCAGCAGCATCTTCCATGAGCCTAATTCAAACAGGAAAAAGCAGCATTTTATGACTAGCCAAGAGCAGAAAGCGTAGGGGTCTGTGCCTTTTGCTCTCTCTCCTTTAGCCAGATGACAGCTCCAACTGGAAAACCAAGAAGCTAGGATAGGGAACCATCAATGTTAACCGGAAGTCTTTTCTAAAACTTGTAGTATTTTCAAACATTCTACACAGACATCTTACCCTTAACTACCTGAAAGGTTTAAAGATTTACATTTGAAAGAGTATTACCATCGAGGGGAGATGGGTGAAATTAATACATCCTTCAAAACATTAGGGTATTATTTTTTTATATTGTAGTTGATTCATGATTAGTTATTGTCAAAAAGAAAATCAATGTAGCTAATGAGGTATTCTTTAAAAATTAGTAGAATTTCTTAAGAAGAGAATGTACTGTTCATATGTAAATGAGTTTTCCAGTTAATGAGTAAAGCCAGTCAATCAAACAGATCTGCAAAGGGAAAAATTCTGAATAAAATATTTTTTTAGGCAGTCCTTTGTTCCTTAATTGCAGGAAAAAAGCGTGGTTATTAATGTGTTACTGCCAAAAAGTTTCTATTTTATGAACAATTAATATAAAAAAAAAATTTTAAAATGTAAATACATGTATCCAGAAGAACACAAATGAAAAATGTTTTAAATACTGCTTGAAATTAATAATCTATAAGATTTTGTGTAGAATGACTTACCATCATTATACCTTAAAATACTTAAACAGCACAGAATAATATTTACACTGAAAAATATACTAATGTTTCCTCAATCATCTCAATGACAAGTAGATAAGGAAAAGATTGCTTGAAAATTGTGTTGGGGGGTGGTGATCTATCTACTGAACTTGTAATTGAGCAATAATATAAAAGTCTTACAATGTAGCCCAATTCTCACTTGATGTGTGATTATAATGCCTCTGATAATAAGGGTTAATAGCATTTTGCTAAAGCATTTCAAGTAGATTTCCAGCCATTTGCTTACCAGAACAATTTGTTCAGAGCTTTAGCAAGCTAATACATTTTTTAGGAAATGTAGTGGCAGCTTTGCATTTTTGTCCATCTCTTTGCAGAAGGGCTTTTGCTTTGTTTCTGGAATCAGAGGTACAAAGGGAGGCTACTCCCTGGGCTGCAGCCAAACACAACCCATCATCTTTTACAGATCATGCTGAAGTATTGCCTGATTTTAGAATTCTTAGATTACTTTTTACCAACAGAAAGCTGAGTGAAAATCTAATGTTCAACAAAGCACGTAAACCTATCTTTCTTTTTAAACATGTGAACAATGTTATTAAAAAGCAGAAGTTTATTGTGTACCGTACTCAGATTCAAAGAGATGCTAGAGGCCCTTGGGGAACAGAAACCAGAATATTTTTTACTTTACAAGACTGAAAGCATAGTTTTCAAATTGCAATGTCGTTAAGCTCAATCTCTTCCTTTTGTGCCTATGTTACTGTGATGATAGGAATTCAAGAAATAGAGAAAGAAAATGAGATCAGAATAGTTCTGATGCCTTATCCAGCATAATATTTCAGGATGTCAAAGGACATCTGACCTTCTTGTTCATGATCAAATTCTTAACTGCTGATTTAATAAAAAAAAATCACCTTCTGGCCTCAGAATGAACACTACATTGTTCATTCAAAGATATTCAATTAATATTCAGCTTATTATCACTGCATGTGATCATTACATAGAAATTAACAAATTATTAAACTTTTTCAGATCTGAACAAAGGAGACATATTTCTACCTAAGATTTGCCTAACAGAAATAGCAAGCCTGACACTCTGAACTAATACTGCATCCTCTGTGCATGCCGGCTCAATCAAGGGCGTCTGGGAAACACCTTATTTTCTGTGATAACCTATGAGCCTTAGCAATTTATTATACCTTCCATAGGAACATGCTTTGCAGCTCTTCACATGATATTTTGCCTCCAAGTAATATCCTCAATGTATCCTACATCCAGTTTCCGTGTGCTGTACAGTGATGTAGTTTATGCAGAAATCTCATTATTTTACTGAATACTTCTGAGCAAGAAAGAAGACCTTTTGGGGAAAGTCTAAATACAGATAACTCCAGATGCAGTGCAATCTATCAAAAGCCAACATGGATTCACCAAGGGTGAATCATGCCTGACTAATCTAGTGGCCATCTACAGCAGGACACACACACGAGAGCATTTTTCTTTAGATTTCACAGGAAACATGGTACTCTTTCCTAAGTGAAATCAAGGCACGTGTGCACTTAATGTGAACTCTGATGTTAGAAATCATTAATTCTAGTAGAAATTATTCATGGGAATTACTTCTTCTTTCGTACAGCACTGGATATGCCCTGCAATCTGAGTTATAAATATTACAACACATATTTTGGAAATTGTAATGGCATACTTCTAATTAGCAGTACCAGCTACAGTCACATTTTCTTGCAGGCACTTCTATGGAGAGAAGGAAGATAAGACTAATGATAAAACCATTTATGAATTGCAGTGTCCAGCTTTTGTATTCTGGTTACTTATTAATCTCTTGATTTATGTGAAATGTAATAATGAAAAAAATTAGTAAATGCAGGAATGAAAAGGAGCTAGCAACAGTGTTCATCTGTGATCAGAATTGGATGGGGGTTTATTAGGCATGCTAGTTTTAAAAGATTTTTCAACATAAATTGGTCCCAATAATTAAAAATATGTAAACAAATAAACAAAGCAGGTCCAGTATTGCAAGTGATTCATTCTTCTCTTCTCTACTCTCTGCTCATTACTTACTCTTCAATGAGCAAGTACATCACAAATATTCCAGAAACTGAGATTTAGATTTTATTTCTATGTCTACAAGTATAATTTTGATTAAATCAGCCTCTGGAACACATTACTTGTGTGAGAGATTTACCTTTGATTGCAGTGGAGCCTCACATAAATTCCAAAATTAAACTGAGAATGCCTCCCATGTTCAGTACTACAAGGGAAAATTTGCTACTTCCTTCAGAGTAACAAGTTTCAGAAATAACATCAATAATGGACCAATTGGGTTTTGATCAAAACTGGTTTGATTTTTTCCCAAACTTCATTTCATTTCTAACACCTATTTTTTTCTGCGCGTGAGGTCATTTTGGCACATATAGATGTAGCATTTTGTTATTGTGTTCTAAATATTCTTAAACTAAAAATGTTTAAAAAGTCCAAATGCTTCCAAGCACAGACAAATTTGCAACAAGACGATCTGAAGCATCCTAGCATTCTCATCCTCAACAAATTTCACATAAAAATATACAGTTATTAAGTGGGCTTGAGCACTCCAGTTTACAATGAATAAAATAGAATTAGCTGACTCAGAGGCTAGTAAGAGATTTAGAGATGCGGCTTGAGCACTCCAGTTTACAATGAATAAAATAGAATTAGCTGACTCAGAGGCTAGTAAGAGATTTAGAGATGCCAACAGTTGTTGGGTTTTTACACAGAGACCCTGGAACTTGATTTCTCCTTGGCACATAAAGGGAGAAATTATTTATATATATATGTAGTATAGCGTGAAAGAATTTAGGATTTTTGTTTGCTCTAAGCACTTTTGAAAATACACGTACATTATTACTTCAGGTCATAAACCAATCAACATCAGAAAGATTAGCAAGGATGTTTCATGTTGAAAACTTGGTGTCAGTGGAACAGCGGACAGAGTGTAGCAGCAATTACAGAATGAAAAAGTAGCAGGGAAGATTTTATTTTTTTTTTCCAGCTCCCACACCAGTTTCAATGAAGGTGGAGCACTGAGTAAGTAAAACAACCTTAGCTGCTATTAGATTTACGGGACACAGATGTGATGCTGTATTCTTCACAGATTATAGCAGCAAACTGACCATAAGGGCATCCTCCACAGGATTTGGAATCAATACACCCTATGCTTAAAACCTAGTCTTCAACTTCCATCCAGGATCTCTTATCATAACAGATCACACAACATAGCCTGTTTTACCTTTTTTCAATATATTAATGTCCTTCTGATATCTGTACCAGGATATTATGGCAGCACTGCAGGTCTTGGCAGGTAGAGAAAAAAATCTACTTTTTTAATCAACTCTCAAACTCCTATAGGTGTAACCTGATATCAACCAGCATGTATTTTTATAAGCCTCAAACAGAGATTTAATGTATTACTAATAACATTTCCGGTACTTGTTTTCTTCCCAAGCATAACATTTTCTTCTCTTTGAGCAATAAGAAAGAGATGGAAATAACTGACTTGCTCTGGAACTAAAATTTTGTTTCAGTTAAAAAAAAGGAAGGAAGGAAGGAAGGAAGGAAGGAAGGAAGGAAGGAAGGAAGGAAGGAAGGAAGGAAGGAAGGAAGGAATCTATTTCCTCCATTTGACTTGATCTTTTACTATATCTTTTGTTCATTTTTCCTCTTACCTGAGCTCTCCACCTGGATAATTTACAGCTGGAAATTTTCCACTTTTTCCTCTCAACATTACCAGAATCAGACCTGAAGTTGTCTGGATCTAAAGCATTGATTAAAACACCATGTTAAATAGATGTAACAACCAATCCAACTGTATTTAGAAAGTTATTAGACTGTTTCCTAAATTAACATATGCACACATAAATTATTTTTCATTTAATGACCAGGAAAATGAGAAGTTTATAAATCACATTTATTAGACACTTCTATAGCCTCGAGTTGATGGTCACAAATTCAATTTTATGTTAACTTGCTTGAGCAGTTAGCTCACAATTAAGATCTTGAGGAATTAGACTTGTGGTAATAACAATATATGAGAATTTGATCTAAATCTTGGGATTTAACAGCGGTCTGTGAATGAGTTTGTATGCAGCTTATCACCACTGGAAACCAGCTTAATATAGTAAAACCAGATCAGAAGGAAAAATGAGTGAGACACTGGATAAACTAAACATTTTTACTTTCCTATTTATTAATGCAGTTTCTAATCTACTGCCATTTCAGTTAGAAATTCTCTGCTTCATAAAACAACTAAACAAACACTCCTACATATATTGAGTACCTTAAACATCCTTGCAGACTGTGAATGCACCTAGACCTAAAGAGACTAAATGAGGAAATCTTTGTTATTACAGCTGTGATTGTTTTACGATGCAGCATTAAAATATTCAGATGAATGACTAAAGGCAGAAGTACAGGAATACAGAAATATTTGTCAGAGAAACTGAACAACTCTGAAATTCAATGTTTCCTTTTCTAAGATCCCTTTTTAACTGAAGGCAATGATTTTGGACATCTTACAAGTAAGAAAAGTGTATTTTAATTCTAAGAATGAATAATCGATAAAAAGGTGCAAATAAAAGTGTTCATTTAAAAATATACATAAACCTTGATCTACAATATGCTCCCGTTATTCTTTGTTCCTAGGTTAACTCACAAATATAGTATTAAAAAAAAAGGCCCTAAATATAACCTTGTTCTGGAATTTTTTCTTTCCAGCTGCATCACAATTGTGGGTCTCTGACTGACACATTGATTTATTCCCAGCAAGGGTCCTATAATTAATGTGACCTTTTGATAAGGTGGGAGATATAGGGTGAGACAAGTGCTCTCAGGAGAGCTATTAGCAACTTCTGAGCAATTGCTAATGTTAGAGAGTTACCTTTTTTTAATACAGTTTGGAAGATAATTGACAAACCATGATAATGAGTATGTATAGGGAAAGAAGGAGAGTATAAGAGAGGTGCAAGAACTGTTAATTACTCAAAAAGAGGTGAGATTTCACCACTGGATGAACTGTGCATTTTGGGCTATGGGCTATTGCAATTAATAATTCCAATAAAGTGGAAAGAAAGAAATAGTAGGTCTACATGGGCCAGAAAGTAGAAAAAAGAGTAAAAAACTTTATCTGTCTTAAGAAGCCTTAACTCTCTGCCTTTACATAGCATAGCAGGTGGTTTTATTTCTTCTCATCAGATGGTATTTGTACCAAGGGAGTTTTCTCATTTCCCTTCCCATCTGGTTCTGCACAAAGTGATATAACATAATACCAAGATGACAAAGTTCCACTAATGTTATTTGAGCATTAGTTGTATAACTAACCTTTTATTTCATAATCAAGATCCAGTAACCCATTCATGACAACAAAACAAGAATTTATGTTATGATCATTTTTGAAACAAAGGGTAAGATTACATTGACCTTTCAGTAACGAAAATCTGTGACTTTGTATTCAAAATGATGATGCAATGAAAAGAAACTTGTATATTTAATGTATATAGATATACATACTTTTAAAAGGTTTTGTTTACTGTTAAAAGAAATATATACATCTAGAATGTGAACTATCTCAGTGTGTGTGAACACAGACTGGCAGAAAACCCTGTAGGAGCATAAGTGAAATGCAAGCAAATGGAGAAAAATATGAGGAGACTGGTTCTAAACCTGAATGAAACTGTATGCTATGGCTATAGCTGGGACAAAATTGATCATCTAAAGAGAAAACAAAAACTCTTCCACCCTCCATTGTATTTGGATTTTTGAATGTTCTGACTGCCTGTGCAGGACTTATTTTTTCTCATTTGCATGTTACAGTCTAGACCCCAAAGCAAATCATTGGACAAAACTTGTCTTTTTGATTTAACACATCATCCTAAAATTATGAGATTGAAGGAACAGCTTAATTTTTCAGCATT
This sequence comes from Rhagologus leucostigma, assembly GCA_013397725.1. Taxonomy (NCBI): domain Eukaryota; kingdom Metazoa; phylum Chordata; class Aves; order Passeriformes; genus Rhagologus; species Rhagologus leucostigma. The sequence continues at coordinate 99,910 of VZTD01006193.1, read as the reverse complement.
TTTCAACACTGACTTTGCCAGAAGTGGTGGGTAGCCAGCAGCAAGTGGCAGTAGATCAATTATACACCAGAAGGTATCTGGGAAAAATTTTTTTTGAACAGTGAGGCTTTATGGAGTTGTATGCAAAGCTTAGCCAAAAGAAGATGAAGTAAGGAAAATGTAATGGCTGATAATACTTACATCACTAGACAGAATAAAGTCTGGGGTAATTTCAGCATCCATGAAGAAAGAGTGAGTCACAAGAATCTCTGATTAATACTTTCATTTTGAAATGATTTGGCAGACTGCACTGAATTTCTGCCATTTCAGAAAATTAAAATTGAAGCCATTCTTATAAGTTAAAAGTAGCTGTACAGAAACAATTATTATCTTTCTGTAAGGCATCATTTTACTCTTCAGTATTTTAGCTAGGGGTTTTAGGGGTGCCTTGTGCATTTGTTTTTACCTACTAACAGCTTTTGTTTTTACTGAAATGCTTTTGAACAACATGACTGTAATGATGAAAATAAGGACAGAGAGGGTGAATGGAAAAAGAGTCAGCATAACCATTGTGAAATTATTGATTTCTAAAAATCTCAACCTGAGCCTTTCACAATCTTCTATAATAAGATCTTTTAATAATCCTGTTTTTAGCCCCCCTCATCACCTCTCTCCCCCCACACAATCACCTTTTCTTAATCTCTTATTTAGAGAAAGTAAGGCTGCACTCATCAACACTAACACAAACTGGTTGCTACAATTCCAGCCCTCTGGAACAGGTAAGGTATTTATCAATTGATTATGGAGGAGTCAGCTTTGCACCCAGAATACTAAGTTAAAGAAATGTAACAATGGGTTATAGCTTGAGGAGAAGAGCTAAGAAATCTATCAGGGATGTGATCATCTAGATGATCTACCTTTGTGCAAAATCCTAAAGATGACTGAATCTATGTACCCACATCAGGCAGATACAAGGGGGCACAACAAAACACTCTACTTGCCTTGAAAGCAGGCGATTAGCATCAGTGCTTCCAAGCAGACTTTTCCACTTTGAGCAGAACATGAAAGTGGTCATGTGCCATGGTGCATCATTACTCTTTTTAACTGCTAGTCAGCATTGCACGCTGCAGTGCTGCATCCAAATGCAGCACCAGAGATGGGATCAGAACGTGGTAAAATGCCACATTCAGACACTAATGTGGACTGCCAGCAGTTGTGTCATGCATGTCCTTTGCAAGCAAACAAGAATGTCAGTCTGTGGAAGGAAAAAAACTGTGAAAAAGAGCTGCGATTTTCTGCATTTTCTGTGTCTCACCTCGGTTTCTCTTCTGCCTCCTCATCAGTAGCTCCTTTCCATGAGAAGTTTTAGGGAATTTTATTTTAAAGCAAGTGAAAAAAATGTTATCAGTCCTTACTTATCACCACATGAAAGCCTAAACATATATTGCCTCACATGTTAGTTTTTCAGTAGAAAGCTAGCACATACCTCCCACGTGGACGTGGGAAAAGGAGATGGCTGAGGAAAGGTGTTTTCATATTTTTCTTGGTTTCTGACTATTTAATTCCATTTTATATATCAATAAATTAAAATAATTTTCCCTGGGTCAAGTCTTTCTTCCCCTTGATGGTAAGTGGTAAAGGATCTCCCTGTCTTTATCTTGACCCAGAGGCTTTTCCATCTTATTTCCCCCTCAGTGCTGTTGGGGGTGGGCAGAGGAAGGCAGAGCAGCTGGATGAGCATCTGGCAGCCAGCTAGGATAAACCCACTACAGGCATTAACTAAAAATTATGTGAAAACATCCCCAAATGTGTATGAATAGGTATTTAAACATCACTATTTTTAGATGCTTTCCTCATTTTTTTTTTAGCTTCTATGCTTGATTATTGCACTTGCTCCTGTGTGGAACATTTATTTGGTGCACATTGCATTAATGCAAAAATCTTTCTTGAACCCTTTTTTCCCTTCATTTTTCTCTGAGATGAGCCTCATTCAGGTAACTCTTCCTTCTCCCAAAACATCCTTAAGTTTTGCCCCCTCCGTCACAAGAATGCTAAGAAACAGGGGATGGTGAACTCCTCTGCTCAGCTCAGCAGGCTGATGTAATGTGCACAGAGTGCAGCTGGAGCCACAAATGGTGAACAGTTAGCATGAGCTTCAGAGACCTTGATGTATGTGCTCCAGATCAGAGTCATCACTCACGGGTACTGAAAAGGGTCCAAACCACCAAAACATAAATCAATGCATAACTGCAATAAACAACTGCTAATGTATCACCAGTGGCTCCCGGAGTCTTGCAGAGAACAAATCACAGAGACATCATATGTTGTAATAGAAACCACTACGTGTAACAAAGTTGTGCCTGTTTGCAGCCACATGTACATTAACAAAGGGAAGGGGGGTTCCCTCTTTAATGCTTTAATTACTTTGCTTTCAAGACGAGCTTTTTGAGGGGAATAAAGTCAGCATCTCTTCATATTTATCATTCTGCATTGAATATACATATGCATATTAATTATACGTATGTATTAAATATATATATATACAAGTGTTAGTGAAATAACTTGTCTAGATGAGGCCTGCAAGTGTCCTGTTTACAATGTAAACAAAAACAAACAAACAAAAAAGAAGAATAAGGAAATAGGGCAAAGACAATAAAACAAAGTTTTAAGAGGAATGGTGTGTGTCGCGGGTGCTCATTGGTACTGCTGAGGGCTGCCCTGCCAGCACAGCCATTTTGCTGTTGGCACTCATTTGCTGCTGCACTGTGCCACGCTGAGGCTCCAGCCTGCCTGGAGCTGGCTGGGGACTCCTTGGGCTGTGCTCTGCTGCACAGGGTAGACGTACCCTCAGGGTCTGGGGCTGCTTATTCACATTTCCTAATAAGTGCTAAGCCACTAATAACCACTCCTGCAATTGTTCCAGAGCAAGCAGTGCACACCCATTCTGCAATATGCTCTCTCACAACTTACCCCATCACATTCTTAGATGTATCAAAATCTAGTCAAAGCAGAATAACAGAACATACAGGAAAAGAGGGAAGGACAGAGGTTAGGAAGATTTTGGGTTAATTTTTTCTCATATCTTTCTTCCTTCTGCCTTAAATGTTTATTTGCAAAAATTACACTGCATTATATTTGGGTGAAGACTTTCACCAATAAAAATATCCCACTGAATACAGAGCAAAATTAAAATATGTGACAGCAAAAGAGAGCAGGTAAAATAAAAAACAAAAGAAACCAACACCTGACCCTTACTCAATTCAGGTTTCTTGAATCCACAGCAATTATATTATCATGCTCACACCATTGTCATTAGTAGTAATACGAAAACTGCTCTATTTAAAGATCACAAGACATGCACTACTAATGTAGGAGAATAAGATTCCTAGGGGATTAATGATTTTAGTTCCTAATATGCAACACAATTAAAAGGTATTGTCTCGCAATGGGAGACTCATCCTTTTCAAAAAAAGACAAGAAAGAAAAAATAAATTAAAAGTGTTCAGCAGCAGAAATTAAGTGTTAAAGCTTTTATGGAAAAGACTACAGATTTCTGTCACGGATGGTGTAATTCAAATGCAAGGAAAGTGGGACATGGAAAGAGAGATCACCAGAGTTCTATTCCTCCCCATCCTGCCAAGAATACCAACATCTCCTTAGAAAGTATTCAGTTACTCTTAAAAGGACCTGCACAGCAGCAGCGGTATTAAACTCTTAAGACTGAGAGAAAAACATGCGGAGTCGAGAGGAAATAGGAGAGTGTAATTTGATAATTTCTTGTCACTTCCAGAATACTTTCAAATAGTAAAGGAAAGGAGAATGCATTAGGCTCCCAGGATTGTAAGAGACACCACTGAAAGTTTTTTACACAAGCCTTTTTCATTTCACAAGCCTCATTCATAATGAGTAACATACCAATTTCTATGTCTGAAGAGCCAGCAGCAGCCTGTTCTATTTTATTATTGTAGAAAACAGAAAAGGGGAAAAAAGGGGAAGAGACCATAGAAGAATGTCAAAGGCTTTAAAAGTATGAGATAGCAGGGAAAAAAAAAAAGATTTGACAGCATATGATAAGGAAGGGGGTAAAAACCAACAAAAAATATACATAAAATCTAGCTCTACTTAAGAGTTAAGGGCTACAGCTCTGTTATAAGCACCTGAGCAGGCTGTCCCTCATCTGTGAAACACTTTGCAGAGCATCAGAGAATAAAACATTAGGAAATATTCCATGGAGGATTGCTACCTCACAGAGCATAAAGACCCCTAGAAGGAAAATGTAGGATTTGAAAGAAGAAGAGAGAAAGGGGAAGGATGCTTAAATCTTTTGCTTTGTAGGTAGGGAACATTCAAAGCCTCCTTACATATCTACAGGCGTGAGCCTTTCACACCAGCATCAAGAGAAAAATCTTAAACTGTTACTCATTTGCAGCAAAACTTATTCAGGGCTCATTTTGAAGTCTTTTCAAAGTATCTTGCTCCAACAGACTTCACATTTCAAACATGAAAGCTCTGCCTTTTCTCCCCCCTTGCAATCACGTATTTGAAAAGGCTGTCACCACCTGGGTATATTGCTCTCCCTCCCACCCCTTTCTGCTCCAATGAACTTATAAATGCATCACTGAGAAACAAGTGCTGTGATGTCAGGCTGAGTCTGATATCTTGAACAGGGTGGAGAAGATATCTTAGTGTCTTACAAAGAGAGATGTCATTACTCCTTCCAGATTTCATCACCTCATGGCTTGTGGCAGGATGTACAAAGTCCAAGGTCAAACTGGTTAATAACACTAAATTTACTCTGAAACACAAACACAAACAAATTCCACTTTCTGAGAACATGCTTAAACACTTTCCTGGCAAGCCTAGAAAAACACTATGACATATTCTTCTTTGTACTCAGGATAACCAGCTTCTTCTGGTACCAGTAAGGACTGGGGCTAGAAATGGACTTTGTTGGTGGTAAATGGAGCATATATAGGCAGGAATGCTTTCTACCTCACAGTGTCTCTAGCAGTCTCTAGTGTCACTTAGACATTTTTAACAAGCTGTATTCAGGAGGCAGGCTTAGTAGGTCAGGCTTAATAATGTGGCACATAATTAGGAACAGTTAAGGTTATATTAGAGTATTCCTCTTCATAGGATTCTTATGACCCTCTAATTACATTCTCGCTTGAATGAATTTTAAGAAAAATAATTTCTGTATTCTACTGCGTACCTATATAATACTGTGTTCTCACTCATTAAAAAGTACTGTATTAGCTCTTGGCACAGGCCCATGCAATTCTTCCAGATTTTAAAAACAGAGGACTATGAAAGATAAGTTGGCTAAAAAGGATCTAGAGGCAGCAGCAGGCTGCAGTCCAAATATTTGGAAATTCTAGGGTTACAGTGTTTGTTAAGGAATTAATTTACAGTCCAGGACAAGAAAGACAAACACATAAAGCATCTTGGTTTACTTGCATCCCCCCACGTTATCGGAGAGAAAACAGTGAAGAATATGTGCAGAGACACCTGAGCGACCTGCTTACCAGCCAGCCAGCTCAAGCCTATCCAGACTAGCTGCAACACACAACAGTGTGACCACATTAATATTGCTTTGGACCAAACTACAGTGTTTATTGGACAACATGGACACGCTGCCTTTGATCTCCACTATTTTGAAGTGGCTTCTAAACTTGTTATTAGTCAAGGTGTGCCACTTTGGATAAGTCACTGAAACAAACACACAGTAACGAAAGCATTCAAGACACTACAGCAGAACGCAATGCACTTGCTTATGGCAAAATCTGTCCAGTACTTGCTTCAAAGGTAGATTCACACTTGATCTAGTTGATTATGTCCTTGCTCAGTGCAGGGGAGGTTGGACTAGACGACCTTTAAAGGTCTCTTCCAACCTAAACCTATTCTGGGAATCTTTGGGGCTAATCAAGTTGCAGAATTAGTTCATCACTGTGACTCTTCCCACCTCTTACCAGCACTCTCAGGCTGAAACACAGTTTCTGCCCAGATAGGCTCAGCTGCTCCCACAGGACTGAGCAGCCTCTCACTCCCACCAAGATTTCAGCTGACCTAGACTCCTCTCTTTTTAAAGGAACAGAAGTCCTCTGACTGAGAACAAATAGGCAAGTGCCAACCACCACCCCACAATTTATGAAATATTGCAGATATTATTAATATCAGAGATTAATCTTCTTCAGGGTCCCAAAGGAATATTGCCCGAGAAGCTTTACTGACAGATTATCAAGAGTGAAGGTTAGAAAAGTAGTAAGTGTGAAACAAAAAGAGGGTGAGAAGGAATAATGTAACACCCCACATTATTCCTAGAGGTTGATGATGACTGTAAAAGTATAGGGCAGATGAATAACAGCATTGTATTAAAAAATGCTAGTTCCTCTGAGAACTAAATGCTTAGATCTTGCCTCATAACAGTGATTTACATTTCCAATCAGCCAACAATTTTAGCCCTCATTATCCATTCCCTACATTTTTCTAATACATGATTTTCCACCTTTACATGTGCTCTCACCCTCATAAGATCTTTCCATAGAGCCAATTCCCAGTCCTTCTTCAAACCTCTCCATGAAAACTTTTCTTGATGTAAAGCTTATAAAGGTCTTAGCAACGGCTAAGCAGGTGGTAGCTGGCTTCAGATGATCATACAGACAAATATTCTCATTTTATTTCTTGTGCTTGTCTGTGTCTGACTTTCAAAGTTTCTTGTGGCAAGGATAATCTTTTAGACAGTTTGCAGACTGTTCAGCACAGTGGGGAAGTAATCTCCAGGCTAGAAAAGCTAGGCAACTTTGCAATGCAAACAAGTCGTAACCACCATCACAGTACCAGACACTGCTATGTCAATCTTCTGACCTCAGTTACACCACTTAGGCTGCAGAAGGTAAATGACATCAGCTGGATGTCAGCCATCACACATTATCACCCCACCCTCTGCAAACACTGCTAGAGGTAATCACTAAACCTCTGTAGAAAAGCATAGCGATTTGTTTCTCTTTTCTTTGAAACCAATAATCTTACTACTACTAGCTCCAATTAGATGATCAATAAACACATCTCATAAGATTCTTTTTCCCTACTAAGGATTAGAAATGACTAATTCTAGTAAGATTTACCTTACTAAAAGTACTAAGCCCCAAACAGTTAGCTGGAAATATCAATTTACCAATCTGATAGCACTTATAACCTTTGTAGCAGACATTCAATTGGTACTGTTTGAAGAGATTATTGCTACCTGAGGATCTGACTCTATTGCTGTATTTTGATTTTCTTCCACAGCATCAACAGCTGAATAAAATGATGAGGAGGGTTGGAACCAAACAGTCTCAGTATCAAGCCCCGCTGATCTAAGTGGGGGTTTCTTGGTTTAACTTAAATGAAAAAACCTGCTACCCTTTTAAACACTGTAGTGAATTTGGGGACGTAGCAGTCCCAAGCAATAAAGATTATCAAAAGGAATGCAAACGAGAACAATATCACATCATTAGATCTTTAGGTATTAAGTTAATTAGTCTTCAACTCATAGTAACTATAATACCACCATACAGTTCTGCTGCAATGGTTTAATTAAACCAAATACCCACTAGATTTGAAGGCTTAATAAAGATACAAAAGATCAAGGCCACAAAGTTTCAAAACTCTAAAAAAATAATAAAACACAGGTGGTCAGTGGTTCAAGTCTAAAAAGGAGGTCACTAGGAATAAGTGACCAATTTTCTGCATCTCTAACCTATGGAACATGGAAAAGTAGCCATGTTTGAAAATATTGTCAATTTATGATCTTGCCATACTTCCAGATTCCTAAAGAAGAATTTCTACAGAGTTTTTAGAACATGAAGAAATTTTTAATTAAAATAAAGCAAATCAAAACCTCACTAATATCAAGAGAAGTGGAAGAATGAAATTGCAGACCTTCTAACACTGAATTCCTTGCTCATTGTGGTTAACTCTGTAGCCAACATTTTTTTAGCTTTGTAAACACCACAATTCTTTCACAGTCTTTGCCAGAAGGAGATAAAAACAATATAAATGAACTAAAAATTTCATCCCAAGCTAGCCAGGGCGAAAGGTAACCTGAGACTTCTTAGACTAAGACAGTTAAAAAAAGCCAGCAACTATGGAAGCAGCACAAGTTGGAACTGGGAAGCTTGCTGTAAGTAAATTGATCAAAAGAGATGTGGCAGCTACAGGGCGCAGGCTATTATCTTTACAGTCTGTTTTGTTTGTTCTTTTAATAGCAAGTGGATAAAAATTCCACTCATAAAGTCCCATATGTTCAGCCGGAGCAGAGAAATATGCTGCACATTGATCTATTTCTGAAAATGAGGCCTTTATTCTCCACCAAATTCTTACACATAATCCAACTGTTACGAGCCCTTGCAGGTACCTCGAGTGGTGCTTCAGACACAGTCATACAGAACTATATTAATGAGCATAGAGAGTAATATTCTTGAACATATAAATGCCAAAAACTCTAAGTGTGACTTGAGATTAATTCCCAGGTAGCACACAAAGAGAATTCTCTCCATGCAGACAGGTTTCTTTTTATTATTACCATCAGGAGTCTGCAGCTTATACCTGTAGCTTGTGGAAAACAAGCTAAAATGATAAATTAAAATTATCTGTTTCAATATGTTAAAAATATTGACCTGTATGAGAAATATACCCACTCAACCTTCCTAACGCTTTTAATATTGTACTCTTGCATTGATATGAAAATGATACGAAACCAGTGGTACAAGGTAATTTCATTTGTCACCAGACTACATATGTCCATCTTTCTTAATATTTTATTTAATCAGTTTTCTCAGTACATGGATTTGAATGGTTTTGGTTGGGTTTTTGTCTGGTTTTTTATTTGTTTTGTTGGTTAGTTGGCTAGTTTGGTTCTGTTTTTTGGGAGTGGGGTGGGGTGTGTCCTTTTTTTTTACACTATTATTATTTCTTTAGAAACCTTACTACATATTCTTTCCGATTCTGCAACTCTGTCTTTTTGGAACTACAACAAAATTAGTAAGTTTCTGTGGAGGTGTAAATCTCTATGCAGGTAGAGATTAGGTGCATTTATACAAAGACAACTGTGTCTTGTACATTCTTGTATTGGCTTGTAAAGGAAGGAGTACAAAGGTAGAAATGAAAAGGCTGTATCCATTTTGAAGGAATTATTGTATGAAGAAGGACAGAAAACATGACAGACTACCCAGATTCTTAAAGACTGTATTTCATGTGTTTTACAGTTTGGACTTTGGATGTTTACTTTAAATTTTTCATAAAGGCTACACTTCTACACCTTTTAGCTGGGCATGGACCCAGTTAGAAATGCTGTCCTCACAGTGCATCAATCTATTTTTTTTTTAAATTATTTTTTAAAACAGATTTAAAAGCATTTTCCAGTCTATACAAGGGATACTACTCTTAGGAAAATCAGTGGATGCTTTTGTTGCCTTAAGACTGTGCTGAATAATTCCTTAAGTTTAAAATGAATGACATTCACAGCTACTTGCCATACTATAAAAAGTAACATTTGTCCAAAAAACAAACAATGCAAATGGTCTCTATCCCTCTTGTGCTGTTTTCTGGGAAAACTTTTTTTATTTTTAAGTATGCTGGTTTTTTGCCTCACTTTTCCAGGCTCCTTTTGTCCACCTCTCCCTAAATACCTTCTTTAGAACAGAAGACAAGCAAAGGCAGATATTAACATCCACTATACAGAAAACACTGTCAAATCAGAGTCTTCCTAGTATACAGAAAAAACAGTCTTCATTACTACTAATCGCTTCCCATGTAGTAGTTGAAAAAGATATTTGAATAATTGTCTCTCCAAAGTCACAAAAAAATTCCTCTTGCTTTTCTTTTATGAAATTTAAGCTAAAAAAGAATACTTTTCATTTCTTATGCAGAACTTTAAATTACAGGGATAAGAAGCTAGGAGCAATTCATTATGTTTAACTACTAAGAGAAGTCAGTACTGTATGTAGACTGCAGTTCTGTATGCTGATGAATACTTCATCAGAAGAATTATCACTTAGCAAGATGGCGAAGGCAATACATCAATTATCAAAAATATCTGTATTCTAATCTGGTGCTTTGCATTATTTAACATTTTCTGACACAAAATATATCTTAACTGCCTTTTCTATTCTGTGGCCATTAATCCCCTGATGTAGAACACAAATGCCAATGACATAGCAAAACACTGCCGAGATTAAGATTTAAATGAAAATCAATGTTTCAGTTGGCTGAAAAACTAACCTCTCTGACTTGCTAAACAGTAAGACTAAAAATACAGTCCACAGTTCTGTTTCATGTGCAAAATTGTGTCTTTTTTTCCTCCCAGTTTTTTCAGATGAAGCTGTGAGGACTTGAAGAAGAAAGGTGGGAAAAAAAAAAAGCAGAAAAATTGTTTTCAGTTTTACTGAAAGATTAGAACATCTCTAGGTCAAGCATCACTCACATTAGCACTACCTGACAAGCTACTTTCGCTGAAACTAAGTTTGCATGCATAATTAATTATTCAGTCCTCTTTTTTCTTCTTTTTAAAATGTTATTTGGATGCTAAATGAAGGAATTTATTCTTTTGTCCTGGGTAACATCTGGGGAATTACTATGAAACTGTAATTATTTTAGCTAGCCAAAAATCTTACAAATCTCCATAACTGTCACTTACTCCAATTTTGACATGCCTGATAAGATGCTTTCTTCACCGCAAAGTGGAAATAACAAATCTTTTTTAGCTTGTAAGAGCTTTTGCACTCTATGGCTGAAAACCCAGCAATAAATGAGATGCACATGACACATCTCAAAACTCTGCAGAAACTTCCTTGTAACATCCCTGACTGTAGATGACCTCTTGTATTTGTACATAAAAGTTTTGTTGCAGTTTTCTTGTTAAAATGGTGCATAAGTTCTCTACACCTACAATGAGAATTTCTCCTCCCCTTAAATTAACAGAAAAAAATTCTCGTCAGATATCTGTAGACGAAGCCTTTGAGACACGACTAACTGAGATAGTTTAAGGTAAAGTCCAGCAGTGTGAATTGGAATGTACATTTGTATAGGAACACCCAAGACTGTCAGATATGATGAGTCAGGGCAAGTGGCACTAGTTTTAGTGTTGTTAAAGTTCCTCCTCTTCTGATTTCTTCTTTATCACTTTGTGTCCAGGGACAAATAGAAATAGGAAATATACTCCATGAATGGACACCACCAGCTGAAATATTTAGGTTCATTGGAGGTTAGACTCACATGAAACAGCTTTTTGTGAGAGTATAATATCAAACTGTACCATGTTACCTCTGAAAGTAGCCTCTGGGCTAAATGAAGGCTTTAATTAAAAAGCCACTTTAGTAGATATGTGAATGAGTTAATTTCTAGCAGATCACAGTGAATGTTGTTGTTTTGGCACCAGTTTAAACTTTCAGATGTAAAAATCTGAAGTTAAAATCCTGCTTTTTTTAAAAAAAATGATTTCTAGGCCTGCCTGAGGCATTACTTTGATGCTATGAAAAATTTATACAGCATTGTAGACATGCAGAGGAAACAGTTGATTTAAACCCCCAAATACTTCATAAGCCTTATCCTGAACACTGTCTCCAAGCTTCCACTGCTGCATTCCCTCCTTTATGTGAGACTGAGACCAATGTAAACTAACATGAGAAGTAAGTTTCTGTGTCAAATCCTACTACAAATTCCAGGATGAACCTAAAAGCAGTGCACTCTGAAAGGCATCTCATAGATGTACTTCTGAAAAGATTTGCCCAGGGATGCTGTGCTGGTATGTCCTACGACCATGGGCTCCAAATATTTTGCTTCCAATTAAAGTTTGAGTGAACTTCAGTTTATACTTTCCCATTCTAAAAATAATCTCTCCTTGTTTTATTCTCAGGTAACATGTACTTTATCATAGTGGAATTTGTATAAAACACAGTGAAAAAATCTGCTTGATTTGTTTTCAAACAGTTTCAGTTGTTGAGTCAGGATGACATCACTGGTTTAAGCAGAATTTAGTGTACAGACTACTGACTCACCCACTTTGCAAGTAAAATTATGTTTTCATAAGAAAACGTTCAGCAGAATGAAATCCGGCACCAATACATTGCCCCAAGAATCCCCCAATTTCCCTCCATGGTCTAAGTTTTGTTCCCTTCCCCACAATATGTAATCATATTACAAGTAATTCCATATGCTTTGAATAATGCAAAGACTGTTTATCCTTCCCAGACATATGACAGCATATATCAAAAGGCTAACAAAACTATATTCTTAAACACCATTATGGGGAAAAAGTGCTTTTCTGTAAACACCATACAGAAAGTGAGCGTTAAATCACATTCTGACGTAAAAAAATCACAAGCAAAAATTCCCTTGAAAGTTCTGCTGCATTGTCCTTTGCAGGATTTGAATCTTTTTGCACAAAAAGTAGATTGAAGTTGCATAATTTTTAATAAAATAATACAGGCAAATAGCACACCAATAGAATATTAAAAGCTAGATGTGAAAGACAGACTTATAAATAAATGCAGATGTTTAAGTACTCACAGCTAACTAGAAAGACACTTGCCGTAGAAATTATTAGGGGAAAAAAACCCTTCTATATTTTTGTGATGTTAAAATACAAAAGGAACGCAAAGAAAGGTTGAATGAGAAAAATTTCTTCACTGAAGGAGTGGTTAAGCATTGGAACAGATTTCCCAGTGGAGTCACCATCCTTGGAAGTGTTAAAAAAAATGACTGGTCCTGGCATTTAGTGCTGCAGTTTAGTGGGCATGGGGGTATTCAGTCAAAGGCTGGACTTGATGATTGTGGAGGACTTTTCCAACCTTAATGATTCTATGATAAAAAGTACTTCTAGAACTCATTCTGTTAACACTGATATTATAACTTTAGTTAATTTTAAACTATTGTCTTTATTATGTTTGTTGCACTGAATACAAAGAACACTGTTTCGCCAGTGAAGCAATAGCTTTTAATTTTTACATTTTGTTGCACTGAAAATTTACGTTGTCTGTAAAGAATTTGTTTATTTCCATTATACTGCATGTGAGAGGATGAAGTCAGTTAAAGAATTTTTTTTAATCTTCTTAATAAGGGTACTGTGGATGAGTTTATTAAATGAAACAACTCAGCTTCCTGGGATGTGCTTTCTTATGTAGTTAAGTTTTGACAAATCTCTCACAAGGCAGCTCATGAAGAACAGCTCTCTTTATGGATTGCCCTTGGAAAAAATGCTTTATTTAAATGGAAGATTTCTAAATAACAAAGATGGATACTGAAAATAACTCCAAAAAGTGATAATTTAGACCATTATTTTATTGTTTATGAGTAATAAATGGGGATGTAATGAAGAGGAATAAATAAGATTAATTTCAAGGTTTGTTTATATAAGAATTTACCCTCACATGCTCATGTTCACTCATTCATACATATTTCTCTTTATTTTCTCCCCCTACTGTTTTGTTCATTTCCAGGCCTCCCCACAGTAAGAAATTCTAGTAACTTTTGAAGGGAAAATCTCCATCTTTCAGTTAAGAAGCATATGATTTCCCACACTAAGTCCATCTCTCTGCTGACAGAGATAAGGCCCATTATGCAGTTGCAACTATCCCAATTGTTAATGGTAAATGCTGGCCTCACATTAAAAAAATCAGATGGTCTTCCAACTCTTCTACACAGCATTTCAAATGTTAGCTTTATTTCCAATAGCATTTTCTACTTTGTTTCTAACATATTAGTGTTTTGGTGTTCTTAAGCTCATTTGCTTTAAAAATAAAAGGAAAATGAAAAAAAAAAGATAATTAAAAAAGACATTTGAAGCTGGCTATGTTATGAAAAATACAGATGTAGAATACTGAAGCTGTTGGTGTCATTTTCTCAAAATAACGTAACTGTTAATGCTGGAGTACTAGAAATACATCCATGGCAAATTATGGTGCCACACTGAAGAAGTTTTTTCCTATCAGCTCTTTTGCTGGAGACAAGACTACATGGTTCAGATTAAACTTGTGTGGTCTGCTAGGATCCTGAGGTGAATGTTTTTTTCAGACTGCTTTGTACTGCGCACGAGTTCCCATCTATAAAAAAAAACTACTGATGCCTGTTTCCCACTCCTTACTTCAGCTACATGCCCAATCTGGCACACAAGAAGAATAGCACAAACTCTTCCATTTATGCTGTTGGGCAACTCATGTGTGCTGTCCTCAGGAGAAGATGAATTTGGTTTACAATAACTCATAATTTTTGCTGTGAAGTATTTAGATAACCACTTGAGCAACTAAGCCTTGTCAGGGGCTAGAAATGCACCACTCTTCATACTCCTAACCAATGAATTACCATTTACTGACAAATTTTATATTGTAAATTCAAGAAGAAGGTTCTCTGCTGTCTGAAAGCACTTGAACATGCTAGGAGGGCTCCCCAAACCATGAAGTATGGGTTCTAATATTTAAGATTAATTAATATTCTTCTTCCTGACTTCTGATAATAGTTCTTAACGTTGATATTTTATTAACACATATTTGAGGTAGTTGTGGGTTTGGGATTTTTTTTTTATAAATGTACATACTTTTAGTAAAATAACCTATTTCTTCCAGCAATCAGCAATTTTTTGTATCTTAAAAACTAACTTCATCGTCATTAAAATAATATCTTTTAATAATAACCTCACGAAAATAATTTATTTTGATCTTCTTCCAAAGAAGTTCACAAGCAATATCACATTATTTTCACTGTTACGGATCAAAGACACTAGTAACTATTCGTATTATTTAAAAAAAAAAAAGTTTCTATTGGTAAAGAGTGTACTTTTTGAAGAACTACTGAAAAAGCTGATCAGGTTTTTTTAGCAATTTATATGACTGGGATGTTTATATTTCCAGAGTCTTTACTTCAGATTTAAGCTTAAAATTTTTTATATTTGTGTGTGTGTATTTTGCTTCCTGCTTCCTCAATTGCAACTTCTGATTCCCCTAAGGTGAACAGTGAAAAATGAGTAATTTAAACACATAAATGTATCTGAAGTCAGACAATAGAGTATTTACATAATTTGAAACAACAAATACAATGAGATTATACAGTACATGTATTTTAGATTTCCTCTGAGTAAGGATCATTTTCATTATATTTTTCAAATTTTCCTTTCAGTTATTTTCAGTTTGTCATCACAATAAAATGTTTCTTGAGGAAGTAAATTAACTGTATGAAATGGAAATGTGAAAACCTAAGGGCACAATTCTCTTCTTAATAAATATGGCTGCTTTGCCAATATGGTGTGGAACTTTTTTGCAGCCAGGAGTATTTCAATTTTGATCAATCATGTCCTGGATAAAAACTTAAGCTAGCTGATTTCAGCCTAACCTTTGAGGCAAGCAGGCATTTTCAGTGACAGTTGCCACCCTGGAGAGGTAGGAGTATTTAGCATTTCTCTCTCTCTCTCTCTGGTTCAAATCTATCTCTTGCTTGTAGAGTACTGAATTCTTGCACTGTAGGGACCTTGATGAGCCGCAGCCTAACAAGCACTATGTATAAGGTTGGCATGCGTTTTTATTAGCTGGGCTTTTCCATGTTCCCAATAGCCCTTCCAGCCCCAGGTGTAATAAATTTAGGAATACAGAATCCCTGTGAATTCCCTGGCTGAAAAAGTGAGGTACTTGGCAGATGATGAGATATATACTAGAACCCTTATGGATTTATTCAATTAAGAACAATATCATGAGATTCTTACTAAGGTCTGTGAGGAAAAAAGAATTCTATTTGGGATAAGCAATAAAGTTCTTTAGGTTTTGAAACCTTAAGTTGTTCAATACGTGGTAAAAAGATTAACATCTTTACTGCAGTACAACTGTTTTATGCTCTTAAGTGGACTGCAGAAAAAGCAACACCTGCTTTCTAATTATTTGCAGATCAGATGACCCTGTCTGTTCAGATAGTGGGAAAACTTTGATAAATTCCAGTTCCTATCTTAGATGATAAAACAAAAACATAAGATATCACTGCAGTCTTCTCACCAGAAACTCTAATTTGAAAGAAATACATAGATTTAATAGTTCACTCCATGGATTTAACCCTGTGGATTTAATTTTGCAAGAACCCCAAAGTGAAAAGTTCTATTTAAAACCTTCTGATGTGGCTCACACTCCAGGGAATGAGGGATGTGTTGATCTTCACACATTTCAGCATTAAATGACCTCCATTAGAACTAAGGTCAGGAATTATATCTTAGTCTTGAAGTATAGGTATAATACAGAAGTACAGGTATAATACAGGCATAGTACAGAAAATGTGAGCAATACAAAACTAAGGTCTAGTACTCCTTAGAAGTAATTTGAGTTCCCAAGCCCCGATGCTTCCCCTCCATCCATATCTCTAACTGTACTAATTTCAGGAACAGCTTCTGTTAGAGAGTATGTAGAAGCTTTATTCAATCAACAAAGTAAACAGCAACAGTGTTATTAAGAAGATGAACATTATCCCTTTATTAGCTGAGGAAATGAGACCCACAGCTTTTGACATTCACAATGTCACCTGCAGCTGAGGACAAGCCTTTGTTACCACATTTTTTTCCTCCTTAAGATGCCAAATTATTCACTCCTAGTGAAAATAGAGAGAACCTTATGTAGACAGAAAAACCAGAATTAACATTTTAGGTGGTCAGTACAACTGCACTGCATAATAAAATCTTACTGATAAGATCCCAGATGTTTTCACCAGTGCTGTTCTTCCATCTCTTTTCTCAAATAATACCCACCTCAATTCTTCTGTTTCCACTATGTCCAAATGTTTTCACATACAGCTCGTGTACATCCATGCACAAACTGTAATGTCTTCTGTTAGCTTCTGGTCTGAATGTTGCTTTTGGAAATGAAAGAAAGGAACAGTAGTTGAGACTCTCTATACTCTGAGAATATACAGCCACATCCATGTGTTCCTGGCAAGAGAAAGATATAGTGAGTACTTCCCCCAGCTTCCTGAAACTCTGTTTATATGTTTCACAACATAAAAGGCTTGGGCCTTTCTAACAGGTCTGCACCCAAATTTCACCAAAAGTTAGATAGGGTGGGCATTTTAACTTCTTAACAAGGGAAAAGTGAAACAAACATGAATCATGCCTCAGATATTGCATGGAATAAGAATGACAAAACCGATCTTATACTGCAGTCTGTGTGAAAAAACAGCCAAATATGGACTACTATAATGTATTCAGAGGGAAATAATGATGTGGTCTGATGCCTTGAGATTTTTACCAGACACCTCTCATCTTTCAGTATTCACACTGTGAATTAATCCTGCTACTCTTCCAACACCAATAATATTGACTTACTGGATATAAAGTCGTATGCAATTTATATAATTTTCTCAGATAATTGTGTAGACTGGAAACCCTGTAAGCTGACTCATCAGAAGGAGCTTTCTTTTTTATCACACAGGTCATCAATTCTGCATGGTACATATACAGTTTGGAGAGTGGAACTAGGTGTGTGACAGTAAAAGACTCTTACACAGCTCCTTTTCCTCTCTGTTGGATGGCTTCATTCTTTCCTACTTAACTGACTTGTAAACCCACTCATTAAATAATGCCAGGTTTATGGAAAAAGAGGAGGAGCAGAACTAAAAGGAAAGTAGACACCAAATCACTCCCCTCACCCGTGCCTCTGGCATTATATGAGGTTGAGTGTGCATCTGCAGCAACACTACTGCGTTCCTCCTGCATGTCTGTCACTGTACTTCTGTTCTGCTCTGCTGCAAGTTGCCTGTGGGATGGATCACTTGGGTTCTAGTACTAAACGGTTAAAGGGCAATGGAGAGTGAGCAAAAAAATAAGAATTTTTTAAATAACTCCAGACAAAGTTTTTTAAGAAACATTATCAACATTCAAACTAACTTCCCTGAAAGATCTGTGTTTTCCAAGTCTATTTATCCATGATTTTGTCTACATCACTTAGTCACATATCTCATAAACCTCCATTAAGATTTTGATAAGATTTTTTTTTCAATGGTGGAGGTATTTTTACAGTAAAGTAAGAGTTACAGTTTCTTTGCTTGAGGAGTCTTGGGTGAGGGAAAGGAACTTATGGGCAAAGGGGGGGCAGAGGGCAGTATTACAAAGAAAAGAGAATATTTTGATAGATAAAATAACCATCTTATTGTAAAGTGTGGAGCAAAATACAGCATAAAATTTTCAAAAATAAGTAGAGTATTTATTTTCAGTGTTAGGAAAAACTAAACTAGTAAATACACAATAATGGTGGTGAGAAAAATGTAATCAAGAAGTGATGAATGATCAAGTCATGATCTTTCCCTTTATATTATTTAAAATTAACTCTTATTAAAAACTGGATCACAGAAGACATTTCTGTTGCATTCAAATCTCAATATCATTCTATAGCCACAGAGAAAATGTTTTGCTCTTTAATTCCAGATCCATATTACAGACGTCAATCCAGGGGTCACAATAAAGCCTGTCTTGCAAGCATTTTGTTTAGCTGCAAAATATCTCTTGGACATTAAGAAGATCTACTTTTTTTTTTCATTTCACCAAAAAAATGTACTTATTATGTACTACTATTTTATAAAACTATACTTTTTTTTAGATTTCAGTAGATTTTCTGTTTGGATTTTTATATTGAATCCTATTTACATGCTGTAATAACATTGGTTTCAATCAGCAGGCTGAAGCTCGGGCCCCTAACTGGTCTGAATGTCAACCTGAAAAATTAGCTAACCAGTCTATTATAATTTCATAATTTGTTTTAATTCATTATATACTGTGTTATATTGCTAATTCTAGTTTCATTTTTTGTTTTGAATACAGACAACAGACCTTTTTCTAAACTCAATGGAAATTTGACACCTAGTTTTTTCCTCTTTTGAACAAAAATTGTCTGAGACGATTACATAAATTTCTATACTTTTTTTCCCCAGTCATCTTAAAATTACCAGTAACTTGAGTACTTAGATCAGTAGGTGATTACAGGAAGATAAGGAAGACAGCACCACAGGTGATTTCCTGGATCATTACTTCCACAGTTCCATTACTAGTGGCAGAACTACTCAACAAATAAAACTGATTATCACACATGTATTACAAATAGTTAGGAGTGAAAAAAAGTCCTTAAGTTAGACTTGCAAACATGAAGGATAATATTTTCAAAGGAATCCTGCCTACAGAAGTCTTCAGGAATTTTTCACTTACTGCAGAGGGATCCAGACCATATTCTAAATTATATAATGGCAAAGCACATTCTCCCCATACAGAAAACTTGCAAAATTTTGGTTATGCTTTTTAATAATATTTCAATAGATCTTTGAAAGTTTCTATGAGGAAAGTAATAGGATGAAAATATTAATATATATTTTGAGCCCAGAAAAATTAGGCAATGAGCTCATGTTAGCATACATGTTGCTAATGTGATGTATCCATCTGTAGGATTAATTTTTTTCTTTAGAATTAATCTTTTACTGGATCATAGAAAGTTCAAGAACACCCATTACAGTGGGATTTGATATTTGAATCAATGGAATCCCTAGTCCATTTACCTTTTTTTTAAAACAGCATGAGAGCTATCTGCAGAAAATAAGTTTACATTCCCTTTGTGACTTTTCTGTCCTACCTATGAATTTAAAAGGAAAGTTTATCTTTTTAATTTTATTCTCAGAAATAGGTCACAGTGACTTCTAGAAGGCTTAGCATTAAGAAATCTCTTTTCCTTTAGGAGATACAAATCTTAATGAAGAGAGCCAAAAATGTCTTACTCTTTAGAATAGGTTTATTACTGATTTATCAGTTCATTATCCTCCTAATTTCCCCATTTATAAATCTGATTAACTCTTGGACTATCCTCATGTCACTGTCTATGCGATATTACATTAAATCCTCTGATGACTTACTAAGATCATTTCCCTGACTTTCCTGAACTCTATAGATATTTTACACGCCCTGAGGAAAAAAAATATAAAAAATACAATAGTATAGATTCAAGGCAAAAGAACTCTAAAGCTATTTAGGACTATTAGTTGTAAAATCTTAAGAAAATCACTTTAAATAACAAAAATCATGCTATATTCCTAGAGGTGTTAATATATTGGGCCTGAACCTCTCTCCTCACTATGTTGGTATTAACAACTATTTAAAGGTACTCAAAAGGTGTCAAGTGTTCTTCTAATTTCACGTGCTCTTTAGTATATGTATTTCAGGAGTGGAAGAAGGGGAAGAGGAAAAGACATAATGATAAATTTGCTTCAAAGCCAATGATATTTCCTGTCAACCCTCCGCCCACCATCTTCCCCCTTCACGATTTTATAACACTATTTGTTAAAACAA
Organism: Rhagologus leucostigma; assembly: GCA_013397725.1. Taxonomy (NCBI): domain Eukaryota; kingdom Metazoa; phylum Chordata; class Aves; order Passeriformes; genus Rhagologus; species Rhagologus leucostigma. The sequence continues at coordinate 79,608 of VZTD01006193.1, read as the reverse complement.
AGTCCCTTCTTCTAAGAGAAGACAAAAGGGTAAAATGCCTTGGTGATCCAATTCAAATACATTTTAAGAATTCTTTATCATAAACAAGAACAGACATTATGGTGTACTTTGCATACTTTAGAATTAGATCTACTTTTTCACCCAAAGAATTTAGGCTGCTACATTAAGCCCAAACAGCATAAGAAATTAGACTCTTCTCCATTTATTTAGTTTCACTTCAGGGATGGTAAAGTGCTTTGCCAGCTTTTCCATTTTTGCCATTCTGAATAATTAATTGTTTTAAATGTCATTTACATTTTCTGATGTATTTAAGCAATACTTAAAATTTCATAAATAATAAGCATGCATAATTTGTGTTTCAATTACTGAATTTATAATCTCTCTGAATGCTATTCAATGCATTACTAATGTACTTTTGGCCAAAAATTTCTAAATAGATGGTTTTCTAATTTATATTATTTCCCCTGGAAGTACATATCTCAAGCTTTTCTTCATCGTATAGCTGGAAATAAAAGCAATGTGCTGGCTGCATTTATTTATATTTCAAGATTTATAGCTAATTACATTTATAAAATGCAATTATAGCCATATTTTCCACTCTATAATTACAGAGTGATTTTTAAATATAAGTTAAACTTCTCCTATATTCATTTGTTAGAATGGAAATTAGAAGTTAAAATTTGCTACAGCGAATCTGATATATTCTACAAACACAATAGTGTTAGTTCCTAATCCTTTGTAGTCAAAGATGACACCTCACATCTTTAGTCTGTGGCTCTATTCCACTTAGAGAATTACTGGAAATAAAACAAGAAAAGCCCAATATCTGTACTGACACGTTGTCATGGTTTTTCCCCAGCCAGCAGCCAAGCCCCACTCAGCCACTCACTCACTCCCCTACGAGCAGGATGGGGGAGAGAATCAGAAGGGTAAGAGGTAGAAAACACGTGGGTTAAGATAAAGACAGTAATAGGTAAAGCAAAAGCTGCAGCACAAGCAAAGCAAAACAAGGCAATTATTCACCACTTGCCATTGGCAGGCTGGTGTTCAACCATCCCAAGGAGAGCAGGGCCCCATCACGTGTAACAGTGACTTGGGAAAACAAACACCATCAATTTAAATGTCCCTCCACTTTCCTCTTTCTCCCCCACATTATATACAGAACACGATGTCACATGGTCTGGAATATCCCTTTGGTGAGTTTGGGTCACCTGTCCCAGCTGTGTCTCCTTCCAACCTCCCAAGCACGCCCAACTTCCTCACCAGTACGGCCATGCAAAAAGCAGCAAAGGCCTCGGCTCTGTGCAAGCCCTGCTCAGGAATAACAAAAACATCTCTGTGTGATCAACCCTGTGTTCAGTACAAATCCAAGACACAGCCTCAGACCAGCCACTGTCAAGAAAATTAACTCTACCCCAGTCAAAACCAGCACATATAGGCTGCAAATAAATAATTTTTGGACTGAAATACTTAAACTGAGAGTTTAACAGTGGTTACAGTGGAAGCTGTATTGGCTGTTATTGATAAAACTAATTGCTTAAATATTCTATTGTTATCTCCTTTCCCCTCTAATAAGTTCAGCCTGCTGTTGTATTTTTTTCAATTTTTTCATTTTTACAGCAGAAAAGTAGCTGTTTTAATGGGGGTACACCAAGAGACTCAAGGGATCTCTAAGTCCATTATATGTCTGCTATAAATATATTAGGACTGATTCGGTAAATTTGGAGAAGCAATAACTTACAGTAACTACAGTTGTCTTGTACTTATACTGAGGGTATCACAGTGAATAATGGCAGACACTACAGCAACTTGAGCTTGCTTAGGGACTCCATCAGATGGAAACAGGATGAGATCACATGGGGTTTCTACTACTGGAGCTCCTGGAAGAAACCACTCCTGAACACTGTTCATCAGCTTTGTGAACTTAGACTTTTCTTCCTCCTTTTTTTTTTTCTTAATTTTATTTTTTATTAATTATTATTATTATTAAACTCTTGTACTGGTATTAGTGAGAAATTGTGAATATTTATTAGAAATCAATCAGGAATCTCCAGAGATCAGGATCAGGTAGATGAACATTTATAGTGAAAGTACCATCCGATAATTTTAACTGAAGGCCTTTGGCAACTAATGCTTAATTGCTCTGGTCTGTTTGAATCTTCAGTGTTTCCAAGTGATTCTCTCAATTTAAAATAAATGTAATTGCTAACAAAGCCATATGCACAACCTGCACAGTGAATGGTTCAGTGATTAGTGACTAGAATTTCACTTAGGCAACGATTCATAGTGGAAGCTCAAGCTATCAAAGTAATTCTGATTACACTGCTCAGTACAAGGATCAGGCTTAGGCTGAGGGAATTAATTTGACTTCTGTGAGACAGAAACTAATAGCAGTTATTTTTACTGATGTAATTTACTATTGTCAGATATTCACTTTATTGCACTTATTTATTAACAGGAGGCCAAAAGTAGCTTCATTTAAAAAAATAAAGCCAACTATTAAAAACAAGCCCCCAAAGCAATCTACATATCATATAAGTGTTATACTAATATAAATTAATCTTCAAAGTAAACTATACCCTATGACTTTTAAATTTAGGAGACCCACATCCTATTTATGTAAACTGCCTTATTTTTGCGGTCAATTAAAACAAAGCAAAAATGAACAAAGAAAACCAAGCAAAAAAAAAATTAAAAATGCTTTATATGTTCATATCTCATCCATACCTTGTAGATGCCAACAGCACAATGAGGTACTACAATTATGAAAGTCTGAGAGTGTTTTACTCCTTTTTCCTCGTTTTCGCTTCCATTAAAAGTATTGACAACACTGAGAAGCCTCAAAAAGGAAGTGGTTACATGATAAATTTTGTAATGTACCGCAACCTTAATCTTCGACATCCAACTGGAAAATATTAACCTCAAGAACAACAACAATAATAGAGAAAATAATAATAACAACAACAAATCATATACTTGGATGTCTCATTATTTCAAGTTTAGTGGGTTATGTAAAAGAATTTGTTTTTTACAACTGCAATATAAGTCATCCACACAAAGAGATAAATTGATATCTGTAAACTAATGACTAAACTAGACAAGCTTTTCACCCACATGCATTACCTCATTACCCTGTGAACATTCAATAACAAAGTTGAACATAAAATTCTTGCATCTATATAAACATGACATATCAGAAAAATGAAAGAATATGAGAATCATTTTAATTACCTATGACTAAATATTTGTTTTGATGTTTAATTTCCATAGATGCCTGGAGTAAATGATGGTTATGGAAGGCAAACAACTACACATACACTGGTACAGTTGGTACAGAAACTTCCCAGATTTTTGTCTCTGTTTCAAGTGGAGATACAAATACACCACTATGTGCCTGATACCTCTCCCGCCAAAGTTAATGCAACTTTTTAGACATCCAGAATCAATTGAGTCCATAAACAGAAATTGCATTATCTTATCTAATAATAAACCACTCACAACAAACATGTACTTTCCAAGCAACGGAAAATGGTGCTTGAATGAATACTGACTTCAATTACACACTCATCCTTTAAAACACAGCATTGTTTGGGGACAGAGTACATTGTGTCTGTGTTAGCACATAGGTGTATTTAATGGGAAGGCTGTAGCTGGTCCAAAGAGCATTTGAGTCGCAGAAGGCATTAGAATTTGTATAATTCCAGCACATGCCTTCCTCAGCACAGCTGTGGTGGCTTTAACCACATTCAGCACAGTGACAAGTTCACGCAACCTTGTTCTTCAGCTCCTGAGTAGGCTTGAGTGAGAACACACCCAACCTCTCTTCCTGAACAAAGCTGCCATACATAGCTGTATGAGAGACAGCTGAAAGCTCTTTCACCTTTCTGTAGTGATGCAGCTATTTGAATCCAAGCAGGAGTCACAGTTTACTGATAATGTGCTCAGAAGTACTATGCCCACTTGTTGCCTTGTTAGGGAAAGTTTTGAGCACACTGGAAAGGAGCTATTCTCCCTTAAGGCTTTTAATTATACTTGGTGTTAATTATGATTACAGTTTGTATTCAACATTTCTATTTCAGTATAAAGTTATAACACCAGACAAACAATGTTCCCTATTTGGGAGCATCTCAATTATGGTATAGACATACTGACTGCTTGAGAGGAAAATAAACGGATAAGAGCATTAAGCACAAGAAGTAAAACAGATCAACAAATCTTATTTACATTACTGTCAAATCAGCTTGAGCGGGTACTTCCTTAAGGAGAAGTTTCTTCTGGCATCTGTCACACACATCCCTGCACCTGCACAATGTGGTTTAAAAATACCAGGTGCCTCACACAAGTTGGGGACGTGAACGTGCAGAGTAAGGTCTGACCCAGTGAGTGGCACATTTAAATGCACAGTTGTCTGAAGGAAACCACATACAATTTGCTGACTCTCTAACTGCAAATAATTGCCTAGTAGTAAGGTTAAAGTGAAGAAAGTGTGTGGAAAATCATGCAATTAAAAGCCAGTGTCCATAACAGAGATATAGGTATCCTGCAACTTTATTCAAATAAAAGGAGAGAATCCACTGGGACACACGCCCACAGGGTTTTCTCGCTGGAGGGCGCAGCCTCCTGTTATCCTAAACTCCCGGCCGCATGTTGCCCTCTTCCTTTCCCCATTGGCTGAGGTACTAGGAAAGTACAGCCTTCCCGAACCGCCTACCACATATTCCCCCCTTGAACCTGTCATTTTACTTCAGTGTTCTGAAGTTCAGGCTTGTGAAGACCGTTGTCTGTTTCAGGAGCCAAGCTGTCTGTGCTCTGCAACAAACCTGCTGCCCTAAGTTAGGAGAGACATTAAGACCCATTTCGAAGACGTTAACACCCGTGCCTTCCGCCACAGAATTGTTTGTAAAGACATTAGCACACATCTTCCCTATCAAAAGTAATTACCTGCTCACACTATTCCACGGTGCATGATGTAACTGAGGAGAATGAACATCCAACGTTGTCACGCGGCCGCTGTGTAGAGGGGCTGGATCTGTCCCACACGACACACAGACGGTCCCAGCCGGCTCCACTGCTCTCACTGGAGGGCATGGCTGAGCCCCTCAGGCATGGGAGAGCAAGGGTGATGTTCCCACGCAGCTCAGAGAATAATGCAAAGAAGCTGACTCTATCTCAGCGCAACGGGAACAGAGAGCAGCCCTTGTTTTAGATAACAGCTCTCCACAGTTGCATGGATTAACCGAGGATGGCAGTGCCTCCCTGGGCTAATCAGACCAGTATAGGGGGAATGAACTTCAGACAACACAAAGGATAAAACCCAGACAATCAGCAAAATAATTTTGAAGAAAGCAACCGTCTTGAGCTCGTTTCAGCCCACATATTCCCTCCTGGCATGTGGGGACACCCAGTGTAGGGAGAGTGAATGTGTCACAAAGACTGGCAATGGGAAATTCATTAGTATTGTGTTTGAACTGTGTATTACTATTGCTGTAATTTGATAAGTGTAACTTGCAAGTGTTGTGTTTTCAGTATGTATTGTGTCACTCTGCTAAATCAGAAATCCCATGTAACAGAAAATATCTTCAAATAGGTATATTCAGTATTAAGCATATTTTCTACAGGTGGAATATCTAAAAGAACCTGGAGAGAGCATTTGACTACAGCAGTCTCACTGTCCTACTCTACTTTAATTGTTAGTAAATTAAATTATTTTTTCCCCAGATTGAGTGTGTTTTGCCCATGACAGTAACTGGAAAGGGATGTCTCTGCACTTCAACACATGAGTTTTTCCATTTTATTACCTCTCCCTGTCATGTTGAGGAGAGCAGCTGAGTGGGCATCTGGTCAGCCCAGGTCAACTCACCACAGGGACCTCCACTGAAACAGACAAGTAACCAACTACTTTAGTCTTGACTAATTCAATTTCAGAACAATAGCAAAATTTTCTAGTTACAAAGAGAACATTATGACTTGCAAAGTAATTGTGAAATAAGAGTATAAACCATTCAGGAAAGATTGTTACATGACCTTGTTGTTGCTGTTGAAAATTTGTTTTACTGTAAGAGTTCCACTGCTTTGTACTTCAATTCATACAAAGGAAAATGTAAATAAGGCTATAAGAAGGCTCTGTACCAGCTCCAGAAATGAAGAGAGCTGATAGTGAAATATAACTGCATTTATTCTTTGCTCAGGACCTAGGGATATTGTATCTGACTACCCAAGATGGGATTATAAATCATGCTGTAGAGATTAACTAACCCTCACGAATCATTCATTGCTTTAGAGCATTTGTCTTCCCATGGATAAGATTCCATAAGTAACAAGACTTACTGGGATATACATATATTAAAAAGAAAAATGCCTTAATGCATAGGTTAAGGTGAATGTTCACTCTAACACAAAATGACATTAATGCTACAAAATCCATATCAGTCTAACTTACATCTAAAATTCTATTACTACATTATTGATTAATCACTTGAACTTTAAATTTAGTTGAGAATGATCTGAATGATTCAAGTACTTTATCAATTTATTTTAGAATACCTTGCGTGTCAAAATGAAGGGACTGGAAGGTGTTTTTTTACTTGAGCCATAAAATTCTCTTTTACAGAGTTGCCTACCAAAGTACATGGTACAATCTTTATGTTAGAAAAAAATACGCATTGGAAATAACAATCAGCAATATTTCAGATATTTCATATTTCTTTCAAAAATATACTTTCTTATAGCAAATAATTTTATAATGGTTTTGTTTCACTATTGTAGCACATACTGACGAAAGCCAAAACTTTCTAATGCACTACTAGATCTCAGCAGAATCCATATTCAGTATTTGCTAAAACTGAGCATCCACAGAAGAAGAAAATGTACCACCAAACCAAGTTGCAAGTAGCAACTAGAAGTTGTTCTAGCTGCTTTTTTCTAACCTGTCTGCCAAAAATCTCCATCATGGAAAGAATTCCTCTTTAGTATCATATCTTACCTGTCAATTCCTCTATCTAGTTAGTAAAACACTGTATCAACTAAACAGCATGTGGCTCACTAGATCCCAAATCATGGAGGAAAATAAAATATTTTTCTTCCCCTGAACTTTTAGTCTGTATTAAAATTAGGAAAGTTATATTAAATGTATTGAGTTCAGTTGGGTCCAGTTTTAGCCTTAAAAAAGTTTTCTCTACTGCAATGCGATACCCCTGCTGATAAGAGATTCACCTAAGGGAATCACACTTTGTCAGCTTCAGGAAGAGAGGATTTATTATTTTGCCCTCTAGCAGTAACTTGTATATGTACTTCTCTAAAAGAAGTTCATTGGGAATCACATGTTCTTCCCAATGCATCAGAACCATGCATAAAGATATGTTTTATCTTTAACCAACTGTATGTTTTCAAGAGATCGACTAAATTACATGACCAGACTTTAATTATCTTTAGGATGAAACACGTACAGTGGGCTTTTTTGTTTTATAAAGCAATGTGATGAAAATATGTCCAGACATTGCTTTGATTGTATCTGATATATGCTCATAATTCTACTCTCAATGCAGATTTCATTCTCCTGATTTTAAAGTTTAACTGAGGGTGGAGAAAGAAAGAAAAGTAAAATCACTGTGCTGAAAACAAGAAAGGGACAAAAATTGTTGTCAATGCAAACAACCATTCTGGACCTGAGCAATTTGGCACCAGCAATCATCACAAGTGAGACTGAGGTGATTTAATAGTTATACGCCAGGCTCTCATGGGCATACAATCACAAAAAACCAAGAGTCTCTAGTTGACAACCAAACCCAGTCAACTTAGTCTACCACCAGTGACTAATTAAACTGAAGAATGCTGGATTTCACAAGGATTTTGGAACTATCTACAGCATAACAGCAAGATGAGAGTCAGTATTTCACTGGGATAGAAATAAGAAAGCAGCTGCAGTGCTAAGCAACAGAACACAGTGCTAGGCAACAGAACACAGTTTAACGATTTGTGCTCCAATTATGTCTATAGTACCTCCCAAACATGCAGAGAGTTGAAACTCAAAATTTCTCTTACTTTCTGTATTTCATTCTTTTTGTCTTAGCAGAAATCAGTGTGTACCGGACAAAAAATACCATCTAAAGCTAAGGCCAGGAAAGGTAAAGATGGAAACTAACAGAAAAACTGAAAACAAACATAAATGTGATTCATTTCTGTTCTAACAGGGTGCCTCATATAAAAAAAAAAAAAAAAAAAAAAAAAAAAAAAAGAAACAATAGTTTAATATTATAGTATAATATTTCCAGCTTGGATATTACATCAAACATCTTTTCTCATGCACACACTTACAAAAATACTGATGTCTTACATGGCTTTTTTGAGGAACACCAAACTTCACAAGACAGAGATACTTCTTGTGAGATATCTCTTGTTGTAAGATATTTCTCCGTTAGGTACAATTGGTGAACAGTACAATCAGGGATGTTAGAAAATTCCTCCCAACAAAAGGGCTTATTATTTTTTGAAAAACCTCAAATACAGTGATTAAACAGTATGTTTAGCTCCTATAGTCAAATGTAATTCAGGCCCCAATTTCTATAACCTGGCCAATTTTAGGTGAATTGGCTCTTATGGACAAAATCATGGCAATTCTTAAACTCTTTGCAAGTCTTAATCACCAGTCAGTGCTGGGACTCAGTCTGAAAACCACCCCTTAGTATACTTTTTGTTGTCTGTCAAGCAGCAATCAGTTTATAAGATATGTTATAACATTAGTTCTATGACAAAAGCAAACTTTGCTATGGAGAATTAAAACAAAAATGTCTGCCATATGCATTGCTGTATATTGTAAGCAATGGACCAGAGTGAATATTTTTCCTGCTCAGAATCACAAAATCAGAGGCAGTCTCCAAAAAAGGAGACATTGCTATAAAGTGGGATTGTAAGCAAGCCTAAACCTTTATTTTATATATTCCTTTGATATCTTTCTGTTCATAAAGGATACAAGCAGGTAAAAATACATGTTAACTTCAGTTGGTGCTGACAAGAGCATGGCCAAACAGAGTTATCTTTCCATGAGGCTGGCTTGTGTAAACATATGGACTTCAGTTATTGACACTTGTGCTGAAATGATAAATCTGCTATTTCGTTTCTTGGTTTGATTTTTATAAAGTATTTGTTTAAGCGTGTTTACACAGCTTGGGGATAATTATTTGCTAGGAAATTACATCTCTCCAGCTCTTCCATCTTACTTTTATACTTGTCACCTCTTCCTATCAGCCTCCTCCTACCTTTCAGAGTACTGTTAATTCATATTAAAGTCAACCCTGTTTATATTACACAACATTTTTGTTCACTACAATTAGAGGAAATATATATAAATAAATGCCGTGCCTAGGATTTTGCTTGTTCTTTACACTGAATACTGTCTAATTGAAGGAGGCATATAATGTTATCCGCAAAAAGTGCTGTTGAAATATTTTTAAGTTATAATTATTTTAGTCTCCAGATGAATTAAAATGTAAATGCTAAGTATTTTACAGAATAAGTTGTTTTTACATTGCTTTGTGGTTGTTAGCTAACTAATCACAGGACAGGAGAACAGTGATTAACGGATACTATATTTAATAAAATGCCAAGTTCATAAGGTTCCTATAATTAAGAACTCCAAAGATCATTCCCATTAATTTTATATAGTTTGAAATGGTACTGAAAAAAAACCCAAACAAAAAAGACTATCAGTCTTTGCTTAAGATTTTTGAACACCATAAAGGACAGAGCAAATCCATCTGAATCAGCAAAACACGAGTATCACAGTCTTTTTTCTAAAATAATTTAAGAGACTAAACAAGCAGAAAAAAAAAGTGCTATTAAGACATTGCTTTTGAGAAACCTTCCTGCAAAAAACCAACAAAACCTTACAAAAACTTAGTAGTCAAGTACATGGTTCAATAGTACACCCACTGAAAAATTCTGGGCAGGATCAATAGCAAAAAGACAAGTTTTTCAGGGGATTGGAAATACCTGAACATGGGACACAAAGTATTTAACAAGGACACTCATTTAAAATGCAAGAAGTATGAAACCTATATTAATAGAGAAATAAATCTGGGGATAATGATTTTGGACACTTTGGAAATTAAACAGTCATACATTTTCATTTGCGAGAGAAATAAAACAAGAAATTACTAATAATCTAATCTGTGAAGGTCAAAACTCTTTAAATAACTACATAAACATAGAAACTTAGTCCAGGATTGGCAACAGTAGTAATTTTCTTAAAGAACCCATTTTAAATTAAGATACAGTTGTGCTTTTGGACAAAGTCTTACCTTGCAAAGTAACTCCAGACCAACAGCAATCAAAAATACTTTATCTTCTTGCTATAGAATCTGTTTTATGACAACAGGAAGCATTACTTTTCAGGAATGCTACTGCTCACATGTCTAAAATTTAAACATTGGTTTTGGGAAGGTAGTAGATTTTATCCAATAAATACTAGTTAAGACCACAAAAATGCTGATAATTCTGTAAAAGCTTGTCTTGTTGTGAACCATTATTGAGGTAAAGGAGGTATAAAGGGAGAACATTTGAAACTTATAGAAATAGGAGGTTTTTTTGGTAACATATCTGTATACTATTTGGTCTTTTATAAGTTCATCTTTGATTAAAATTCAGCAACAACTTCGGTTTACAATAAAAATTAAAAAAAAAAGAGACAAGATTAGAATAAGCAGTGAATACAGCCTTTCTAGTTTCATTTATTTATGATGCACATTTGAGAGAGGAACTCTTACTCTGTAAAAATGAACTCCACTACATATAGCCAACATGATCATTGCATTTTTGCTGTGTCCTCATTAAAAACTTATTAATTGCATTAAGCACTGCAAAAATGTCACAACCAACCAGACCAAAGCAAAGTGGGCCAGGTGAAAATTTCTCAGCAATATTCATAGATTAAATATTAAAACTTATAACATTTAAATTTAAATGAATTCATCCTTTCAAATACAGCTTCATTAATCAGTGTTCTTCTTACCCTGTAATATGTGATGTACAAAAAACAAGTGGGAGAATATATCTTATATGTGTATTCATTACTTTGCTAGAACACATGTTACTGGTTTCTGATACTAATGGGATAGCTCACCAAACAGAATGTCTGCTGTCCTTTCTTACTGCACTTACTTGTTTCTGTTCCTAATGCTTCTGTTAAACTCTGGATCCCATTTCCCAAGCTCTTTACAATATCTGATTCAGGTAACCGAGGTCTATATATATCGAGGTGGACAATTAGATGCAGTCAATAGACGGACAGAGAATTCACTGTAAGTTAAAGAAATAAACAGAAACTCATACAACCGGTTATCTTTTTCAACACAGATCTTAAAATAACATTTATTAAATAAACCTATTTATTTCCTGCATGCAGCACAAATAGAGTGACATCCTCAGTATTTTTGAGGGTCTTTGGTGTCCAGAACTAAACAATGAAACATTTTCATTATGCTTTTATATACTACTAAAATAAAAAAGTCCCAATCATACATTCCTTATTCAAATATGGCTTTGAATTCTGTGTCCCAACCTTACATTTCAGATAACTGAATTTTTGAAGATTAGTTCACATTTTTCCTTAACAGGTTATATGCAGTGGCAATAAGGCAAGTGGTGAATTAGTTTTCAGTAAAAGAATCACAGGCATATATGCATTTTAACTGGTTTTTTTTATTATACTTGGGTTTTGTTGAACTATACTGTTTGCTTCTAGTTTGGAGCACTTCATTTCACAGTTAGCTACCTTATTTTTTTTTTTTTACCTAGTAAATCTATTGCATAATTGATTGTAGTTGGCCAACATCTTACAGCTGGCCAACCCACTTTTTATTGTCTTTGCTAAGTTACTTGTTCAGAGATTTTTATCAAGTCAGGCTAAAAGCAGCCAGAGAATTCAGGTTTTTTCAGTTTTCATTAATTCAACAAGAATTGCCTTTCCCTACTTACAGATTTTTTTCCAGCTTATTTGCCTTACTTGTGAGTTCTGTTATGGGATTTGGAAGGTATCTCTATTGCTTTAAATTCGTTTAGTAAACCTCAAGAGAGTTTCAAAGGCAAAGCTTCTTAGCAAAGGATTGCAGACTTATTGATGAGACTAAGTTCAGCTAAAACTTTCACAACACTTGCAGTTCAGTATAATTCAGTTACTCAGAGAAGTTAAACTCATTTATTCAACTTAATATTTATCAATTCATTTAAGTCATACTACATAACATGCAGTGAAGACTATATATGGACACATAGGAATGTGTAAAGCACCTTCTGGATTGCCAAAACAAAATAAGCTAAACCAAGCAATTAAAGGAGACATAAATATATATACGCACACAACGTTTTAATGTGAGAATTTGTTGTGCTGTTTAATCAATACTTTAGACACTAATAACCACAATCATTTATCTAGAAGCATCATTTTAGCAGAAAACCGAAAGCGTTTAAAACAATCTAGAAGATGAGACCTATATTTTTTCACAATGAACTGAACAAAAAATAATTAAAATACATGGCATCAATATGAAAACCAACCATCTCTCTGTTGGGGTAAAAAAAAATTATGTGGTTACCAATCCTCAAAATTTGTTAACAGTATGAAATACAAATTCTTTGGCAAAACATGTGCAATTTTGCAATTGTCTAACAAAAGAGCAAATATAGGGGTTTTTTTTCAGATATTTTAGTTGCTATGTAGCACATACTATTGTTTTATAGTACCACATAAGTAGGTTGAAATAGTCATTAAATATCATTATACACATAGAGATTTGAGTAAATTACTCAAGATTTTATAGAAAATGAGACGAATATCCAAGAAGGTATATTGTGTTATATTCCTCTTTGTGCTTAAGAAGGTCTTTCTTGAAGTGCTGTCTTGCACCTTTCAGTCCCTGTGAATATTACTGAAAAATCTTTCTGTATCTCAAGATGCTTAATCCTATATAGATAACTTATTACAGAGAAGTAAATTAAATCCTGATTTTCTAGACCAAGGGCAGTGCAGTAGAAAATCCTTTCTCTCAAAGTTGCTGTGTAAAACATAATACATCTTAAAAGCTGTCTTGCCCCAAACCCAAACCACAGTCTTAAGGAAAGTGGCATTAAAAGAAAAAAATAATAAGGAGAAAATATCTTACATGCCTAATTTGAAAACTGAAACAATGGTTAAAAATCATTCATTTGAAAAGAGTAGGCTGAAAAAAAAACCCAAAACAAAAAGAAAATCCCACAAACAGAACAAAAGCTTTAGGGTGAGTTGATGTTCGAAACTTTTAAATTTCTGGCAAAGACCTACTTTTTCCCTAAGGTTCCCATACCTCTGGATATGCCCCATTACTTCAAAGGCCAGTGTTTTAATCATAATAACAGAAACAGACACCCTATCTCCAGGACTAGAGCTCAGACTTGATCTCAGACTTCAGGCTCAGTTTGTCTTCTGCCTCACACAGATCACTGATATTTTGAACCTGAAAATGCAGCTGTGCATCCTCAATGAAACGAGCAGCTTTTCTTTTGAACCCTGAACTTTGAAAGTCCAGGAAACAGGCACTTTAGACAGTATTTAGAACTTTAAATATTTTGTGTGCATGCATTCTTTAGTCCAGATACAGCCAATATCCCCAAAATCTTGCAAGAAGGACAAAATATGGGACAGACCTATCACAAAAAAAACCTGACCTCTAAACTCAGAGAAAGATCTTCTCTTTTTAATTAAATGACTTATTTTTTAAACATAACTCGATAAAATATATATAGTGGGGTCTATTCTTAACCCCAGCGAGGGATATTTTGATAAGAGGATGTAACTGAATTTCCTTAAAATTACTGAGGGACTTCGGGACTTGCTGAAATTATCTCTCTTGTTTAATTTTCCATTTGGACATGAAGAGCTGAATACGAATCTTCATAGAATTGGGGAACATACTGATGGAAGAAAAAGCCCTTAAGTGATGGCTTCCCTATGGAAAACTATTCTACAGCCTAATGTATCTTCCTGTCAGAACGTTTTTCATTATATTTAGTATAGGCTTTTCTGCTCCCAATTCCATCATATTATTAATATATATCTTAATGTACAACATTAAAACCACTTCTAGCCTTCTTGACATTTACATAATTATATTCTTATGGACGCCCTTTTGAGTCAAAGTGAAGGTGTCACTATTTCACTGCTAAAAAGTTTCCTTCATTCTGTCTCTTCAGTGTTTTTCACTTCCTTTCTCTTCCCCATTAAAAATAAATTATTTCCCAGCACAGTCCTTTCATCCCATTCAATTTTTTCTAATGTTTGTTGCAAGAAATAGAGGTGCCACTTCCCTCACATGTGCTGGAACTTTTAAACCATCCCTCCATTTCATCAAGCAAAGATGTAGTTTTGTGGAAGAAACTCCTGCATAAGAACATTAGATGCCCATGCTATGGGTGCAGCAGCCCCCCGTGACACAACCTGTAACAGATGCTAGTGGAAATTGACAGCTGCAAATATTAGCAGGCAAGCAATCTATCAGGTGAGAAATTCACCCCCTGAACAATTTTCAGCTTCCATTCTCTGTTTTCACAAACTTTTCTTCTCTTACTTTGTCACCACTCAGAAAAGAAAACACCAAAACCCACACAACCAGTCAAATAGCAACAAAACCAGCAGAACAGTTCTGGAACATGGCAATGGTTTTTGATATGTGCTTCATCTTCTGGGACTCTGGTCTTTTACTAAAGGCTGCTTACTTTGATAAGCTGACAATGCCTTAACTTCCTTGCAGGCACTGCACCAAAGAAATGAAGTGAAATTTTCTAATCAAATTGTGACATTATTTAGATATAGAGTGTAGCAAAAAAATGTATATCAAAATCCTAATAATGTAAATCAAAAGTGAATATAGCATCATGCAAATTCAAATGCACTGCTCAAGTCCTTACCTACATCAGAGACAAGAATCTATGATTTTCTTTTGAAGGGCATATCAAAAGGTGAGATACAAGGACATTATACAAAGGTGGGTTATTGAGTGTCGCTGAAAAATTCCAGTCACTTGTGTAATATATACCTATAATATTTTTATTAGTTTTCCAATTTATCCCTGAAATCTTTGACTTTATTCCCCATTTATTCATTCAGATGAACTTGTTAAAATAACAGCTCTTTGATGAAGACTTAAGAGTACTAAAAGGCCATCTCTTAGATAGTCTCACGCTGACAACTTGATTCCAATAATAAATGCAGGATGTGTCTTTATTCTTTGAAATAAATTATGCCAAACAACCTTCTCTCTGACTAACATAGAAGCATGCCAGCTGGTTTGGTATTTCTCTGAGGTAAAGCATGTACAAAGAAATCAAGGACTACTCTAACAAGGTAATCATCTTTGCTCGTCTGCTCACAAATGAGTTAAACGTGGAGTACTCTAAGCTTTGGTGCACCTTTAAAGATAGTAATAGGAGCCAGCAAAAAAAGATAGAACAGGAAAATTGCTGTGACATATATCTCATGGATGGAAATGTTCTGTTACTAGATTGTGGAAACAACTGAAGTGTCTGTACTTGGTGCAGTCTGTACTTGATGCATCTTCAAATTTTTTTTGAGAAATGAAAGTAAAGAGAAGGAGTCAAAATACCTGAAAAATAGTTACTGAATGTGAGTTCAAATCAAACTAAGACAGAAGAGATTTAGATTAGATGTTCGGAAGAAATTCTTTACTCGGAGGTTAGTGATGCATTGAAATAGGTTGCACAGAGAAGCTGTGGGTGCCCCATCCCTAGTACTGTTCAAAGCCAGGTTGAATTGGGCTTTGAGTGTCCTGGTCTAGTGGGTGGCATCCCACACAATCCTGTGAATTTAGACTATTTTTTAATATAAATATTTAAAAGAGAAATGGGTAGAAAAGCAGATACCGGAATTTTGAAGTTCCTGTGACAGTGATTAGAGAGCTTTTCCTAAATTGCACACTAACAGTACTGGGCCCCTGCTACTGTTCATAGCCCATAGCACTAAATTCATACAAACAAATTAACTAGAACAAGCATAAAATAAATGAACAACTGTTATGGGCTCAGTATCAGTATTGGATGGTAATAGGCTGCATCCAGGGATGGGAGTAACTTCTCAACAAGAAGCTGCACCATTAGTACTACAGATGTTTCAAATACACCTACATGCTGTTATATATTTGATACTATTAAACTCCAAATTCTCCTCTGCTGTTTGTTTCTTTTAAAATTGTTACAAAAAGTTGAAATTTAGAAGAATTCATTTGTTAAAAAAAAGCATCTTGAGTGTATGAAGTATAAATCACACTATGAAAAATAATAACAGAAATTTACAATAAAACTTTCCATGTAATGTCTGGTTTTATAGTAAGGGCATATTTTTAGATAATAAATTGCTCAATAACTAATTGTTTGATTAAATAGAGATCATAGATTTCATATACTTATTCATCAACAAATTTAACAAGCATCTAATTTTTCATGTTTACTATCAGTAAGAAATACCACTCCATAAATAAATACAATTTAAGTTCAAGACAGGCTTAGGACTTCAATTAATCATTTATTTATAAGTATGCTATTATTAAATTACAGTCCATGAAAAAACATTCTAGTTATGTTAGACAGGAAAAAAGGAGAATTATAATGGACAGCAAGCTGTATCTTTTTGATAAATATAGAAAAATAAATCAGTAGTGGAGCGGATTTCTCCTTGTGCCCAGCTCTCTGATGGGAACGACCTCAGACCCTGACAGTCATACGCTGCTTCTGAGTGGGTGCTGAGTTGCTCGCTGGAGCTGGGCTGAAGGCAAGAGCCAGGGCACCTCATCTGGTACTCTTTTGGTCCTTGTGTATTTGTGCAATAGAAGCACTTTGCTCAGGGCAGAGCAGGTGGAAGCAGAGCAGCCACAGGAGCAAGCTTGAAAAGAGCCCAGAGAATAGGCTGGCTGATCTCATTTTGAGCAGCTGTAGCTGTGGATGCTCTGAACAGCAACAGTAGTGGGAGGGCCAGCTCTGTGTGATCAGAGGGCTTTGGCAGTTATGATCTCTGAACTAATTCCAACATGTCGATGAAATGGCACATCAGGACTGTAAAGAATTTAATAGCTTAGCGGGGGGAGGCACTTTACGTAGGCCCAAAAATAGATTTGAGAAGAAAAGCAAACTAAACTTCTATGAATAGCAAGAGAAATACTAACGGGTTTGGTTTATTTTCCTTCCTCTGTGGGTATCATTATTTACTAAATGGTAATTTCTTGTGATAATGTAAAAATATTTTTAATGAATAGGGCATTAGTACAAAGGA
Source organism: Rhagologus leucostigma (assembly GCA_013397725.1). Lineage (NCBI taxonomy): Eukaryota > Metazoa > Chordata > Aves > Passeriformes > Rhagologus > Rhagologus leucostigma. Next base: position 62,300 of record VZTD01006193.1, on the reverse strand, counting down.
ACTGTGAGTATCATCTGTAACTGTGTGACTAAAAGCACTTTTTCTGAAAAGTCACTATTGTTTATATTTCCCTCTACATAATTAGATATAATTAACTACAGCAAAAATGAAAGCCAGAATTGGAATGCTCAAATTTGCATATTTTATAGGATGGAGAAGTAGAATAATTATTGCAGTGATAGTTTTGAACAAAGGCAACCTGGATTCGATTTCCTAATTGGCTTCAGGTGTCCTATTTAATCCTAAGAAAATCAAAGCTAGAATTTTAAAGGTATTCAACTACTGATTTGAGTAACTTAAAAAAATTTTACTAGTCTCTCTGGAAAGAGATTCAGGTCATCTGATTTTAGGCCTTTAATTTAAAAATGTGAGGTTCCCTGTGTATGAATTTATGTAGTCACTGGAAAGAGGCAGGCTCCCAACAGAGGAGCTTGTGACTAAGCAAGGCATCTAAATTAAATCCCACAAAAGAAAGGGATATCTGGTGAATATCACACAGAGTTAGATATTTTTGTACCTGAATGTTTCTGTAATCATGTATTTCTTTCCTCATTTTTGTTGTGGTTTCCCCATCAGATGGTGATATCTTTCCCTTATTTACCTTGCAGTAGATTCTTGAGATTTAACCATACACTGTTTATAGAGCTCTTCAAAAGGAAGCAAAACTCAATAAAACATTCAATGAAAAGGAATAGAAATTATCAAGGATCTGAGAAAAAAAATACTGAAAAATGCAAGACTTGATTGTGCTAAAGAAAAGGATGAAAGAGGTGACTTAGTAAATATAGAACGAATCAAAAATGGAAAAGGTATTTAGAGGAAATGCTTGCACGCCCTCTTCCTAAGACAAAGAAATATTCAACTACATGAAAAGGTGACAATTGATTCACTGATAAAAGTATATCTTTCTCATATTGCGGTTGAATTGTGGAACCCATTGCCAATGAAACTTATTATAAAAAGCAACCGTAAACACAGCAGGTTTAAATCTGCTGTTTCAGGGTTTTAGAAAGTTTCTAGTGATACAGGTAAGAGCACATGATCAAATATTGACATATTACTGTAGTTTTTGACCCTGTTTATCCCTTTATCAACAGTATTTCAACTTATGCACACTCTAGCCCAGACCAGCTGTGACCAACTGATATTGTTCAATAATCCCCTTTTATTTTGAGTTTATCACGGGCTAACAGCTCAAGCATAGTCATATTTAGAAGCTGATCTTTTGTTTTATTTGTCTGAGGATATTTAATCTGTATTTATACCTTTAGAAATCAAAATATGTTTAAATGTTGTCAGTAAAATATCCCTCTGTCATTTCTGCAAAGTTCATTCACCTTTTTGTCAGACAGCTGAGTGAACTGCATGATCTTTGAAGCCGAAAAGGTACAATATATCCCAGACACTAAATATTATGGATACAAATTTTGAAACATTTAGCATTGACTCTACGCTTAATTCCAGCCTGACTGAGGGTAACATGAGATCTGAAAAGGTAAAAAAGATTTTGATATCAGAATATAGGTACATCCTACAGCCTCTTGCTTCAGGCATACTCCTCCAATGACAAGGGTACCAGCCAATAAGATGAGACACAGACACTACTGGGAATCTAATTATTAAGAAAACAGAGATGAAATGTGCCATCAGGAACTGCATGGAGACTGACTTGCTTGCTTTGTGAAATAACAAGTTCACAAAGCTTTCAGTCACTCAATCCCTAGCACTCAAAAAGAGAAACTACACACAAAAAAAAGTGACTTAAAAATAATTTTTAAAAATGGCACTTAAATACCTGCACTTAAATACCTTAAATACCTGTAAAATGCCTGCAGATGACCTGAAGACCACTTAAAGACATAAGACTTAGACACAGATATTGACTCATGTTTTCTTTTTATCACTGCATTTCACTTCTTCCTATTTTTCTATTTCCTAGGGGAAAAAAAAAGAGTGGGAAAAGATACAAGATATCAGAAATACATTCAAGGAAATATAGGAAATGAAAATAATCAACAACGTAATCTCTAACAGTTTAAATTAATATCAAAAGAGGCTAAAGAGTAGCCTACCAGTTTTTATGCCTTTAATAAAGAAGTGTCCCTTAATAGAATCTACAGAACAGTAAGCTAGGAGAGCACGTGATCAAGTTGTAACAGGACCGATCAGTGAGATTAAAATTACTGCAAAAGGACAAAACTAACTGTTGGTATTCCTAGTGGTGGGAAGACAGTTCTCAGACCAAGCCTGCATAGGAAACCACTGTCAGAGAAAAGGCTCAGAGATTTTAAACCCAATACAAAACACAAAGCAAAACAATCGATTGAACAACAGGCAATCAATAAGATCAGACAGTTCTACAGCAATTTGATGTCCATGTTTGGTCATAACACTTGGTTAAATATCAGTTCCTATGTGTAAAGCAAACTTGGTGTCAGAGGAATGAAAGATGGCAAATGCCACATTGGTATTTAAGCATAGATTCAGAGGTGAAACTGGCACACACATCTGTGAAAACCTAATTTCCACACCAACCTATCTGACAGAAGTTATAGCAGTTAGTATTCTAAGTAATCAACAGCATTCTGTCATTTTAGGGTAAGGTAATGTAGGGATGTGGCTCTTCACATTGTATTTCTTTCAGTGTTCCAACAAACATTTTCATCTGGGTTATGGAGTTGATATAATATGCTTGGTCTTATGAAAGATTTTGATAAGATTATTCACCAAGAAAAAGAAAGCTTTTAAAGTGTTGCTGTTGCAAGGTATAAAGGAAAGCCAACTTCTAAACTAATACTGATTTAAATATAGAAAACAAAATCTGGAATAAATGGACAGATTTCACAGTGAAAAGAGATTATAAAGTGTGTTGATATCCTTCTGTATATTTCTTGTGAAACCTACCAAGATAAAAACTATCAGAAAGGGATTAGGTAAAGTAAGAAAACAGATCAAAAATAAATATTAAGAGTAATAGCTCACATGAAAGGTACAGCTCAGGAATCCCCTTGATAAACTATTTTTTGTCAGACACATGCAATCCTTGCATTAACTCTTCTGTGGTTTTCCTTGGCATTTCCAGTTGCCATTAAGAACGATGAGCTACTGACATGGACTTTGACCTGGAGCAGGGCTGCAGCTAAATTTTAAAAACTGTATAGGGAAAACAACAACCAAACCACAAATCTAATGCCTGAAATTTTGTATTCATGCTTGGTTAATTAAAGAGTGACACGAGCTTTCACTTTTGCATGTAACATTAATAAATTCCTCAGATGTAAGATCCCTTGATGTGAGCTTTAAAAAGCATTTTAAAAGTATGAATTTAGATGGATCATCCAAGTCCTAAAAAGGATTCCTTAATTCATGTATATTGTGAAAGAACACTGTTTACAGATAGTTATCACATGACACATGCATTGAATTCTTGATGTCTGAAACCTGTAGAAGTACAAAAAATTTACATGCCAAAGAAAAAGTAAGTACAATTCATTTTAAAACAAGCGTAATCTTATTAATTTTAAGATGTTGTATCAAGTCACAAGTCCATGTCTTTTGATCTGTAAGGAAAAATTTAAAATATCTAACCAAAAGAGGTTGTTTCTGCACTCAGATTTGAGCAAAAGCTAGATATTTGCTGAATAGAGATGGCAGTGGAGAACAGGTTATAGTCAGCTTGTGGGTTTATAGCCACAGCTATGAAGTTATTCATATCACATGCTAAGGAGCTGAGCTGGCTATCTCTAATAATGAGTTACGATCACTCCAATGAAATGCAGCCATATCTGTGTAACAGTCCTCATATACATGAACATATTTTACTGGTACATTGCAACAGAAACATTCATGTTGCTGATCCAAACATATTTATATACTAAACTTTGTTTCAGGAAAGTGAAAAAATACCACTTCTACTTCAGCCTCTGAACACAGTCAGTACCAATAGTGACAAAACAGTAAATTTTCCCAGTGCAACTTTACCCATTTATCTTCCTGTGGAACAGAAATCATACCTTTTGACTCTCTGACTTTACTGAAATCACAACCATAGACTTTTCCTGCTGTTGACACCAGAAAGGAAATCAAATTCCCATGACAAGTAGATTTATATAGATATAGATTAATCAGGCTATAACTGTATCTGTTCAATCACTTCAGTAAAACCAAAACCAACAGCCACACATTCTTTAGCTAGTTCCAGGCTTGCTGAGAAGTCGACAGGTGATTTAAAATAATTCTTTGTGGCATATCAAGGAAAACTCTGCATTTCTTCAAATAATCCATCTGGCATAAGTGGAGACTTTCCAGATGCCTTTTAAATACACATATTAAGACTGGTTTGCATACAGTCTGTCAAAAAAATAGATACGCTTATTCTTCATCACTGAGGTTATCAGGAATTGTGGACCTTGAATTGATTCCCCAGTGCCTCCAGTTTATGACATTATTCTCCACTAATTTATTTGATATATCTTTGAAATCAAATTTAATTTGACTTTTTTGCTTTGTGTTAAGACAGATACAGATTTTTCTACCACCTGTACCATAAATGTTTCAACTGACCAAATGTTAGGGAAAATATTAGGAGGCACAAGATATTTAGTCTTCCTTGATATGTTGCAAAGGAGCCATATCACAAGGATGAACTGCTGCGAGTATGGGTAATACATCAAAAAAAAAGCATTCACTGTCTTCTGCTATCTTTCAGTGGCAACATTTGCTAATGTCTTGATTTCTTGGGCAACTTGCACTCTGAGAGACCTTAATGACAAAGCGAAGATAAATGTAAGGGTCTTAAGAAAAAGATCAACTTGAAAAAGTATGCACAATATAAGATATCTTGGAAGTTAATTTTTTAGTGATTCTTGTGCAATTTTCAAAGAATTGTCAAACTACTTTCAAGTACAATAAGCCAGCTGGAGCAGGTTCTGGAATTTGCTTTAAAAGACTTCTCATGTAACTTGTAAGATTCAATGTGACTACTGTAAACCACTGCTAATTTCTACACAAAAATCCAGCCTATCCTGCCCATGTTTAACAAGGAATGATTTTTCACAATGTATTGTATTCCTTACCCAGATTTCACTCTATGCTCTCAGTCATGAAAATTCAGAGACAAATGAGTGTTTTCAACACTTCTCAAAATTATTCACATATTTATTTCTTCGGGTCATTAATTGGATGAAAGTGCGCACCATCTATTCATTTATTGCTTCTGCTTACATTGATAGGACAGACAAAAAAACCCCTGATTGAATGTAGTACCTTAAAAGATGGAGGATCATGCAGCCAATAAGCTTTTCATCCAACCTCAGCCTTCTCAAATATTGCAGTAAATGCAAGTGAAAAAAAATCTCCATGCTATCAAATCTTAAAACTAAACTTTAATGGCTTGGAGTCAAGGTTTTTTTCTCTCGAGGTCAGTCCGGTGTTCAAATTTAGTTCAGCTGATTATAGAACCACAGTTTTATTATAACAGTATTGGCAGTTTAGCTTAACTATTTCTACATCAAATCCAAATGTGAGGTGAAAAACTGTGAATCTGGACAAGCACATTCATTATGACACTTAAGAAAAAACTTCTCCCATCATTCCCCTGTTTTTAAATGGGCTTTGAAGAACATCTGCTAGACCAGCAACTGTTGATGCACACATTGGCATTCTGGAAAGAAAAACATCCATTCTTTGCTGCTGGAAAAAGCATCTCTGTGGATTCTTTCCAATCTGGACCACCTGATATATTTCACATTTTATATACTCTATGAAGAATGACATTCATATGAGTGATAACTTTACCCTTTGATAGTCTAGTCCTTCCAAATACAGTCACACACTTCAGCAATCCCCCCAAGGAACAAACTGAAGAATAAAAGATACTGCTTGAACAGGAATGCAAAGTGACAAATATAGCCATCATTTGTCAGAGCTAGCTATATCATAATAAAAGATTTCTCAAGAAGCTGTTGTGCCAAGTTATTAATCTCACATGCTTACCACTTCCTAGAAACCTTAGATTTCATTCCTGCATTGGAATTAACCCCCCACCCCCACAATCTATTCTACTGACTACACAGGCAATATTTTTTTACTCCAACAGAATCAGGAAAGAAAAAAGTTTCATCTTTGCTACTATACTCATACTACCAAGAAAAACTGTTCATTATGAAGACCTGATTGCCCGAGCAGCATGTAATCATAACTGATTGCCTTGAAAAACTCAGTTTATTCTCATATAAACTAGGATATGACTTCCTAGAACAGTGACTTGCTGTTAAACGCGTTGGGCTAAATACCTCCAGAGGACATGGAAGCTTTGCTTGTGCTAGTTTACTGTGGCAGATGGAGCATTTAAATATTTATTAAGCATTCACTATACCCTTGCTGTGATGAAAGAAAACCTAAGTATTTCTATAAACAAGCTACTCACCTAAGATTGGAGAGATAAAAAAATCTTAAAATATCTCAGAAACAGAATTATTAATCCAAGATTAAAGAGCTAAGTTTATGTGAGACAAAGACCAAAAAAAAAAAAGTACTGTAACATTATGATAGCTGAGAAGTTTGGATTTTTTTACACAGATAATTGCTTATCTCAAAGGAAGATTTTAAGTATTTTATGTTGACAGAATTGATGCTATAGTTTTATTTTGAAGGATATACTAAAAGGATATGCTAAACCCTATGGCCTTAGAAGAGTATCAAACTTTTAAGGATAGTTAAGTTAACCTCTGATTCTAGACAAAGAATATTTCATGTCTGACATGAAAAAGAGAAAAAATCTTTTCTTAACTTTTTTTGTTAAATGTTCACATTTAACAAAGAAAAGAGAGTGAATAAAATGTTATTATAAAATAAATATGAGTAGTTGCTAATCCCTAGATGGCTCTTACATAGCTAGCCAGTTACCACAAGGGCAGACATAGAACACTGTAGAAATTTTGCGTGGAACAGCTGAGTGCAGCACTTCGCGAAGCTGTAACCCAGCAAAGGTAAATACGGGGCTTTGATGGGCCCTGAGGCTGAACACATACTTACTGGAGAGGAAAATATTTAAACTAAAGAGGGATAGATTGGTTAGCAGGTGGCTAACCAGCATGATCCCAAACATAACCACAAACATTTCTTTTTCATAATTTCTCTCTCAATTGCGGATTTAAATACTTTGGAAGTTGGACAAGATGAAGTGATTTTATATTTCATGGGATGGCTATCTCTAGTTGATCACTGTGTGTGTCCACAAAGCACTGGGACATATCTAGAAACGTATCTTTCCATAGAAAATCTGAAAATTAAAGTGGTGATTCTGTGAATCCTTAGGGGCCTAATTTACAGTTGCAGATCCAGGCTGAGTTGGCAGTGACTTCTCTTTCATTACTGAAGCAGAAATATATGTAGGAACATCTGTGGAAGAACAAAACTAAAAAAGAAAAGTTTGCAATGAATGTATTTGCCCACAGAGGCACATGCAGACTTGTACATAAACCATTATTGCCAGCATAATGAGCACTCCTAATAGAAAACTGATTGACATAAAAAACAGGCCTTCATACGTATCAATAAATTTTAACCTTTAACTTAGTGGTCACTGGGAAAATAAAAATTATGTTTCGTAGAGTATTTTGTAGTTTTGGAATGTGAATTCATTAACCACAGAATGAATAGAATGAAGCATTTAGAGAAAAACTAACATATGTGATATATTTTTAAGCACATTACATTAAAAGCATCAGTAATTTCATAAGTTTTATATGCATATTCTTGCCCTAGACAGACAGCTAATTAGAGTAGTGAACCTTTAGAATGTTGCCTGTTATTAGACTGCCATCAGACTCAAAGTATAAAAACCAGCTTCTTAGTCCCTGAATATGCAACCTGTTATAGCTACATTTTGTCTAGAGATAAAAACACACCTTTGAGGACAATTAGAATAAAAGTAGAAATGGCTATAGATTAATCCAACATAGGTTACTGTCTATTCTATTGACTAGGAAATGCTATATCAAATCTTTCACAGTGTCAGGCAGCAGTTTTGGATTTAAGCACAGAAAGGTATAGGCTTTACACAGGATACACGGCCCAACAAGTTAACTCTCTTGGGATTTTTGGATATTGGATAACCTAACATAAATACACAAAGACATTTATTAATCCACTCGTTTCTAAGTCTTAGTGTGAACTCAAGATTTATTTAAAATGTGTCTTGAACACATGGTCACACAAGTTTACAACAAATAAACATTTTTTGAAATGTTAAAATATGGCAAGAATATCTGAAAATATTTTCCATAACTTGTACATTATTTTCAGACTCCTTGAATTTAATTTAGCATGCATAAGTCCTCTAAGCCCACCTCAGCACAGATAATAACAAATATTAGCATAAGGTAGACTTCCACTAACATTAGCAATTCTGTATCACAGCTTGTCAACCTGAAGTTAAAACTTTTATAAAAATATGCTGATAGGAACAATATTGACCAAAAGGAACTCTATCATTGCTTTCTAAATATTGAGTAAATAGAACAAGACAAAGAAAAAAACACAAGTAAATGTATATTTGAATGAGCAGATGGATACTTTAATATGAACAAGTAAAGTTCAAGGTAAAGTGGAATTAAGAGCTTTCTAAAGTGACATTCAATATCAAATGGGAAATCGCATTAGAGAGTAGTTTGACTTGGATTTGTTTCAGGCTTTTCTTTAAAGCATAACAAGTTCAGCCTTGATTTCCTATCCAGGAAAGCATGTGAATCTGCATTCTTATTCATTCTCTGATGTTTCTTTGAGGCAACACAAAGTTAGGAATCTCTAAGAAGTTCCTGCACAGTGTGCAGAACTTACTGTGGAGTGTTTGTCTTGTTTTCAGTCATTGTGTATTTAGACACAAACAATGAGGGTGACAGTCAAACATATCACCTAATTTCACCTTTATCAGTTGCACAAAGTCTCTTTCTCTGAATCACTGAGCATGGTGAGAATTACAGGGAATTGTAGGGTGGTGTCAGCTAGGAAAGAGGGCACCTGGAACCTGCAGCCAGGTGAAGACATCTGGGAACAACGAAAATCAGTGCTGAGTTTGAATAATACCAGGAATCATGCTAATTTCCAAGAAACACCAGGTGCATCTACTGGTTTATGAAAAGCCTCAGCAGCTGAAAAGTGGAAGAATTAGACTGACTTTTCAAGAGTTGATAAAAACACCCTACAAAATATGGAATGCTAATGTAAAAACATGTCTAATTAAACCAGATATTTCAGTCTTGTATATTCCTGGAATTCTCTTTTATAATAAAAACCAAAATTGAATGCCTGTTTAAAATATATACCAAAATGCCATCAAAGGAGACTGGAAGTGTTAGTGATCAGCTATGAATTGCATCTCAACAGCAAAAACAAGCTGTTCATCTGTGTGCTTCTGAGATGCTTTTACCATAGTAACTTTTGCATTTCTGGCTTTGTTAAACTTCAATAACTAGAAGGTAGATAAAATTAAAATTACTGTTGGTGTTACAGCTATGCCTCATAGCAAATGCAGCTAAAATTTGCAAAATAGATAGGTAAATAAATTCCATTAAAATGCTACTTTATTTTTTTCCATTTTAATACAACGTGGAAATAGAAATTTAACCACAAGAATAAGAATATGAAAAAGCCTCAAAAGTTAGGACAGTTTAATTATTTTGACTTAGTCCAAACATGCCGGAGTTTAAGTTCTGAATAACAAAATATCTTTGAAACTACAATTTGAGTGTGACACAAAACTAAAAATTCATCTAAAACCCTCTCCATGCTCCTCTTATTCTTCTGTTTGAAACAGGGAGAGACAGCTCTGTGGAGTCTACTCTTTGTAAAGGAAACACTATATCTTGGCACAAGCAACGAAACAAATAGGAATGTTACTAATGTGAAGAGAGAATAATCCTTGTCCTCTAATGTGCCTACTAACACACTATGAACTCATGCCAAGATGTCCCATTCCTTCTAAGTTCAATGGGAATGAGGCACAGTGTGAAAATCTGAGGTACAAATGCAAAGGCACAACCATCTGGCCTGTAAAACTATTGAAAGTATTTTTGACCTTCAAAAGTGGATGTGGTAATACTTGTGAAAGGAAGAAACAGTTCTGAAAGGACTTTGGGATATTTTGAGGACTTTCAAAACAAATTAATACTTTTGAAAAGTTAAATTAAATTTACTTTATAAATAAAAGCACTAGGTTAAAAAAAACCACTGAATGTAATAAAATTGATGTTAGAAATCTAATAATACATTACTACTAGTGTGAAATCATGTCAATGTCATACATTTATTCCTATAAACTCTGAAATTCAAAATAGGTTGTTGTTTTTTTCTGACAAATAACTTTCATAAGAGGGCCATGATTGTATTTCTGCATCAAAATGGTTCCCATGCGAAAAAAAAAAACTTCTGCTTCAGAACACCTGTTGAGGCAACACACAATGTTACCTGAATCTGGCTATGTTAATTGCCCAAAGACACATACCACCTTTTACAAACTATTACAAATGTTACTAAAAAAAAAATCAGTCAAATGTCTACTTTTACCTCTTTTAAAGTCTTCAGGCTATATACATTTTTAGTGTTAAATGTGAACTGCAGTTCTGACAAACTCATGCTGTTCTTTGCTAATGCCTTCATCTTTTGACATCCTTGACTGGACAGGCTAGCAAAGTTTATCTTTCCTTATGTCTCCTTTCAGCCTTGCCTCCAAACAATGAGGTGGTGGACTCTTTGGTATTCACACCTACCTTTGCTGTTCCAGCTGAATCTCACTTTCTCTTGGAAGTTCTGAGGAAAGTCTGAAATTCATGATTTCTACTCTCTAGGCAGTGATTGGTCAGAACTGAACCCCTTAATCATTGTCCATTTTAGAATATCTAAAACAACTGGTAGTTTGGTTATTTTTTCCCAAAAAACATAGATGGACGTTTTTCCTAATTTCAATTTCTAAAATATTTTCAAAAAAAAAATTTCAAACGAACTTTATAGAAATATTATTGACTGCATATATATGTTTCTTTATAGATCCCATTGAAGATTGGCAGGTTATCTTCACTTGTTCTAACTTTGTGCAGAGCTTCCTGGCAAACCCAAAAATAATTTGTTCATTTGTCATCTATCTGATTTTTGTCTTTCATCATTTAAAAAAATATTTCATGATTAATAATAGTAAAGACATTAAACATTGTTTACCTTGTTTACCTCATTTACCTCTGCCTTGCTCTCAGCCGTCTTTTGCCCTAGCAAAAAATGAACAAGATTTTTAAAATTAAAACCTGAGTTTGTCCTTAAGAGTTTGAATTAACTTAAGTTATCTAACTGATCTGCTTAAGAGTTTAAAATCAGACAAGAGAATATCCCCAGAAAGCAATTCACCCAACAGAATTCCCAGTCTGGCAGCACACAGAGCTCTTCAATGACTGAATGCCTCAGTTCACTAAATGGAATCTGTGCCTGTATTATATGTATGCTCCCTTCATCCTATATATACTTAAAAAATAAAGATAAAATCTTTAGATAGGTTTCCTGATGTAGTTCACAGAGTTAGATTTTAAGCCAAGGCTTGATAGGTCCTGCCTAGCTTTTACATGACTAGCACAGAATGTTGAGTTCATAATTGAGTCTCAGCTTTGTGCACTGCTTGCTATCTGAATCAGCCAACCTAGAACTACGTAAATGTATAAACACCTTCCTCACATGCATGACAGGGTCATGGTCCACGCCCTGCAGAAAACCATCTACGTGCCTAGGCCAGCCTGTGCCCTCCTACTTGGCACTTAATGCTGTTAAGGGGCACAAGGTGACCTCAAAAGTCAAGGGCAGGAAAAAAAGAGACACATTTGGCCATTTCTCCCCACAACTAAAATTGTCTTTCTGTCTGACATGTGGAAGATGAAGAAAGTAATGACATTAGTCCTGTCGCTTTGACAGGCAGCACACAGGCAATTATATGTGCAGAAAGCCAGCCAGGCTATCAGAACTAAACCTATTAGACAAAGACATCATCCTCATTCCAAATACTGTCTCCTTAATTCACGCCGAGTGCTTAATGGTCACACCTAGTTACAAATTACCTGTATGGTCCAATGAAGACAATTAAATTGCTAAGAAGTATCAATGTTGCAGCATGTTAAGTCTCTTGGAAACTACAGAAAAGTATTAAAAATCCTGCACATCACATTCCAAAAATGTCAAATTTCATTCTTTCTGTTTATTCCACTGATTTCATTCTCCTCATCTATTTATTTTCTTAAAATTATGAACTTTGAAATAATAATGATAACACAGGAGCTAAGAAAAAAAAACAAAAAAGCAAAACCATTAGGATATTCACAGAAGTATTTTAATTGAATAAGATGGACTTGAATGCTAATTACTCTATAGTAAATGCCAAACAAGTACACCAATCACAACACCTGAGATTATTTTTAACTGCAAAAGTGGCAGTAAGAGCTCAGTCACGCTTGAAGTGCTGAATAGAAGCACTAATACTTTTGGAATAAAGTCTGGACAGAGGGTTGTTCAGCTGGCAACTAAGCACCACATGGCTGCTCACTCACTCCCTGTCTTGGGGAAAAAACCAGAAGAGTAAAAGTGAGGAAATCCATGGGTTCAGATAAACACTGTTTAATGAGGAAAGCAAAAGTCACACACACAGGCAAAGCACAACAAGGCATTCATTCACCACTTTTCATGGGCAGGCAGGTGTTCAGCCATTCCCAGGAACACAGGGCCCCATCACAGGTAATGGTGACTTGGGAAGACAAATGCCATCACCTCAGATGTCCCCTGCTTCTTCTTCCCCAGCTTTATATGCTGAGCATGATGTCATATGGTCTGGAATACCCTTTTGGTCAGTTGGGGTCAGGCTCTGTCCTCTACCAATTCTTTGTGTGCACCCAATCTCCTTGTTGGAGGGGTGGGGTGAGGAGCAGAAAAGGCCTTGACACTCTTTAAGCGCTGCTCAGAAGTTACAAAAACAGCTTTGTGTTACCAACACCATTTCAGCACAAATCCAAAATCTAGCTGCATGCTAGCTACTATGAAGAAAATAAAGTCTATCCCAGCTAAAACCAGCACAAAACCAACATCTTGGTGATAAGACAGAAAACAACTTACAGGGAAACCCACTATAAAATTTTGTTTCAGGAAAATGGCAACTTTTCAGAGCGTCATATATTTTACTGAAGTACTAAGACTGTTAATGAATATACGTGAAAAAATTGCTACATACATCTCCTCTCTGCTTTTCATTATACTAGCTTTTGTATGATGCATCTTTCTGGAAACATGAGAACCTTCCAAGGAACCGATACGTTGAGGCCGAAAACTACCTCTGGATGGCATATGTTTGCTTTGATCCCCATGATGTGTGGCCTCCATGCAACAATGTGATAGCACAGGTGTTTAAATAATAGACCATACACATTTGATGAGCTCTACCTAAAGCTAGAAAAAACAACATATAAATGAAAATGGCTCAGGCCCACCTGGTCTGCTTCATGGATCCAGACAAGTTTACATATTACCTAACCTCTTGATCTATAAATGTGATTCATTTTGTGACACTGATTCATATTGTGACATGGATTGCCAGAAGACTATGTTTCAAAATCCCTGCTGGCCAAGTCTATCATCCCATTTCCTCTTGAGGAATCTGAGGGAAAAAAATCTCTTTTGTTTTTAATGTATTTTTGCATTTTCTTTTGGTTGAATTCTAGGAATGAAACATTTATCAGGGTGAACTTTCAAAACCTGTTAAATATGGACAGTCCTGGTAAGTTTAATGTAATTCATAACAATAAGTGCCACAAGTCTGTCTCAGTATTTCATAAAAGCTACTCTAATGAGAGGAAGATAAAATTAATTGGCAATAGAGGAAAAAGCAGTCAAGGCACATGTTTAGTTCTTGATGCTCTTCCATAGTACAGGAATAGCTATCTCATTCTTTTGCCATATGGGCATCCTTTTTGAAGTGGGCAATCAATCCAGTATACACTGTTCAAGGGAGATTTGACAAGGGCATTTGGTACTGAGGTCACTATGTCCTTCACACTCTGTGACTATTTTCCCTCACAAACTATGCCTCTTCCATTCACAATCACTGACTAGAATGATGTGAATAACTCATCTCTTCTGGAAAATTTCAAAAACTCCAACCAACTAACAACAAAAAAATCTCCAATCTAAAGGTACAATGTTTTTTATTTTGTAATTAAGTAGAAAATTATGATACCAAGACCATAAAGTGGGATGGGTTTGACTTTTCATCATACATACATTAATAGCCTGCCCTAAAAAAATTCCAGTGAGAAAGAAAGTTATAGCTGGATTTGGAAATGCTACATGAAATTTTTTCATTTCAGCTATTTGTGGGGGACAGAGATAAGGAAGAAGTCACCTGCAGTCTTCAATATTAGAAACAGGTCCCAGAAGTTTTATTGGCAAAGGGTTATGTATGGCATACATCTGTTTATGAAATGGAGGCATTAAAAACAAAATTATAATATACATAAACAAATCTGAAAATATTAAAGTCTAATCATATGTGAGCTAAGCCCAAATAAAGATTTCATCTTCTATTAAGAATTCAAGTGCATTGTCCTGTGAATGTTTATAAAGTACATATTTGAAAATCATGCAACTTCCTCCTCCTCCCGATCTCCCCAAAATGCTTTATGCAATGCAGTGACTAAATTACTATCTTTGGCAACAGAATAAGCTTCAACAGCTTTCTAAAAATATATCATACACTGTCTTGTTTGTAACTCTCCACAAAAACTCTGTATACATGCACTGATGGAAATTTTGTTATGCATCTGCAACAGCCACACTGCTACAAAAAGTAGATAAATGATCACAGAACCAAACAGAACTAACTAGGTTGGAAAAGACCTTTGAGATCATCAAGTCCAACCTATGACCTAACACCACCTTATCAACTAAACCATGCCACTGAGTGCCACATCCAGTCCTTTCTTAAACACCTCCAGGAACAGTGACTGCACCACCTCCTTGGGCAGCCCAATCCAATGCCCAAGCACCCTTTCTGTGAAGAATTTCTTCCTAAGGTCCTACCTGAACCTCCCCTGGTGCAGCTTAAAAGTATGTCCTCTTGTCCTGTCACTGGTTACCTGGAGAAAAGATGGACCTCCACCTGGCTACAGCCTCCTTTCAGGCAGTTGTAGGGAGCAATGAGGTCTCCCCTGAACCTCTTCTTCAGGCTAAACAACCCCAGCTCCCTCAGCTGCTCCTTACAGGTCTTGTGTTCCAGACCCTTCACCAGCCTTGTTGCCCTTCTCTGGACACATTCCAGCATCTCAACACAACAACAAAAATAACATTTAATAATACAGATTTTAAATTATGCCTAGGAATCTTCAATATTTATGCCTCAAAGAGAGAAATGCCAACATAGTAAATTCATACAAGTGGTGTCTATATTCCCAATAACATTACATTTGATATGAAAAGAACTAAGTGACATCTTGCAAATTTGAGATCATCTCTTGACCAGTTAGTATTGAAAAGACATGTAAAGCTGATAAGGGAAGTGTTAGTAGCCACCTTCAAAATTCATGTGAGCACACAAATAAGAACTTAGCACTAGGCTCATGACAATATTAAGCAACATTCCTGACTTCTGTGGGTAAGTTTAATAAGAGCTGAATTCATTAAGTTTTAGTTAACTTGATAGCTTCCCCTAGTATTTTTAGCTACAACTCTGAACACTTATGCAAATGAATGTTTGAGTGGCACGTATTGGCAAAGATCACTGATTTATCTTAGATATCTTATAACAAGATATAGATGTGAGATATACATCTTTCATAATATATTCTAACCATAATTACACATGAATCTCTCCCTTTCTAGAAATAGTCTGAGAAGAGAAAGGAATAAAGACTGATGATGTAAGTTTATAATTCAAAGATCTGAGGAACAGTAGCTTACATCTTTTGAACTGCTAATGCTCCTAGTAAGGACTGACATTCTTCTATGTTTTAGTCATTTAGTCATTGTCAAGATGACTAGGATTTATTTCTTTAAAAATATGCACATCATGCAAAGAGAGAGTTTTGTGAAGCTTTAAATTTCTTCTACTACAGCAGAAAACATAGAAGTAAAAAATACACTAAACACAATGACATAGTAGAGACACATGTCAAAATATCCACTGTATTCCCTACAAGGGTATCCAAATAGGCAAATAAAACTTGATAGTATGGCTTAAATTTCCCAAGTTGCAAGTCATCTTTCTAACTCATGAAAATTACTAATCGTTCCTTTAAATTAAATATTTAAATGTTCTTAATTATTGAAAAGCAATGAGATCATCATTGGATTTCACCTAAGCAAAAGTTAAATAAAGTATTACTTGAGAAGGGAAAAAGTTAGCTCTAATGCAGTATATCTTCTGTTGCAAAATCACAGAATATTTATCCTAAAACATTCCCTAACAATAGTTCTTCAGCCTTTCCTCCAAACCTGGACATGTACACATAAACATTTAAAACTCACACATCAGGCATATTTTGAGTTTTCTGCAACTTTAGTTGCTCAAGGACAGAGCTTTTAGTTTCTGATTCTATATCTGCAAGGACATTTTCATTCCAAGCTGGAACAGGAGTAGGACATAGGCACCATGCTCATATCAATCACAATTCAGAAATCTTTATTTGGTGTACCTAAACAAATACATTCAAATTCAGTTGTTTGCTTTCAAAAGCATTGGCCAAGAGGAAAAGGAAGACAATGAAAATAATTCTTAATAGAAACAAAAATTTGAGAAAAAAAAAATTCTTAATGGAGACAAAGCAAAAAATGGATGAAGGAGAAAGATCAGAAACACTCAAAATTTGTATTTTTTCCCTCAGTCCCGAAAACTACTTTAAAAAATAAAAACTCAACAAACAAAAGGTTAAAACAGATCACTTCCTTTCTAGTTTCTTTATAAATGCAAAAAAAATCTTAAGTAGTTGTACTGGTCCCTTTATTCTCCTTTCTGTTCATCTTCTCAATTGTCTAGAGGATTCTTCAATTTTCAACAGTCATTCCTGTATCTATTGCTTCCAAGCATTCCTCAACCTCTTCACTGCAAAAAAAAATTAAAAGGGAAAAAATCATACTACTTCCTCTAACTTATTTCAAGGTTTTTTTTTTTAACAATAAGAACAAAATATTTCTATTATTCTTGGTATGCTTTGTGATCTAAGATTCTTCTGTGTCAATCAATATCCCACTGATTAGAACAAGTGTCACACATTTCTGTTAATATTAGTGCCATGCTATGCAGAGACATATGTGTCTGCAGAAAAACAAACTTTACTGTTAAAAGTATGGTGGGCAGTATAGAAACTGAAAAGGGGTAAAAAAACATGTCTATTAATGCTATTTTATCTGACTGAATTTCATTAGTGGAAAAGGCATGCCACTTATAATATAAAGTATTTGAAGCAGTTTAGCTCCTTTGAGATGGAAAATACTATATAAATGACAAATATTATTTGCATTAAAAATTAATATTATTGGAAATAATGTAAAGCTGGATGAATAAAACGTTCCAAAAGCCAGGTGACTCCATTTATTAACAAGTTTAAATGAATATAATGTAAAAATGTAATTAAAAGTATCTTAGAATCTCAAAATATCTTGACCAAAGCTGATCTTGTGCCTGGTAAAAGATGACTGGCATTAGGTCTATAAAATGAACCTCTAGAACTGAGCATGATGTAAATGTGACAACTGTCATTTGAATTAATTCGGAACGAAGTTGATCCAAAACACAGCCCCATGCCAGCTACTACTGAGAAGGTTAACTCCATCCCAGCCAAAACCAGAACAGAAATGTAAAAGGTTAATCTCAAAGTTTGATAGAATGACTCAGGTAGACCTTTGTCAGCTGTTAATGAGCCAAGTAATTACTTCACATTTTAGGACTGATAACAGTTCAACAAAATTAGTTTCATTTCATCTCACTAGATAACCCCGTGAACACTAACTTAAATTTTAGTGCAAAAGCAGATTCTAAATGCATATCCATATGATTTTTTCGCAATTAAAATAGAAGCTTGAAATTGCTGATCAAGATCAGATTAATGAAAAAATACTATTTGAAAAAATGTTATTATTTTCAACACAACGTTATATTTTTAAGACCAAAGAGGAGGATTTTATGCGGGGAGCTGTAAGCCCATGTACAGCACTAAAGAAAGAGATGAAAGGCCAAGTCATGCTGCTGTAAATTTAATGTCTTGATGAAAAGTAACATTTTTTTTATAACTCAAGATCATTGACATTTACTTCAGCTTCTTCTGGACCAATTGTGACTTTTCTGTATAGATTCATAACAAAAAATCACCGTAGAAAACAATGCATAATATTCTCCTCTTCACTTTGAGGGATAATGTATTCATTCTGGCATGTATTTGACAATACTGTAACTAGGATGCATTTTCTTCCTACTAACTTGTTCACAGTCTTCCTCTGCTGGCAGACAGCCTGTATTTTTCAAGCTTTCCTATTTCTGCACAGGATGGCTTTGAAAAAATCCACATTTGACCTGAGGAATACACAGTGGCTTATTCCTTCCAAAAGGAATAAGAATGCCAAATTCAGGGAAGAGTTACTTGACTTTCCCAGCTAAACAGGTTTCTGTTCAGGGTATTATTTTTGTCCCTTAAGGCTGAGATAATAATCAGTCATTCAGACAACTAACCTATTTCCTCAGGTTACTTCTTTTCCTACTTTTTATCAGATCATCTTAGAAGTATTTTATGTAACAAATACTGTTAGATTTTTTTCAGGCCAAGCCTAAAATTTTATCAGCTGTGGTCATATGCCTTGAAGTGTAGGAGGTCTTTCAACAGTGTCCCAGTCACTTTATCACAGATGTATGATTATCAAATCAATGTCTATGTGGGAATTTTTACTTTGTGGGAAAAAAAAAAAAGGCTTGAATTCCAGAATGCAGTATTTATACATTTTTTTATTAGAACCTACAAAATAGAGGTGCTACAGTCATGCCCAGACACATTCATCTTTCCCTTTAGATATTTATTTAAATTATTTAAAATATTATCATAGCTCGTGATGCTAAATCACCTGTCTCTTGTGCCAAGAGTACATATTTGGGGGTTTTAAATAGGAGCATGTGACATTTAGGAAGACAGATTGAAACAATATCAGATCTTCTGTGAGTTTGTCTCCCAAGGCTTGTTCAATATCTAATAACTCCTTAATGCAGAAACTGAGCAGTCAGTACTGGGCAACAGAACAGCAAAAATTTATCTGTCTTTCTAAAACCCTAAACAGGTTTAAATACGGCAAATTACTTCAGGTTCCTTCTGATTAACCAATTATTTATCAAAATATTTAGAAAATAAAGTTTGCTTCGTTACATCCTTGTATACAAAGAAGTATTCCACAATGACTACCTCTATTCCATAATGACTACAATAAAATGAAAATAGTTCACTGGAATTTATTATTAGAAGAAATCTAGTGCATAGTTATAACTCTTATAATATTCCTACAGCACTAAATTATGTTCTCAGCTATGAAACTATCTATCCAAAGTAATTTAGGTAACCATATACCAGTACATTATGGACCAACATCTTTGTCAGTGTGTCTAAATATGTTCTGATACATGAATAAGAGGTAAGAAACCATTTCTTCTAAGAACAAAACTTTTAGAAACCAATAAAACTCCCTCCAGATCCTACTTTTTTACCCAAAGATTTTTCTTTAATTATGCTGGCCCCAGTAGAGTCCCAGATTTGCAGATAGCTAGCTCAATTAATATGCACTATTAGCAATTTCTAAGAGGGAAAAGGGAGAGGGGAAGAATCAGTATTTAGGGCTCTCATATTGTTTCATAATCAGAAAACAACATGGTAAAGGTGTTTCATTACAACCACCCTCTTAATTACATTAATTAAAAAAAAAAATTGAGCAGTAGTGGTTCAGAATAAACCATTAAAAAACCTGAACAGCTTGGCTTTTACCAAATTATCTACCCTGTTACATGATGCTGTAGCTGACACTTTACATCTTGCCAAGCATCCTCCGTGAGATTTCCCCAAAGGCTTGAAACCTTAAAGGATTCTCTGACAGCAAAAGCAATCAGCAGTGAATCACAGTTGAGTTGCCGCCTTCCAACACCCTGGAAGTGTGACAAGTCCATAAGTTCCCCATGTTGCCTTGGAAAGCTGCCAGTGACATGATTGCTACTTATTGTCAGGAGATTCATAACGAAGCTCCAATCTTTCCACAAGTTTAGACAGCCAATAGGGAGTTAGAAATCACTCTATAAGATCTTTCAGAACTTCAATAATATTGTTTTGACTGACCTAATTAAGTCATTATACAGCAATAATGTTGATACAGCTGATGCAGAAATATGCTATCACAACACAAACATTTTTATAGCATCTTCCTTTAAAAAAAAGGTGATGGTATTTTAAAGTGGAAAAACACCCAGCCATTACAGGAGTCCATGGCTTTCTCTGAAAAGCCCAACATGAAAAAAAATCAAAGTATGTACACTTTCTTTGCTTCAGTATTATAGCAAGTAGACAGTTTATTCTAAAGTGGCAATTGCAGAACTTTTCACAGATTGTCCTGACTTTAAAATGCTTCTCCATCGTAAACAGATGCTGATACTTGAAATGTAATAATTCCCTAGGATCTCAAGTTTTTCAGATGTTCTACTTTCGATTTAGCATTTTTGAGCAAGAAATAAACTAAATTCAATCTAAAGGTAAAAGTTTCAGGGTCCTAAAGAAATTTCAACATATAACTCATGTTGGGTTAAGGTACCAAATGACTGAGGATTGGTAAAGGACATAAAAGTGAAATAGAAGATATTGTTGCAAACTTTTTTTTTGTGAAATAAATATTTGAACTTGTTTAATAGAAACTCTGCTGCAAGTAGTGGTTATCAGAGAACTGAGAGAAGTCCTTTAGCATTTGAAGTCAGAGTTCAAATGGATCTTTCAACAAAATCAAAACAAAGAAAAAGTGTTCGAACAGTTATTTTTTGTGGCCTTTTTTTTTTCCTTAATGGTCAAATACAAAAAAATCGTCTGGTCTGTTTTAGCTTCTGCTTCAGATTCAATCCAGTGCAGCAGCCTTTACTTATGTTAGTAAAATACTGACATTTTCTACAATAATAGGTCCAAAAAAATGTAGATGAAGCCTCACCACATCTTATAATTTTTCTTTTAGATTAACTTGATTATAGAACTAATATAGTTTGGGCATTTTGATGCAGATTGCTTACAGATTTTCCTTCCCCTTTGTCTTCTGCTGTTTTAGATGTCATATCAGAAGGCTTGTAATCTACTTCCTCTTCTGAGCACATGCTTTGAAACATTTTAACACTATGCTGAAACTCCTCAAATATATTTGTGTCTTCAGTAAACCAAAACTGAAACTGTAAGACTTATATGCTTTCATTTTCTTGTGATATAATTTTCCTAGAATGCTTATTTGCCCTTGTTTCCCTGTGCAAACCATAGAAGAAGTAAATTATTGCATTATCAAGGGCATTTGAAATATTTGAGGTATGTTGAAGGAAAATCTTGCCTATGACTGCATTTGACAGATTATGTCTAATTTTAGCAAATTTTTAAAAAAAGCTCTATCAGTAAAAAAAAGATTTTTTAAATAAAAATACTTTATATTGGTGGTTGCTGTTTGAATTTTTGTAAGAACAGGAGACATAGAAAACAAAACTAACAACATCTCTACAGATCCTTGCAATTTTACAGTTCATCTAGCAGACTCAATGTTCTTTCTTAAGCATATCAAGGAAAAACTCGATATCACTGGAATTGAGTTATCATTATGACTAAACCCTATTTCCCTTATCTCCTTATGCCCAAATCAGTGAACAACAGAATACTACAACTTCTTTCACAATGTTCAGTTAGTGCTAACTTATTATTGCAAATCAATCATTTGCAGCGGTAAAAGTACGATCGCGGAATCTGAATTCTGCAATTGTATTAAAGAATAAGTTAAGCTGTTCTAATTGGGAAATATAAGAAATTGCCCAAATATATGCTTTACATAGGTGTTTAATAATTATTTACTGTTTTTAAAGGAAAAAAAAGTATGGTACAGTTCTACATTAGCATCACTTTTTGTGCCCATCTAAGCTTCTGTTAACTTCTTATGTTTTTACATAGTTATCACAAGGTCTACAAGTAGAAATACCTTGTCTGTTCCATAGTAAAATGCTTTCTTTCCCTAGAAGCATTATTTTAAGACGGTAGAGTGAATGAACCACAGAGCCATAACCACTCGATCTTTTTTTTTTTTTTTTATTTTAGTCAGGGACACATGAATATTACAATTTTCATCATCTTGTACATGAAATAGGAAGCACTTCATACACCCGGGCCTGACTAGCACATGGGATAGCTTTATCTTTTCATTGTAACAAAGGGGTAACAGGACCTTAAATTAGAAATTGCCAGCAAATCATGTCTAATTAGTCATATGAATAATTTGTTCCTGTTCCACAGAGGAACCAAATCCTCACTCATTCATAAGAGAATGGAGGTGGTCACTGGAGGAAAAGTCCATGAATGGTGTCACGTAAACATCAAAATAATAATAAGTCTAATGGATCTGTTTTGTATTTGGAAAAAAATTGTCATAATTTTCAAAATTCAATAATTTTGAGTTTTACTGAGATTTTTATAAAGCTCGATCTTTAACAATTAACAATTACAATTAACAATTTACACTCCTGGGTGTCAGGCTGAACTGAGCACTCAAACTGGTAAAATTTGGAATACCCAGTCTGTGCCATGGTATCACAATATTAAATCTTACTGTTACTAGTGTCAGAATTGACCTTTGTGCAATACTCAGAAATGGACTGCAAACTTCATTCGAAGCTGGAAACAATACTCCTTTTTATCTCCCTTTTGGAAATAAAAACCCTATCTCCTTATTGGAAATTAATAATTTAGATTTTGCATGCTTTATAATGTATTCCTAAAGCATGGAGATTTTCAAGCTTAACTCACGTTGCCTCACACTGCTGTCTTTACTGCATTTGGGAAAAGAGCATGCTCAGATTTAGAGCCAAATTGCTTTTCAGAGACCAAGCAAACATAGCTAATCTCGTGGTGTACATCTCATTGTCAAGAAAGTAGGAGAGTTAACAGTCCAAAATGGGCTTTAAAAAGTTCTTTCAAACATATTTCTCTGTATATTCACAGCTATATAGATATATTTTTTAATGTCAGTGCTAATATTTCCAAAACTGCATTGCGATCATGTTTTATATTTAACCATATTGGTTAATAAATGTTAGAATTTTCTGTAGCTTTCCAAACTAGTAAAATACAACACAGAAGTCACAATTATATGCTTTTAAGTATATATAAAAAGTTAGCCTAAGAAACTGAATAAAAACCTTATAAATAAATTTTCACAAGTATTTTTTCCATGCATTTTTTATGTCCTATATACCAATACACAAGGCAGATACAGGAAGGAATGTTTCAGCTCTTCACTGTAGTTAGCTCTTATAAGTGGAGCTAGGTAAATAGTTTAGATAAATCCAAAGAAGCAGAAGCTATAAACATCATATAATTTTAATCTGATTAACAGAATTCAGCCTGAAACCAATTGCAGGATAAAGGCACTATTAGTTAGGTAATTTTAAAAAGGGTTTTTACATCTTGACCTCTGTCTATTTTAATTACTCTTGTGTTATTCTTTGGTAAAATGAAGAAAAAAAAACTTTAATATGCCCGTGTGTTTAATATATGTACTTTACATAAGCATATATCTAAATTTGTCAGAGGCTAAATACCAATGGAGTATGAATGGTTTTCCAGTACATGTTGTCCTGTCCTTTCCTATTAATCTTCTGGTGCTAAAAATAGGAGAATAGGTTTGACAGATAATAATAAATACATCAACATACCAGAGTCACCGCAATGATGTTTTTAACTAAATTATCCTCTGTAAATACACCTGGATCTTGCAAACAATTTAGGGAGAGAGAAGGATCTACTTTTAAGCTTACATAAGTTCACAATGTCTTTCTACTGGTTTTACCAGTAACTGTTTTTGAAAACTTCAAGAAAAATTCTCCTTGGGGTTTTTATTGAATTGAAAAGTGTTAATTTATTGAGACAAGTAAACATAATGTAAAGTCAAAAAGTCTTTTGAATACATGTGATTTCTAATAAATCAGAAATATGTTTAACAAGAACTACTTTGCAATTGGCTGATTTTTCAATCTTTCTTTTGTTTTCCAAAATTAAAAAGAAAATAGTGCATGAAAATCCATTTATTGTATGCATTAGCTCACAAAAGTAAAATCTGATCATATCACTCTAGCACTTACTAATGTGAGGCAGGAAAATTTTATAAAATATAATAAATAATGTATGTGCATTTCTATACACTTGAGATTAAGCCAACATACCACAAGATGGCAGATGAACGCAGCTAAAGTGGCAACATGCAGAAAAACTAAGTTTGTGGGTCGGAAAAAACAAATGTTTGCAAAGTTTACTTAACTTGTATTGTAGGAAAGAAGTTTCAGAAGGTAACTTACAAAAAAACAGATATTCATGTTCCCCTCTTACTGTTCTTGAATAATACTTAGACCCTAAGACTACAGCCCCTCAGATTCAACATTTAGATTCAGACACAGTATTTAACTAAAAATACTCTTTGGAATCACGAAGTTTTCTCCACTCATCCTCCTAGCTGTAATTCCATAAAAGATAGTGAGCTCTCTGTGACCATCAAGCCTTGTAATGCACTGGGCACAGATTGTGAAAGGCTAGGATTTTGCTTATTTGATGAGAATTTGAAACTCTACCTCACCTTCCACAGAAGCATGCTCAGCCACTGGGTTATGATTATGTGAAAGCAATGAAGTTTCTCTGATTTCTACTGATGAACTTGTTTCAACCTGCATAAAATATCTATTAAGCCAGAGCATGAGTGTGATAGCACGTGGTTTCACCGAGTGTATAAAAAGTGAGAATGGAGAGACAAGGGGTTCTACTTGTTGATTTAATAAGGACTTCATGGAAATTCACTTCAGCTGCCCTGTTTGAAGCTATGAAATCCTACTTCTCAGGTCAGTGTTTTAAAAATATTTTGTGCAGGCACAGAAGATAACCCATAGAGTAATACCCAGTTCGTAAACTTCAGTGGGCTGCTTGTCTGTTCTGGCATGGGAGAAATTCTGAGCAGGGATCAAATTAGAAATTAGGATCCAAATGATGGCATTTTGCAGAAAATCATAGCAGTCTCAATATTTTAGGAACTTTCAACAGAATATATTATCTGAGGTGGCAATTTTCAGGACTCCTTATTGTGGTTGCAGTCATATGTGACTTACCATAAATCACATACAGATCCTTCTGCTTTCAGATACAGGCTTAAACTGGACCCAAATTCATTGTTTCTCCCTGTTCTTTTCTACGTGACATTTGGTGACTACCTGAACACCTTACTGGATCTGTTTTCTGGATCTTTCAAGTCATGTAAAAATTAACCTTCTGTAGAATCTTGACCATTTAATCTGAAAAATTAAGAAAGCCCAAAGGACCTAGTTTTCTTAATAGGCAACACCTAGATCCTAATTTCTCTGTTTAGAAACTCATACCTGCAATTTCTAGATGAAAAATAAATAGAACTGAATCTTGAATGAGAAGAGTAAAAACCGATGAATCATGTCTCTGAAAGTTGTATCACACAGCTGACAACTCACATTCATTCATTCCCCAACCCTGTGGTGGACACACACTCACAAGAGTTTTTTACCATGGGCACTGTACCCTAAGTATCTTCATGGGGTTTTTTGCCATTTCACTAATCATCCACGGAGAATTTATAACTTTCATTAGACAACTGTTCACTTAAATTGGAAAAAAAAGCTTCTGAAACTTAAACGACTGAAAAACTGCAATAAACCCTCAAGAATTAACATGAATATCAGTAAAAGTTACACAAAACATCTTGGTTCAGGGATGCTTCAGGGGCAAGGAGGTCTCCTGTCCTGTCTATGGATCCATATGCTTACGTGATCAGTAGTTCTTTGCAGACAGCTATCAAACAGTATTTTAACAAAGTTAAAGCTGCCATTATGGGTGGTGAGTCAACTCGAAAGCCAGAAAAATACACCAGCTGTCTCAGCTGTAAAGCGTATGTAGCTGATAAGTTTTGCAGGTCAAAAGAGAGATATTCGGAAAAGAGTTTACCTGCATTCAATTTATTTTAGAGCGACAGGCAGTAAGATGAGTTCAGTTTAGTCATGACAGGATACATGCAGTCCATCTTTTTCAGTCAAATAGATGCTATGGAAAATAAATGCATGCAGATTGGGTAATATGAAAGATAAAAATAAACTTGATTTGAATGCATAATGTTAAGAACATTCACAAAAATATAGGTGGGTAGCTGAGGTTAAGCTTAACAGGGTAACTGCTATCAAATTGCCTCCAGTCGTTTAACAATTACTGAGAAATAAATGTATGCAACAGAAAACATCCAAATATAGCATTAAGCAGGATCTGAGTATATAATCCATTATCAATAACATGTGCAGGGTTAACATGATGAAATATCAAAGCTTATGCAACATAAGGCTGTTTTCTTATTGGCCAGCAACTATGATGCCATTCAATGTGCAGAAGGGTATGGATAAAGAATCCCATGCCCAGGATCTATGCTGTAAGCTGATTAAGGAAAATACTGGGATGAGCTGATTATTACCTGATGTAACAGCTGAATGTAGGAACATGATAGATCAAACTTGTTCTGGTTTGAGCATTAATTTAGGTAATATGAAATGGCTCCTGGAAAAGCAGGATCTAAAACAGGCTCTGGTGCAACTCCTTGCAGCTAATGGTGAGAATGGGAGGTTTGGTGTCTGTAGAGTAATAGCAGTGTAGTGTAACTAGCAGGACACTGCTTGCTAGTTACACAAGGTGACTACTGGGAAACACATACCAAATGAGCAACTACACATGGCCTAAATACCTTTTTTGCCCTGATACAAGCCACTTCATAAACTAATGTTAAAGTGCAAGCACAACAATATGGTAGCACAAACCACAATTTTTTACTTAGGACAAGCTTCCATGCACTAGCTCAGAAATTTCAGTTAAACTTCAAATTTCTGCATTCTCACTGCACCATCCTACCCCTATAGAAAGATCCTCAAAGTTCTCTCCTATTGACAGGGAAGGAAAACCTGTCAACAATTTGGGTTTGAGAGCCAGAATTAATTTTTCTTCTCACTTCCAACTGATGCCATCATTTTATCTTTTTTGATTAAATATTGATTTATTTTTTAAGAGCAAAGATCATAGCTTTCATAGCATTCTAAAGGCAAAAATGCAACTATACTCAAACAAATACAAGCAAGACTTCAGGAGCAGATGATGATAAACGAAAGAAAGCATTGTCAACCAAACACAGTGGAGACAACAGGGAAAAAATTGATCAAAACTATTATTTTGCCTTGCATATTTGTCTTCTTCTGTTATTTGCACTAATAAGTTAATACTGAATGAAGACTCATTTACTCCACATCTCTAGATTAATTTAAATGTAGAAGCAAGAGTTTCTTTTACATACCAACATCTAGAATGAAGGGGAAGCATCTGATTTTGCAGTTATTCCAAGTAATTTTAAATGCAGTGGAACTGTGTCCTTTAAAAAAAAATCACATAAAGAGAAATTTCCCTTAATTTTCTGTAATATTCCCAAAGTCTTAGAGCAAATAAACAGAAATGAAGGCAAAACAAAAAGCTTGTACCTTCAAAAGACTCCTGTCAGAAGACATACAGAGAGTGTTTATTGATACTGCCCTGAATGGCTAAAGTATTTTAGTAACTTCATCAGAAAAACAGACTACTCTGAAGGATACCTTATAAACTGATAAATCAGTGCTCAAAATTCTAGGGCATTTTCAGTAAGAACTGAAGTTTTGCCTCCTGTTTCCAAAGCCAAAGCAGTATTTGTTTAAAAAACTATCTTCCCCTAGCATAGCCTATTGGCTATGGCTACAAGTATACTACGTAAAAAGTATATTTTGGAAGTCTTAAGTATTTGTTAAAGGATAGAACACAAAGCCTTCATTCATTAAGCACTTTATTTTCTATAATTACACACCATGTAAATGCTTCAAATACTGACCAGTAAAGCAATTTTTAGGATGGGTAAAATGTTACCAGTTTGTATATGAATTAAAAATGAAGTAATATAGCAACAGATTGGAGAACAATAGATGCAAAAGGCAAAAAAGCAAAGGAGTGGGAGAAGAAATAAAAAAAATTAATTTTTTCTTTAGAAATTACAAGAAATCACATCCTGAGACTTTTCACCCCAAGTTCAGGCAAAACATTAACTTGGGGAGTGGGGGAGGAGGAAAAAGTGCTTTAAGAAAGAAGGGGGAGGAAAAGGTAATATCAATCCGATAATATTGAAAGAAATAAACATGACTGAAGACTAAGTTGAAATGTCAGGTTTTGTCAAGAAGTCTTATTTGTCATAATCTGAATTTTCAATCTATTCATGTGTTGCTCGTAAGGTCTCACTCATCTTTAGAAGCTGATATCAAAAAAGAAAGCCTACAGAAAACATCTTTTCTCAATCACTTTTGTCTCTAGAAAAGTTTTGAATAAAAAGGAATATAGTCACTACAGCTATCTAACTATGTGAAATACAGCACAAAACCTGCTTTTTCTCACTCATGTAATACTAATGAGTTCATAAAAAAAGTTTAATTGCTCCTTTAAAGTTTTAGGAGAGGAAAATTTATTGCTTGTAGCACTTAAATGATGACAACAGATGTATTTCTCATTATGAATGCAGTTATAGGAACAATCATACTGTTATTGTTGAATAGCTTTTCTCAATGGCTCCAACTATAACATATCCTTTCATTTCATGTATTTCTATGTCTAGGACAAAATGTCATTCATTGAACCAATTTCCACACAGAATTTAATTCCTCACTAAAAAAGAAGAAATTGAGGACATCAGGGGCAAGAAGAAGAGCTTCTACCACTACACCAGTGTTCAGAAGCTGAACAAGGAAAATGTGCGTCTGTAACTAAATGTAGCAGGTGATTTCAGGACAGTGGACACAAGGAGGGATATTATGACCTGGATGTGTGGACAGCATGATCAATAAAATGTGGTTGGGACAATCAGGTTCAGAGGATAGTGGTTTGTTGAGGCCGACAGCTGGTCTGAAGGCTTCACAGATCTTAATTTGGACATGGTTAGCTGCTATTTGTGAGAAAAACCCATGAGAAGAAAATAATCAGCTTTACCTGTGAAAATGTAGTATCAACAGAAGTACGGAATCCAAACAATAGAAGCAGAAAACCATCAACCTCTCTGCACCTGTTATTTTTCTGAATGCTTGAATGCTTGTGCTATAGGTAACCAATAGTATTATATTGTAGTTAAATGATAGCCAACGAATGCATTGCTGTAATTTAGTAGCCAATGAATTTGTAACACGAATGATAAACATACAGAAGTCTATAAATATGGTGCTTTTCTGAAATGTCACGCTTCATGCCCTTGTCCGGTGCAGTGTCCATGTGTGTCGTGGCCGTCCCAACAGCGACAGTGGTTAATGGCTTGTACCGCACCCAGAGGTTAGCAAGAAGTGGAGTGCCACAGAGGTCTGTCCTGGGAGGAGGCCATGGGGTGCACTGTTGTCACATTTGCAGATGATATGCATGTGGAGGAAGAGGCATATGCTGAAAAGAAGGAATATTGCGCAGTGACCAAGACAGGCTGGAAGAACAAGCCAACAAGTCATACAAGTCTGCAAGGATGAAATATACCCACGGAAGGAATAAGAAATAAGGAGATAGTAGACTGAAGTTGCTTGGGCAGCTGCAGTGTGTTTACAGGACAGTAAGGACCCCAAAGGCATTCTGTGATAAAGGAGATGCAGCTCACTGGACCTGCAGGTGAGGGAAGTCCTAGGGAGGACTGTAGACCATGCCAGAGCAGAGGGAAATGAATTAGCAGCAAGGACTGGAAGAGCAAAACTAGAACTTTGGGAGTGGCAGACACAGTATTACACCCATGACCCAGCCTGTCACTTCACTGAAGGGACTGGGAAAGAATGAGGGCAATGCATGGTGAAAAAAGGGGAAATTGAGACTACAAAGTTGAAAGTAGAGGTATTTGAATGAGCCCTGGGAAGGAGGAGGAAAGCTTTTCTGTAATTGTTTTCTTTTTCTCTTGTGGTTGGTAGGACCACGCTTGAAATAGCTTTTGCAATAGCTCTGCTTGAGTACATATAGGCTGCTGTTTGTCAGAAGAAGCAAGTGCATATTAAGCTCACTGCCGTCTTTCCCCAAAACCAAAGTCTTTCTATTTATTAGGCAAGACATAAAAAAGTTTTAAGCAGCTCACTCAGATTTTTTTTATGGTCTTATCAAGTGCATAAGCATCCACATCACAATTGGTGTTTATAGACTGAATAAAATCTTCATTTAATATATGCTTAGTGAGGTCAGGGAAAGTATTGTCATACCTACAGCAAACAAACAAAAATCTACCCAACAGTATCTGCAAACATTAAAAAAATATCACACATATTTATGGGCTTCTTTTGCCACTAATGTGTGACAAAATGGTGAGAAGCCTTATGTGGAATGGATCACAGGAGGGTAAAATAAGGAGCTAGAATGATTCAGCTCATTTATAGAAATGTTGCATGAAAAACATAAATGGGATTTAATTTCAAAGAACATCATCTTATTCCCTTTCTCCATAATAAAGTATAAAAATGATAAAAAAGAACCTAAAAGCAGTAAATTATGTAAATAGTAGTGTCATTTTCCTTCACTGACATTTTCTAAATCAGCTTGTAATTAGATTTGCCACTTTCACATCTCGAGTCCTAGATACCACATATTTCAACTGGCTTGTTTACAAAAAGTCCCAAACAACTCAGAATCAATCCTTTTGACATAACTATGCCCCAAGCCCTATCTTTAGCTCATCCTTGTTATGTTTTCTTTAACGAAGAACAGCAACAAAAGCCACAATACCATTCTTCAAAATATTATGTTAAGTTTTAATTAATAAAATTGTTGTTTATATTTTACATATAATAGTCATACAGAAAAATAAAAATTATGGTTCCAAGTCTACAGAATTTTTGTGGGCAAGTTGATATATGAGATAGTCTTCAATAGAAATCCATGTAACAAAAACAACATTACCTCTAATAAAGTTTCCTATGCACCCATTATCTGTTGGTTTCGTCTAAAAAAAAGGAAAAAAAAAAACCCTAACCAAACAAACAAAATAAAAAACACCCAGAAAAACCCAAACCAACCAAAAAACAACACCGAAACAACCAAATATTATTAGATTATAATCCCATGTCTGTGTGTTGCAATTCAATTAAAAACATATTGAAAGGAAGGGATAGACTTCTTTGACCTACTACACAAAGATAATTATTTGCGTCACCATTTACAAAAACTCATCCAGCCATAACCTTTTTTAGCAAGGAAGCCTGGAGAACCCAAGTACAGACCACTGACATATCTTTTACAAACCACGGTTTTCAATGTTTTCATGATTATTTTTGGAAAATGTCATTAGAAAAAGGTCCCAAATACACAGTTTTATTTGAGTGTTTTCTTCTCAGCTGTCAGCAGTCTAGGAAATACACACTTTGGGCAGTCACAAAGCCTTTTTTCCTCCCTGTAACATTATTACATTCACAGCTGTCAGATCCTAACCATGTCTTATCCTTTCCCCCCTCTGACAAAGGACCATCTTCTAATCAACACTATTTCCAATGAATGTTGGCCTGTCTCAGAGAAAACAGTTTATGGTGATGGATGTTCTAAAACCTCCAAAGTGCTAAGTGTCAGTATATCTATGTCATCGTCATTAGAAAATTCTATTTGTTTGTGTCTAATGTGAACCTTTCTTGATGGTGTTAATTTCACTAGTCCTTGTACATGGGTATCAATGACCTATTTTATTTTCTTTCTCTGCCTGCTGGCAGCAGTTTTAGATGCATCCAAAAACTGAATTAAGCTCCTAATTCGTAATGCTGCCCTCTCTTCCTCTCTTGTCTTCCATGCCTGGGCTTCTCTATCTAGTCCCATTTTATTTCGTATTTTGTAATGATGCCATATTTTCAAGAATTCTGATTATTCTCTTTGATCTCCCTGGGACCCTTTATTCATACCTTCCTCAAAGTGCAGAATCTAAAACTAACTCAGTATTCCATCCAAGGCTTTAAAATTTCTTAGCAGTGTGGAAGAACTACTTCACAAATCCTGCCAACTTCTGCAAAATAATCCCAAACTGATTTTTCACAAACTCAAAATTCCCATGCATGTATCCTGCAGTACTCCCTGCAAGCATACTGTATGTCCATTACTTTAAAATTGTTTAAAAACAGAGACATTAACTTAGTCAAATTAATTTCCAGGATATATTTAAATTAGAAAAAATATTAAAAATATTTACATTTTAAAAAATCTTCCATTACTAAATGAGAGTGAGCCAAGGTTCTAACAAGCATACTTGCATTACTCTGTCAAGCAAATTTCTTCTCACAAACAAAAAACCTCAGCCTATTCTCCTCAGACTTTTAAGAAGTTTGCATGAGAAGAGACAAAGCATGATGAGTTTCAGCATACAGACATGCACATTTTTCAGGCTGTGAACAGTTAAACATGTTAGGCTATGATGAAGATCTTTTTACAAATTTAACACCAGAGGCTCTTATGCTTCAGATTTCTTTCCAAACTGCAGCTTCACAGTCTTGATTGACATTTCTTTTAACTCTGCATTGTACTGTCTGCTATTGTTAAATTTCAAAAATAGTGTTTTCTGCTCCCTTTCTGAATCTCAGTTTTGTCTTGACATTTTATACTTCTCTCAATCTGATGCATTGCCACTATTGTTTTGACATGTCAGGGATACAACACCACCTGAAACAGTGGTGCTTCTGTGCTCCTGTAGCAATAATTTGCTTTTATGGCAATGGATTATATCGGCACCGCAATGCTTGATACAGTGTGTGATCCATTAGTGTTTTATGCACTGTTGTTAAAGCATTCCATTTATGTTTATAAATGTTAACTCAAATGACCTTATATTTCAGAAGTTACTGACTTGGCAAAATTGTAGTGCCCATTAGGTGCAGCAAAGCACCCTCCTTAACAGAGGTAAATGAGTGCTAAATGCAACTGCTACAATTTCTTTTTTCTGATTTTTTATTAAAAGTGAGGAGGAAGGCAAAAATAAAGAGAAGCAGCTCATTCTTCTGCTCCATTGCCCATGACAACATCCTTTGCTTAAAAAACCCCACACAGCTACAAAAACCCTACACAGTTACAGAAAGCAAAGCTCTTCCTAAACTAAGCTGTTTTTTTGTCAAGCAAATACTAGCCTTTTAGCAGGTCCTGTTGCCATAGGACAAGGTGTAATGGGCTTGGTCTAAAAGAGAGTAGATTCAGACTAAATATAAAGATGAAAATTTTTCTGATGAGTGTGGTGAAACTGTGGAACAGGTGCCCAGAGTGATGGTAGATGTTCCATCCCTAGAAACATTCAAAGTCAGATTGGACAAGACTCTTAGCACCCTGGTTGAGTTGAAGATCTCTCTTCTTATTGCAAGGGGGGTTGGACTGGATGACCTTTAAAGGTCTTTGTCAACCCAAACTATTCCATAATTCTATGATTATAGACTTTAAAATGAGGGGGAAATCTAATACATAACTCTGATTATTACTCTTACAAGCATTAATGTAACTAGCTGGAAAGACACGGTACTAGTTCACCTTTCATTTTAAAACCCTGTTTAAGTAGAAGGCATAGAACTATAAAATCACTGTGCATTCAGAAAAAAAAAGAAAATAAAGGAAGGAGAAAAAATTTCTCATAACACTTACATGTTTGAGCAAGGTCAGTCAAACACTGCTAACTCATGTAGTAGAAAAAGCAAGCATGGTCTGTTTGAAATCAATAGCACAACTGAGTGCAAATGATGCAGTCAGTCTTCTGCAGATTATCTTCATTCAAAGTCAATGATTCCAAGCCTTTTGCCCTGAAGGAATGTTTTCTATCCTGAAAATTTTTGCAAACCACTCTGCATCAAAAGTTATTGAAAAAACTGTGGAGTGTTGCTCTGATGTACCATCAGCCTCAGCATGGAATTGCACCAGATCATTACATTCCAGAGACAGAGCAGGACGTTAAAAAAACCAAAATAAATATGTCAGAATTTATTTTTCAGTACTGATGTTGTTGGCAAACATTTGAATTTCTTTCCTTTCTTGACCAATTAGCTACGGTAACATTAATATTCAGTAGGAATGCATATGTTATTTTCTTTAGATAGTCACAACTTATTTCAGTTAATTATTCTAAGTATTATGACAGCTTTGATCCTTCAGCTCATAGAAGAGACAGAAGATAAAAATTTATTGAGTTTCGTATTCAGCCTTTTTTTATGTCACTGCCAGTGGTTAAAGAAACTACACTGCTCTATTGAGAGTTTCCTTTCCAATTTCAGTCACTACACATATTTTCTAACAGAATGCCCTAATGCAGTACTCACAGACACTGGAGAGGCTATTCAAACACAATAAAAATGAAAAAGCACAAATGTTGCGGTGGAAGCACTTGACAATATCTCCCAATATAACATTTTATTGTAATGTACAGAAACCCTCCAGTACTGTGTCAATGACTGTCATTTCCAATATGCTCCCTAGCATCAGTGCTGTCAATTCCAGTGACTCTGTCAAGTGTTTCATGGTAACTGGTGTGTTTACATAAGCGTCACATCCTGGAGCAAAGGTATGGAGGAAAAAGAAAATGCGTAATCCAAGCAATCTTAAAGTACTAAAATTGAAAGGAAAGAAACAAGGGAAGGAGGAAGGAATAGTGAAAGTCCCTTCAAAACATAAAATTTTAAATGAAAGAAGGAGGAAAATATAAAATATATTTAGTAGTTCATGACCTTTTTAGACTATCCACACAAATGAACTTTTTTTTTTTTCAATTAATTTCTCATACAAATCTTCCAAAATTTTATTTTTACTGGAAGTAAGACTAAAATTTATTTCAGGGGACTACATCCTTCCAAATTCTCATTTTTTTCTTCTAGAAATATTACCAAGCTAAGGAACAAGCCACATACTTCTGATGACTTTTTAGTAGTCATCTTCACTTCACTGCTTGTTATACACAGCTCAGACAAAAGATATTAAGAGTGCCTACAATTAAAGATTAATTTAATTTTGTATAAAAGTAGTAGCTGAGCATCAGATTTCTACATCTGTCATTTAAATCAAAGTCCCTGGCCCCTCAGAGCTTGCAATTTGTTGTATACACATTAAAAACTAATTTAATCCATCTTTATAGGTAGATGAGATCTTCCACATGGCTAGCTTGAAAGGTAAAACACATTCTGTGGGGATCCACTGATATCTGATCTCTTTTTTTTTTTTTTTAAATAAATTACTCTCTGCCAGCAACAACTATACTACCTTTATTATGACTGGTTCAGTAGTATGCAGTTGGCTTTGAAACGTATTATGTTCTTTTAAAATGTTTTCCTAACTCAGGTAATAATCATCTTCAGTTTGGAATTCATCAAGTTGCATTTTAAAATGTCACTTTCAATGAATGTAACACACATTCATTGAAGAGAGAGGCTTCCCTCTCTCTTGCTCCTCTACCACCACGGTCTTATTACACCTCGCTACTCTTTCTTGTAAAGTATATGAAGTGTATTTATCCACACATTCTTTTGCTTTTTAGTCTTTCAACTATCTCTCAACCACTTTCTCACAGAATTAAATTGCTCCATTCATCTATCAACCACATATAATCTTTTCCATTCTCTCATCTTTCCCTCAGTGCTCTTACTCCCCAAGTCCCTTGCATATTCCTACCCAGTAACTGCTGGCCTGCACCATTATTATCCGAGCTCCACACAGAAAAGGAGGAGATGAAGTCACACTAATGACAATCATCTTGACATCATCAGAAACAAATTCAAGTCGGATATATACGGCATATGATACAGACAAAAAGTCCAAATTATTACAAAAAAGGAGGAATTAAGTGATCTCGGAATATTCCAAGGGCAACAGAAAATAAATAACAAGAGAAATTCCTTTTCTAACACTATAAATATAAAAAGATATAAACCTTTCTGCAACAGAAGTTTTACAAACAGAAAATTCCTTTGAGCAAAACTACTTACAGGTCCAAGTACAGATGCAGAAATTGATGTTTTATTGAATCTTGAAGGGTGATGTCTTTCCAGAAGGCTCGCCTTGTTTAAAGATTTTAACGTCAAACATTTATTCCATCTTATTTAAATAAAATATTTATAGACATCTACAAAGCAACGATTCTGAGCATGTAGTCTAATTATTACATGGCATGCTTGATGGTTCAAATGTCTAAATTCCTAGTTTTATATTAAGTGCCAGAAGCTTAGGAACATACTTAAGTACTTCTCTAAATTAGAACATTTTTTTCCAGATAATCAGCAAATGATACTAGTCTAGGGTAAAACATGAAATATTATCATGTTCCTGTGATTAGAGGCAGAGTAGAAGAAATTAACTCAAAGTCTTTAATGCAATATACTTCTCAGAATTACTCTGAGAAGATTAGTTCCCTTTTACAAATTCTCATTACTTATCTACTATAGTTCAGGTTTTTAATCTGATTTTAAAAGGTGAAATTACATTTTATTCATTATAGAGCTACCAGTTTTAATTTTTTAAACAATATTAATACTACTGCTAACTATTTTCTGTAAGAGAAGCTTCCAGCCTTCTGAGTAGTCATTTTGGAATATATATGTTTCCATAATCTACTCAAAAACTGCATAGTAAGTATTTGGCCTCTCCACACAAAATCAGTAGGATGTAGAGTTGTATTAATATGGCACTACATAAGTTGTTATTTTATAGAAGTTGTTTATTAATAAGAACAGATAAATTTCTATTTCTTCTGTGGCAAAGAGCTTGGTTGTATTAGCATTGTGTGCTTTTTTCTATTCAGCCATATTATCTCACCTACATTAAGTGCTACAGTTCTTGGGCCATTTTCTTAATACTATGAAAACAACTGTTAAAGAATATTCCCTTCTTTGGCTTTTCAGGAGATACACCCCAATCTTTCTGGCTCCCTGTCTTGCCCCTTCCACTGAATTGAAGAAACCAGCATCTCAAACTATGCTTCTGCCCAGCCCTCCTACTCATCTGATTTGGGTTTCTATTCATGCAGACAGCAAGATTAGTGGCAGTATTTTTCAGACCCTGATAGAAAGCATCAATAATTTAGGATTTGACAGGTTACTCAGACATAATTCACTGCAATGCTTAATGACTTTTTTTATAAGATCATAGTAGGTTAGCTATTCAGCAATATATCAGGCACCCAGGCATTTTAATTCATTTACAGCAAATCGGAGTAAAATTATAATATGCAGCAACATTAAGTAGAGAATAGAATATTTTAAAAATATTTTACATGCAACCTATGTTCTACAATCCTCTGTTATGTCCATGCATTATAGCAGATTGCCAAGACAGGTTCTGGAGGCTCCCTCACTACAGATATTCAAGAACCATCCAGACACAGTCCTATGCCACGTGCTCTAGGATGACCCTGCTTGAGCTGGGAGGTTGGACCACATTACCCACTGTGGTCCCTTCCAGCCTGACCTATTCCATAGTTCCATGATTCTGTGATATTAAATGAAGAAACCAATCAAAAGCTCATATTGGCTCTAGGCCTATTGTATTAAGCTAGTGCTTCATGTCAGTTAGGAGAAATAAATTTACTTTCTCCCTCCCTCCTTCTAAAATAAATTAACTTCTTAATGATGCTTATCAGTTTCCGTAAGAAAATATCAGTGTAAGTGTTTATAGTTGTGATAAATTGTCAGACTTACTACAGAGTTGTCTTCTATTGTGAAGAACTGTTGAGGCTGGTTGAATAAAATAGGAGCTGGGCCTCTTGCTGATCTTGCACCTGCTCAAGCAAGGCTGACACCTGAAGGGTGTCTGGGGTGAAGCAGAGGCCTCACAGTCCTATGATGAGCCATGAGACTCACTCCTCTTTTGCCATGCACAACAAGCCGTGTTGTGCATCTGGTCCTGCAAGGAGATAAGGATGGCTGCAAGAATCTCTGGTGAAGGTCAGACGGCCTTTATGGCCACATTGGCAGGTGGAGGAAGACCAAAGTGTTTATTTTACATTTGTATCAACTATAAATTTTGACAAAAGTCACCAAGACTCTCATTAAGCCTCATTAACATATTAACTTTCACATCCCTAAGAATACAAGGTGAAATCAGAAACTAAGTCCAGACGCAATAATCACCTCTGATCTCCGAGGAACAGCTGGAATGCAAGCAGGATTACCTTCTGCCAAATTTCTGTACCTTTAATGCAACCCTGGCTAACAGAACCATGTCCAATTCCTACAGTAGCAGGAACACTTCTCTGTTTCTCTCAAAAATACGATTTGAAAACACATGCAGGGAAAGTCGTCATTGTTACTTGCACTAAGACATGACAATAAATTCTTTAGACCTAGAACTCTTTCTGATTAAGAGGAGTCATGCTTCATTTCAGTCTGGCTACTTGCACAGAAAGTGTAAGTAAGTGTGGCAGATCTGCGATTTAGTAAACAAGATTCCAGTTCATACTGCAGTCACATGAGACTGCCACTCAGGCATGAAGTGTGGACAAATTCAGACTTAGCTGTTTCCGCAGTGATTAAGGAAATTGGCTAAAAATATATAGAAAATCTAAAGAGTATCAGTAAAACAAGTCTTCTATCTTCTGGCACAACATAATTTTTTCCTCGCCTCCTGAAAACAGGAAAGGAAAACAAAGTAAAATTTGTAAATATCATTATATTCAGCATGAACATAAGAAATATTAAGTCTTCTGGTGAGAGAAATTTGTAGTTTCATCCTTAACTGCACTGTCAAAGAATATTTTTTCCTTTTACTTAACAGTATTTCAAAAACTTATTTCAGGGGAAGAAGGTATACAGAACAGACTCATTTCCAACCAGTTCTTTAGATGTCAGTTCATAAATGCCTTGTCTCACTTTCTACTAATATGGCCAAAAGCTTCTCTGTTAAAAAAAAAGCCCCACGTTTTTACAAAAACGAAAAACCAATCCAAACCAAACCAAACCAAAAAAACCCCAAAAAAAACCAAAAAAATCAAAACCAAGAAAAGACACAGTATTTTTTCTTGGAATCAAGTAGTTTCTCTGCAAATTTGTATCACATAATTTGTATCACATATTGCTGCTCTACTGAGTGCACAACTAAATAAAGCCTGGGGAGATCTGGCTTAATATTCATATATGTATACCATTTCCAGGTTCTTCTTTGAGTTACTCTGTGACATGCGGACCTTGACGAACTACTCCCAATGACTTCTCTGTCACTCAGAATGCCCATCTAGTCTAGGCAAGAAGCAGCCATCCCTGAATTCCATACCAATATCTGACAACATTTCTATGATGTTGGGTTTTAGCCAGCTGTATGGCTGTTATATGTTAGACTTACACTGGAGGTACTGATTTCTTCCCTTTTCCTTCCATCTGCTAAAAGACCTACAGGAGCTCATTTAATTGGTACAACTATTCTTCCATCAAATTCCATTGAAATTAGCCCAAGAGAATCAAAATGTATAGGGAGCAATAATATGAATTATAATTTTTCTAAGCTTCATATTCTTCAGAAATAAATCTTCTTTCACAGGTGAGTTTGCATGCTTGACAATTGCCTAAACAGTATTGTGTCTCAGATTTCCTTTAGTATGCCACTATTCCTCATAAAACTGGCACAGAAGTTTGAATTGAGAAGGCTCAGAGTTCATTTCAGTTTCATATTCAAAGATTAATTAAACCTAGTCACTAAATCTTCAGAAAAGGAACATGAAGACAGTTTTCTGCATATTTAAAGCCTCCAGTGAGGGCAGACAAAAGTATAGATTTTTCCCTGTTTTACTGGACTAATTCCTAAAGGATAATTACTAATATTACATCTACCACCATGTGCAGTGACAATCTACCTTTAAAAAGAGCTACTTGAACGTTTCTTTGCCTAAAGAAAAAACAGCAAGTTTTAAAATTAGTAGCATAGTCTACCAAGACTCAAGTGACAGATTCAAACCTTGAGAATGTCATGCACAGTTAGACTCTGACAGTGCAAGATACTTTCACTGGCAGAACCTGAAACAAGGCAGCCTCCTGTCAGAGAGGAAAGAAAAAATTTGTCCTAAAAGTCTCAAGGGAATCAGAGTAACAAAGTAGCAATGGGAACAATGAGTAATAAAAATCTGTTTCAGAGAAAGAAGTAATGTGAAGGAAGGGACATAATAAATGTACTGCAACAGGAATGGCAAGGTAATTACATAGCACAATATCTGTGCAAGTTTCTTAAAATATTTTTTTATTAATTTTGAAATAAACTCACAGAATAAATTATCTTTCCAATTTGTTTTAAAACACTGATGAACAGAAGACCCCCTCCACCTGTTTCCTATAGTATAAGTCATAGTATTATTCTTTCATGGTATTTGGATGGTCAGAAACAGTCTTTGTAACTCAGTGAGCCTTCGAACAGTATTCAAACAGCTTATGCCTGAAATGCAACAGGCACAGCAGGGCAGCCGCTCCTCCTGTTGGTCAGTGCTTTGTTACCACCATTTTGAGTTATGGTGTCTGCTAAACCGCGAGAGCACCAACCCCATCGGGTAACCAAATACTGAAAGATGCTGAATAATTTTGCATTGCTAACAATGGTGACAGAAATTCAAGCCCTTTAGAAATATTTCAGAATATGACGCTCTATATATGTGCCTACTTTATACCTGTTATATAGCAAGATGGATGTTCAAAACCAAAAGGGATCTCTGATTTGACAATCAGATGTGATGAAATATGTTTCATCACATGTATGTGATGAAATATTATTCACCAACATGCTCAATTAAATATAAATGATCAGAGTGCATTTCTCTAAATACTACATTTCAATATAGGTTCTCACAGTTTTTCTATAACAATAATGGATCCACATAGACACTGGCAAATCCTGCTAAGCATCCTTGCAATTTTTGCATGCCTTAGAGAAGTTCTACACAGCCCAGAATCAGAAAACTCTACAACCACTGAATAATGAAAACATAGCTACACAGTGAATGTAAATAACAACTTTCCTGCAAAAAGACACACAGATGAATGTCTTTGATTCCACACATACTGGAGCAGTTAAATATTTTCAGATTATAATGCAATTCAAAAATATATTCTGACATGGGTAAACAGACATGAACCTTTTCATTTTTGTCACCTCTATTTTTTAAGTTGCTCCTTTTTCCTGTGTGGTTTACTTCAGATTTTGGTAGTGTCTCTTTTATATTGTTATTATTTCTTTTGTGTCAGTCCTTTCAGAAGAAGTCTTAATCAGAAAAAGCTTTTAATGTTTATTTTGATAATAGCAATGTAATTAT
Organism: Rhagologus leucostigma; assembly: GCA_013397725.1. Taxonomy (NCBI): domain Eukaryota; kingdom Metazoa; phylum Chordata; class Aves; order Passeriformes; genus Rhagologus; species Rhagologus leucostigma. The sequence goes on along the minus strand of VZTD01006193.1, from coordinate 20,702 downwards.
TTTAATGACATGATTATTTATTCTCTGAAATTTACATGAAAATTGTATTGGAGAAATCACAAAAATTACCTTCTTACATCTACCAAGTACCATGTGATTGCAAAATAATTGCTTATTTCTGTATTTTGTAAATTATTTTACTAAGATTTCCCTACCTACCCTTTTCTGTAATTAAAATATCTTCAATAAAATGGCTACATTTACAGATCCCTTGAAAATAGTTGGGCTTTATGTATATGCAAACTGAAATCTGCATCCACTGATAGCATTTCATATTTATAAAACTGCTCAGTACTAAGAAGGGCTGTAAGTCCTTGCAAGCTATGCATAAACCAATACATCATCAATGACATTCAACCACCTCCAAACAGCCTGAGCATTAGCTGATGCATAGAAAAATATGCACAGTTGGAGACATGAGAGAGTTATGGCCAAGGACTGTGGGACAACACAGTGAGTGATCCCATTAAACACTATGGGCCCTTTGGCATCTGGAAAGAGTTTGTTTGTCAAGGTCTGACAATACACCACACTGTATTAGTTCCTAAGATCAATGGCAGTGTCTGTTCACAATTTCAGCAGTGCTGATTGAGACATTCTGTGAAAGCAGTATAGCTCGCAAGATGTTGAGACAAGTGAAGCAGAGATTAATAGAGTAAAGGTGAAAAACGTGCTGATATTTGTGTCAATTCAAATGGATCAATCTGTCAGGCTCTGGAGACAAAGAGAAAGCTTCAGTCATCGCTGGTGTTATAGAACAAATAGTAGATGATAACTTCTACGCCACGAGAAGTTGCAGAGCCAGTACTAACAAAAATATGGTGAGATTGTGAAAAATTATTTTCTACAGCTGTATTTGAAGGGAGGCTAAAAGCAGATAGATTGAGATATGATAAGCATTCAAAACTTTCAAGACACCAATTTAAATGTCTAAGTAACAGCATTTACACTAAAATTTTTCTCAAAAGCATTAGAACTTGTAAGAAATACATCTTTTTGCAGACCACCAACAAACATGCTCATGTTACTTAAAGGATAACGTGCATGACAATTATGGCAGATACACTTAAGTATCTGCCATAATTGTCACAAAAATGTGACCTGCATTTACTTTGAAATGCCTTCCAACTACATTTACAGAACATTGTAGGAGCTGCTGTAGGAGCTGCCCAACTCGGTCAGTTCTAGCATTCAAAATGTACTCAGTTGGTGAATCTTATTCCATACTGTCCCCCTCTGGTCCCTGAACAACCATTTTCAAGATATTCATCAGCAGGAGTTACTCTTGTCTTTTTGAGGAACATGGTTTCATCAAATCTAGTGAAGCAAACAGGAGGATCTGTCGCTCCTGGGAGTGGCAAGCTTCACTCCTGGGAGTGGTAAGCTACACTCCTGCTCCATCTCCATTCCTCATACCTCATGGTATACTTCCACCACTTACTTTTTGCTTATGCCTGTGCCCTTATCAAAGCCATCTGCAAGGAAATTTAATTCATTAAGATAACAGAAATTTAAGTGATCCACAAAAAAGAAAAGAAAGGGGCTACTGCCAATTAAGTGAGTTATCCACTCTAAACACTCAAAGTGTTTGGTAAATAACAAAAAGGAAAGACTCATCAGCATAGGATGCAGAGGGGAAGAAAGAATAGTGAGATGATTTGGCAAAGTAATGTGCTCAAAAACAATTTAGCACAAAGTGGACAGGCAACTGGGATCCAGAAAGCCTCAGACTAGTACAATGAAGAGGTAGAATTGCATGGTCAGGAGAAGGGAGTAAAGAGCAGAGAGGTAAGGAAAGACTATGGAAACACGCTGGCAGAAAGGCTAACATACTTCAGAAACTGCAAAATCACAGAATGACTCACAAATAAACCCAAGACCATTCTGTCCACCTCCACACTAGCCAGGCACAAGTCAGCTTCACTCCAAAAGCTGTTTCATCATTTTATCCTCCCCACCAAGATTTTCAGCTCCAGCACAGCATAGCTGTAACTGACACAGTTATACAGCTTTCCTTCAAGAGCCGGCTTGCATTATGTAGTTTGAAATACAATCAGAAAACTCTTACCTGTCTTAGCAACACAGTGCTAGGTACACTTTTGAATAACCTCTGACAAAGACTTTTAACATTCAGAGGATATTAAGCAGGAAAAATGCCTATGTTATCCAATGGATAAAGCTGAAAGAAATATGGGCTGAAAAATCTTTTCTTCATCAGACTTAGATGCCTGCAATAGATACACACGGTGAAGCCAGTTAATTCATTGTCACACAGTTTATATGGGAGACTGAAGACTTAAAAAAAATACAAAGGGAAAACAAAAGCACTAGTATTCTTGAATTAGCTTCCTCCTCTCCTTATTTCTCAGTTATTTCTCCTTATTTCAGTTTAATCATCTTTTGTGTTTGTGCTGAAGCCAGTGCTATGCATGTTGTTAGTACAGTTACAGGACTAGGCCCTTTAGACAACTTGATACATACTAATACAAAATAGTGAAAACTTAAGTACCTTAAGTCCTTCTACTGTTTATGTATAGAACTGTTCCCACCTAGGCCATGATCTTTAAATATCTGTTTTCTCTCCAAAGCAATTTCAGTTTTACAGAGAAAACATATGCACTAAAGTATTTTGTGTTAAAATGTACTAAAGATACACTTTTCTTTCTAATTTTCTCCTTTAATAAATTTCAACCTTTATGAAAATCAACCCTTTGTATTATTGCATTCTACCAGTACATTGATCCTAACTGAGAAACATTTGCACTTTTAGGAGTCAGTGATCCACACAAAGTTAACCTGAGCAGGGTCACACTTGCGCTGTGCTGCCTGTCCAGCACGGCTTTGGACTCTGATGGTGAACACTCCTTGTCTGCAGGACAAACTTGGCCAGCTCATTTTACACAAGGAGCCTGAAGGCATATCCCACTTGGAACTTGCAATTATACTTCCTGCCTGGCCTTGCCTTTATCTAATTGTGCAGCAGGAAGTCCTATGAGACCCTCCTTTAGAAACAGGATTGTTTCCTTGTAAGGATATTACTCGGGATAGCTCAGATGACCAAAAGGATCAGTTTCTCTCCATGGACAGCACCTGCTCTTCAAAGCACCGTGGGAAAAATCCATTTAGGTTCCAAATGATGCTGCACCAATGTGGGGTGCCCAGCATCTAAAGAGATGAAACACTTTCTATCTGTATTTCTCCTCTCATTCTTTCTTATTAAAGCAGTTATCTTACTAAGCCATTTGTCATTGGGCTTTCCTTTATGAGCTCCAGAAAGAGCCCTGCACCAGCCCTCTTGCTCACTCACTCTCAGCACCACCACTGCCACCATTCCCTGCTGTGGTGACACTCACCTTGTGACTTTTCTCTGGAGTTTTAAACCTACAGTGTTTTACCAGCAGTTTAAAAGTGACACAGAGAAGTGAGGAAGAAAGACTTGTATTTTACACACTTGGCAGAACGGAGGTGGCTTCTCCCAGAAAGTGCCTATTATAAAGAGAGGCACAAACCCCCTAATAATATCCTCATAGCTGAGTTTTTATCTCTGTCATCCAAGGAAGTTTGTGGAAACACTGTAGATTGTAAACTTTGTGTTGTCTCTACTTGTTAGTAATAGGTAACTATATATAGTCGAAAACTGTGATGATAGTGACAGCTTGATGTCTGGAAATTGTCTTACTGTGGAACGTTTCAGCATGTTTTTGAGAGAGTACAAACGCACTGCAAAATTATGATCTTCAGTATTTTGTCAGGTCAGAAGAGGTACTTAAGTGTCCAGCATAATTCACAGAAGCAAAAGATGTTAGCATTTTCTCAGGTTATAAACTTTCTAAGTTAGCTTTCATTTAGTGACTAGCATCTATTCTCCAACTCAGTTGCTAGAAGTCTTCAAGAACAAAATGCCACAAGATTTAAAAGATTTATCTTAGTGACATCTCATTTAAAAAACTTTTGCAACAACTTTTTTTTGGTGTATATATGTGTTTAACAGGAAGGAAGTTACAGAGGCATGTGATGGAAGCTTTTAGAAGACTGATAAATCCTACCAGTTTTACATTTACAATAGAAAATTACTATATTAATTTATTATCAACACACTTCATGCTAATGTTTGTTTCTTATACATTGTCAACACTTTCTCTACAAACCTGTTTGTCTTTGACACCTAGAATATAAATTAGCTGTGAGGATACAAAGACCACAGAGCTGATGCTGTATAGTTAGCAATGACAGATGCTGTCTTGGGTGGCCTCAACTGCAGAAGTTGAGGTGATCAAACTTGAGAGCTTTCCAGCAAAAGAAGTTTGAACTGAAGCAGGCTTGTCTTCTTTTTTCTTCATTCTTATGCACAATGTTTTTGTTCTGCTTACCTACCCATCTCCCAGACAGGCTTCCAATGCTGCTTATCTTGTTTGTAGTTTTGCCAACCATTCTTATTTTTATATTCAGCAAAATATTCTTCCGATTTCGCTTGTGTTTATTTTGTTCTCTATATTCTGAATTTTTACTTGTTTACTGCACTTTACTTGTGTTCAAATGCAGCAATTTTCTTTTCCCCTTTCAAGGTCATGTTTCTCATATTTATGTAGAATGCATCAGCACGCTTATGTCACTGTACCAGACAGTGCAAGCCCTAAGCTTTGTTTTCCATTTTATTTATTTGGGACAAATTGAGAATTGGAATTCCAATTTGTGAGGAGGCAAAAATTCCTATGAAAGTGTCCTCCCTCACATGTACAGTGGGGGACAGGCACAATTAGTCTGTCTTTTCCCTGTTTTATAGCCCAGTTGAGTTCATCAATAGCTAAACAATTGTATTCTTGCAAGATCAAGTAACAGCTCTTCCCTGACTAGACTGTTATACTCCTAATACCAAATATAACACTTTGTGCAAGAGACTGGGAGGTGTAGATTTTTTTTCATTCTGTAAAAGTTTGAGTTTATCTGAAAAGGCTGAGCATTCAAAACTGAACTGTGAGCTATGAGGACAAAGATTTGTACCACTGTCATGATATGGCCAATTTGGTAAGGTTTTTTTTGTGATTAAAAAAAATGAGATATGTATCTTAATAAGTCATAAGTTCTTTAAACTGAAAAACCATCTTAGCTTTCTGGGAAGGATGATGCCTAAATTCTAAGCAGAAATAGACACTGGGGTGAGAAGTGGGGTTGTAGAAAGGGAAGAGTAAGAAGAACAACTTGGCTTCTTTTCAAAGAGGGTCTAAATAGCAAACCTATTTGAGTTGATTTTCCCTATGCATTAGCTCATTGTGAATTAATGATGAAGAAAATCAGAACAGTACTTTTGCTCCCTCCCCTGTTCAGTTAGTATAGAGAAATTAAATTCTTATCAAATGAATGAAAAGTGAATACACAGGCTTACTAAATGCAATGTTAGTTTAAATAAAATCACATAATTTGTCAGACTCAAGTGTGAACTTATCTGATAAACTCATTTGTACTGCATCCAAACAATCATTTCTCAGGAGCACAAAAAAAGACCAAACTAAAAGCCAAAGAAATTTGTTAAAAGACAAAAATATTGCTTACGACTGTGCAAGTTCTCTCACATATAGATGTGTCCCTGGTAATAAAGAAATTTCTTTTAAGACTCTTATTTTAAAATATATCCATAGAAGAAGACCATCTCAGAAAGTAGAGTGTCACATTTGTCACAGAAACAAATGAAAATGTACACCAGAGACACACTCATTCTGATATGCTTGAAACAGGAGGAGGATGAAAGAAAGCAAAAAAAAGAAGCAAAATCTGAAAGTGCTTCTTGGCAGCCAAGTCATTAGATTTCAAGCAGACTCCATGCAGGACGTGCAGCAGAGGTAGCTGTCTCCAGGAATGTCCGAGAAGGACAAGAACAGTCTCCTCCAAGGGCCTGTCATTTCATAACCTAAACAACTATGAAACTGACCTCCAAGTCTGTGAACGAACATCAAGCCCCACATAGGGAGTGGAAAGTTCAAAATGCTCAATGACAATATTCAGACATCTGCATCTGGCAAGAAAATATATTCCTGAAGAACAACGGAACTGATGGCAGAGCACATCCAGAGATGTTAAGTAGGATTTCATAAGCAAGGTTTTAATCAAGATCTTTCCTTATTTCAAAATCAGTTTTAGAATTCTCAGTTTAATAGTAGCATAACAAAATAAAATAAAAAATAATTTAAAATAAGCTCTATTATTTCAATCATAGCTACTGGAAAAGCACTGATAAAACACTACAAACAGTGATTTTGAAATATTTCTAATTTTGCATTATTTTATCACTCAGTATTCATAGAGACCCGCCAACAACTATCAAAGCCTATGCTAGCCCAATTTTGAAGACAAACTCTATATTTAAAAAATAATTTCCATTTCACTGCTAATCTTTGATTTTATATTACTAAGAATATCAAAACAGGAAACATTACTGCTGTCAATTCAATTGTTTGGTACATAGAATTAAACATGTACCTTTCCAGAGACCAGACTGAGATCTTGTCTGAAACAGCCTTTTAGTGCAGATATTAACTCCTGCACTAAAGAATAAGAAATTATTTTGAAAATTATTACTTGTTTTTCCTCCCTTCATGATTTTTTTTTTGTGGTATGAAATATCAACTGAGTTTAAGAGAAGAACAGTATTTTGTTTGCATGTTTTTATGTTGTGCTAATGACAAGCAAATCTTATTCTTTTGTCCCATGTAAAATCATCAGTGTGTGAAAGGTCTGTATCATGGAATTGCCTTCACTTTTGATCTTGGGTGCACTGCTGCGAAGAGCAGTGTTAGTTATATGGTGTCAGGGACGCTGCAGCTTGGTATAAATATGTCTTTTCATTACTTGTCATAGAATCATGTAAACCAGGGAGATGAACAGAAGAAGGAAAAAGGTTTCTGACTCAGATAAAACTGAATACATTACTTAAGTAGTGCAACGAAGCATGTATTTTATTTCATTGATCTAGACATTAGAAGCATGATTATTAAGGTGTCTGGCAGGAACTTAAGTTAACAATTGAAATCACTGCTGTCTCTACAATGTCAGTGGATAAAAAATCTGTCTTAAATATTTCCATATATTCATAAAAGCTGAATTCAGACAATTTCTAAACCAAAGATGGTGGTTTATCATCAGATGCCAAATAAACACCACCCAGCCATTTGCATCCTTTCCTCTGGTGGTGTGGGGGAAAAAAATCAAAAGGGAAAAATGTTGAAAACTTGTGGGTTGAGGCAAAGATGGTTTAATGGGAAAGTAAAAGCCACACACAGAAGCAAAGCAAAACGAGGAATTAATTCACTGCTTCCCATGGGCAGACAGGTGTTCAGCCATTCCCAGGAACGTAGGGCTCCATCACGCATAACGGTTGCTTGGGAACGCAGAAACCATCACTTCACATGTCCCCCAACTTCTGCCTTCTCTCCACAGCTTTTATTGGTGAATCAACATCATATGGTCTGGAATACCCCTTTGGTGAGTCTGTATCAGCTGTCCCAGCTGTGTCCCCTCCCAACTCTTCGTGTGCTGATAGTGTGAGAAGCAGAAAAGGCCTTGACTTTGTAAACAGTGCTCATTAACAATGAAAACATGACTGTAGTATCAACACTATGTTCCTCACAAATCTAAGACTCAATCCCATACTGTGAAGAAAATTAAGTCTACCCAAGCCAAAACTAGAACAGATCAAGAAGAAAAAGATTACCTAAAGTTGTATGGAAAACCAGTGTTGGGAAGAAAGGGGTAAAACTGGAAGATTTTGTGAGGAGGAGGGAATAGTTTCACTCAATTGACCTTGCAGCTGAGAATGATAAAAAATTCCGGTGTGTGAAAACTCAATTTTTATACCTAATGTTGTTTATCCTTGGCCTGCTTTGAGGAGTAGAATTCTTGTGGAGAGATAACACACTCACAGACGTGTGCAAAGCCTATTGCTCGAGTGAGGCAGGCAGCGATGTCCCCCACCCCCAGCACCAGCCCTGCCACTTCTGCTAGGATGAACTAAGCCTAATGGAGCCTGTGTCCCTTTGTGTCTCTGCTGCCTGGTGTTGTCAGCAATGTAATGAAATAAATCTACTCTTTGCATTTCGGCTGCAGTTTGGTGGTTGCCCTTGGTTACCTTCATGTGTTGATACACACAACCAGATAAATTCTTCCTCTAATTTTAATCAACACTTTTAGACCAAAATTAAGATGCCATAAAAGACAGTCTCACAAATAAGCAAGTACTTACGCTTCTTATTTTACCACTTGGTAGAAGGATCACAGAGGACTGACAGTATTCAGGGTGAAACATCTGCATAATAAGGAAACATCTACACTACTTTTTATCTGTCATTGATTTAAACTTTACATAAAGGACATTTATATTTCAAAGGTAAACATATCAATAGCATTACCAAATTCTAAGTGGAAAGAATTTTGCAGTCTTCTAGTTAAGCACGTGTGCATCTTGGTCACTGTCTGTCCTGGTAACAACCACTATCCCATCAGATAAATCCAAACTTGACAGAAAGTTGTGATCTCAAAACCTTACTTACAGGAAAAGATGCTATCCTTCCCTTAACTTTCAAGGATTTAATTCTTTATTCTGTTAGCACCAGTCCGTCAGTTCTATCTGGATTTTGCTTCAGTCAATTAGCTTTCATCATTAGCCCAAACTGTGATTTAATCAGATGAAACCAACTGTTCAGATTGAACACAAGCAGTGTGTTTTGGGCCCTAACCATGAATTCTGAGCAATGACAATGAATAGAGCCTGTGAGAACTCTTCAGAAAAACATCCAGCCCTGTGGCTCAGCACTCTGCTATTATTGCCTCTGCTACACTTACTTTGACCAAAGAGACGTCTTCTGGAACTCCAGCTCCAAATTTAAACCTTTTATCCAGTCAAGAAATATTACCATACTCATAATAATTCAAAGACTGAGCTACAATTCAGGTCACATCAGCAGTGGGCTTAGAACTGAGACCATGATCATGAGTGGAATACGGTGTCAGGACCTGCTTGGTAGAAGGTGTGGTCTTTGTTATAAATTCTCGTTGAGCTGAACAAACACATCAGTCCACATGTTAGGGAACTCCTATGCTTTATTGTATAGTTCCTTGACTCCAGCAATCAGCCCACTATTTAGTCTCGAAAAGGTTGGCTTGAGAAGTACGTATCTTTTACAACACCCTTTGACAAGCTCCCAATCCTCACAGCAAACTTCAGTACAGAGTATAGGGTAGAATATCATAGCTGCACTTTGACAAGATAAAGCAAGGGAGGACAGAAATAAAGACTGAAAAGAGAGAAAGAGAAGAAAGAAGATCACCAGTCCTTAGATACTGCACTGCTCCTGCTGCATGGATGGTCTGGATTTGCAGTCAACAGGTGTGGGGGGAGGAACAGAGAGAGTAGGATCAATCCACTTCCTTTACTAGTTTATCTGGTACATACCTCTTACCTAATATAGGTTTTTCTCACCATTTGTGAAAAATTTCGCAAATTTTTTGCACCATTGTTTGTGCATACACAGACAGCCCTTTAGAGCCCCCCAGGAAGTGAGTCGGAGGGGAAAGGGAGATGATGTAAGGTCACTGAGCACAAGCCTGAAGGCAGAAAAGGATGTTGGCTCAGGACAGGGCTGCCCCATCTCCACAGGTCCCTCTCTTCCATTAACAACTTTCCTGTTGCAACAGTCAGAATATCTGAAACAAAACATGTTTACATACTTATGCCTGATCCTCCACATACAGACTGAGGCATAACTTTATCAGTGATTTATCACTTTTTTGGGGGATAAAGTCCTGTGGAAATATTTTCATGATTTGGACAATTCCGTCAACAATGCAATGTCAAATGTGGCCCCACAAAATGAACAAACTCATACAACTGTTAGGCACCTAAGATCATATTGTGATTGTGAGTTCATTGTATAAGAAAAAATGGAAATGACAAAGAAAGAAGAGAAGCTAGAAACAAGGGAAGGTCTTGTAAACAGTGAAAAGCACAAATTTACAGAAAGTGCAAAAACTTGGTGTGGCTATGCTGCAGTTAAGGATAAATGAAATATGGTTGAACTACAGAAATTGCAGAAAACTTAGAAAAATGCATGACTTTCATATACCTTTACCTTGCTTTTCTGACAGCTTTTTCCCTTTCAGCTGGATTTTTTTTTTTTTTTTGAGCAGTTTCTTGTAATCCCAGTGTGGGGCAGCAAAACTCAGAAAACTGAATCTAGTCTCTCAATGAAAACTTGAACAAAAGGTATGTGTAAAGTACATATAGCCTACATCACAAGCTTTCAGTTTCCTCTGTACCAGCGACATGTTACAGAAGAAGCAACTGAGAATTTTACACAAAATTTAAGAAAGTGAAATATTCACTGTAAACATATTGTTACATTTAAATCTCTTCTGCTATATATAAGGTGTCGAAAGATATTTTTTAATAATTAATTAGTTCAACTTTTAGTGTATTAGATTTTATTAATACTTTCTCCCCCATGAAAGCTCTTACATGTATTTGAAATTGCTGTCTCCTATAACTGTTCATTATTAGTAGAATAAGCATTTTTTGAATTTGTACAATGAATAAAAAAATCCTTTTAAGTCCTGTGATAGTTTTTCAGAACACAACTTCTATTCCTGAAGTGATTTCAGTAATTTAGATATTGAGTTATTTGAATGAATTCCCTGGAGGGGGAAAATAGATGCAAATGAAAGGAACTGTTTATATAATTTTATCTTAACCACAGAATACAGTGTGTTTCAGGACAGAAGAAGAAGGAAATCAGGATAAGGTATATCATTGCACAAGCAGTCTAGAAAACAGGTGTATTCAATGAAAAAATCTGTGTTATTTACATAACTACTTTATGTCCTTCAAGTTGTCTAGATCTTCTATTAAAGGGAGAGATGTGTCCTACAACAGAATTTGAGAAAACAGCAGAAATCTACTATTAAAAAAATCTAGAGTCCAGCTTCTTTTACAGAAGAGGCAATATGAAAGACATGAAAGGAAAAAACATTCCTATCAGAGGGCAGGTTTGTTGAAAGGAAATGGCATCTGGGAAAAGCAATTATTGAGAATATGATCTTAAGGAAAATTTTCATTTCCTGTCTTAGGTTTGGCAAGTGTTGAGCAAGGAAATGTTGAACATATTAGAACAATGAAAGTGGAAATGTCATGTTGGGCACTAAATATATTTGTTTAAATAAAAAGTTTGTCTCAGATTACTGTAAATTAATGACATTTTTGCTCTTTCAAGTAATATGTATTTAAACACTCAGAAAAACAATATTCTTATAAGCAGTGAGCTATTCGATGTAGCTTGGGGCATTCTATCAGGTCCGGACATTTCCTCAAATACTGATACATCTTCCTATAGTGTGTTGATAATAGCAAAAATGCAAACTTTCTGAAAAAATACTTCAGTTGTGGTCTGATTTTCTTTCCTATGAACTATTTTAATGGACACCAAACAAAGCTATCAGTTTTAGCTGAAGTGCACAAACACAGTGGGCTTAGATAACTCCCACGGACATTGAAATGTAGCCAATCAATGTATCTGCTTACGGAGACATCTTGCTATTCACTGTTAAATGATAATAATTTAAACAAAGAACATAATATTGAGTCTTAAGAAATTTGCCTGAAAAAACCCATCATTGTTTTGGTATAGACATTGTCAACAGACAGGTTGTAACAATGAATTTTGGGCATCTGGTAACAACTATCACTCTTGCCTGAGAAAACTACCAATGTCTGCCTTGGAAAGGATGATTTCTGCTTATGTCATGTGTGTTTTCTGACCAGCCATAAGTCAATATTGGTCAAGTAAGCTTCCTCTTATTAACCCATGCAGAGTATTCATTAACTGTATTTATCCCTGATGTTGTTCTTTGAAGGTATATATTAACAAAATAAATTAACAAATGTACTTTATTAGCATTTCAGTGAGTAGTATCAAATACCTGAGTACGAATCATAGCCATGTTTCTGTTTAAAAACCATTATTAAAATAAAATATTTTTAGCATTATTACAACATACAGTTCTCCACACAGTGGCCAGGAGGACACCACAGTGACGTTGAACAAGTAATTACTGGAATACGCATGTTCAAGAGTAAAATATCATTGTAAGAATTTCACTTTCATGTTGAGAGAATACGAATTAGTTCTTCCTTAAACACTTCCCTAAGGGGTATCCCTGAGATGACTCTAATTTTTTCTTTTTTTTTTAATACCAAGAAAATCGGCTGCAGTAACAGCTTGAAATAACTGACATGAGCCAGATGGATAATCACACCTTAGAGAAGGGTTTGTTTTGAGGGTTGTCTTTTTATTACTATTCAGCATCAAGAGATACAATTTTCAAATGAACCAGTCTGATCAAAGGGTTGAAAAATGCAGTCGGTGGCTGAATAGAGATACCTCTATGAATTGTGTAAATACCATTTCAGTCTTGATACATTTGTTCTTATAAAACTGTCTTGAATGCCTTAACATTGTCTATTAAGTCAGTCAATGTAAATATAAAAAGAAAAATAGAAAACATATAAATAACATTTTCTAAATAGCAGGTCCTAAGGAACATGTATGTCTATATTTAAATCCAGGAACTTTATTCTTTGTGATATGAGGTTACGGCTCCTTTCATCCACAAGGAAAGGGATCAAAGTAAGAGCATTTCAATGGTATGTGGAACTACTCACTAAGAGGGAAGAATGGAGGGGATCCAAACCACACATTTGTTACATTCCTTTTGAAAGGCATTATGCATGAATGGATGAAACTTTAGTTTATTGTCTTATGACAATTATAATTTCAGTTCCACTTGAAATAAGCTTCTGTATCTTCTCAATACTTTTTAAATTAAATGAGAGAATTATATTCACCTGCCTTGTTTTGAAGTGGTGTTCAGAAACAAGGTATGAAATGGATGAAACTGACAATCAGTGGAGGCAGCCTTTGAAGAGCTGGTCCCCTACTTTCATTTCTCCTGCTTGCCTCTGGGCAACAGCATATGTGAATAACTTATTTCTTTGTCTGGTTCAATAGATCAGCATTGCACGGTGAAGACACACAGGAGATCTTGCTTGCATTCACCTGAAACATCCATTGTATTTGAGAGGGTACACGGCTTGGCTGTAGCCTTTTTATGATCAGCAAAAAGCCTGTTTACCTGGTGAGCTTTCAAAAGAAGTTTAAAAATCAGCATGTTTATATATGCATCAAACCAAATCCTGGGACAAAACATAAGGACCCGCTTCAAATGTCACTTATAACTTTGCTTGCTGCCTTCAGTGCAACCATTCCTGGTTTGGTCCCTTATGATATTACAGCACTGTGAACTTTAATACAGCACTGTGGAAGGTACTCATTCTCTGTGCTAAAATGAATCTCCCTGCAGGCATGCTTAAGGCTCTTTTGCTTTAAGCTTCTCTAGTATTCACCTTAAAACCTGCAGTGCTATTACCCATACCAAACTTGCTTCTAAAGCATCACCAGTAAGAGTATAGAAGATAAAGAGACTTAAACACTATCTTGTGTGTGCTGGGATACAATCTTTTCTTTTTAAGAAATTTGCCCTTTCCAAAATGAGATTTGACAGAATAAAAGATTTTTCAAAATGCTAAAACATGGCAAAACATCTGTGCTGCACCTCTGTCTTTAGTTTCTTCACTACTGTGGAAACACTGCAGAACAGAAATTACAGTGGTTTTTTTTTTGTTTGGCTTAGGGGTTTTTTGGGGGTTGGGGTTTTTACACAAATTCCTTCTTAGAGATTTAATTATTTTTTTTAATGACACAATCCTGCTGATTGATTTTGAGAAACTAGAAGCCACTTCCAAGGCTTCAAACCATAATGTCATAAACCATCTCAATTTTGAGACAAGCACACTGAAAAGTAAATCCTTCAGGAAAATAAAACACATGCTTTACAGATTGTCTTCTTGGACTGTGCCAAGTTGTCATATCTGAATAAATAGATTTTGGTATGCAGTTCTCTTGTGAGCGTTATGAGTAGTTGTTAAATGACATTTGTCATTCAAATACTAATGAAAACTATAACCATTAGAGACAGTGGAGATTTAAAACTAATTTAGCATTTGAGCAGCTAAATTGACACCAATCTTTGAGAGACAGAGCAGCAAATTACTCTTACAAGTAGAACAGGCAAAAGGAGACATACATTTTATGCACAGATTTTTCTACATTTCTGCAATTAACACCATGTCCACTAATGAAAACTAAAATTGAAAATACTGCTCAGCTAAGTATTCATGTGAACTGAGCATACATAAGAGTACATATTCCTTTTAGTGTGAAACAATGAAACTGAGCATACTAAATAACCGGAAATGTGATATTCTGCAAAGCAAGAAAAATATTACATCCAGTTCTGGGGTCCACAACACAGGAAAGACATCGACGTTTTGGAGCAAGTCCAGAGGAGGACCACCAAGATTGTTAGAGGGATGGAACACCTTATCTATGAGGAAATGCTGAGAAAAGTTGGGTTGCTCAGCCTGGCAAAGAGAAGGCTTTGGGCTGACCTAGTTGTGGCCTTCCAGTACCTGAAGGGAGGCTACAAGAAAGATGCAAGGGGACTATTTACAAGAGCATGTAGTGACACAGGGAACGGCTTCAAACTGAACAAGCACAAGTTTAGACTAGATACTAGAAAGAAGTTCTTTACTGTGAGGCACTAGTACAGTTTGCCCAGAGCAGCTGTGGATGCCCCATTCCTGGGAGTGTTCCATACCAAGTTGGATGGGGCCCTGAGCAACCTAGTCTAGTGAAAGGCTACTGCCACCGCCGTGCTGCCATGGCATGGGAGTTGGAATTAGATGATCTTCAAGGACTCTTCCAACCCAATCATTCTATGATTCCACAATAATACATGATACAAATTACTAGAGAAATTGTTTCTTTTCTGTTTTAGAGTAAAAAGCATTCACAGAAAAATTTTACATATCTTGCAAGTCATTTAGTCATTTAATGTATGACACAGCAGCTCAACGCGGTAAAGAGGCTGCTTAAGAACCAGTTGACACCACAAGTAAATTTTAAACCATTGTTCCAGTGAGATCACATCCTTTACTCTCAGTGGTTTTTTTAACTGCATGTTCCTCCCTGTATAGCCAGAAGGTCAAGAAAACTACAGTGATGGAGAAAAAATCTATTATGTTTCCAGTTTGGCCTTGAGAGCATCTGTGATAATTGAGGATGGACATATCCATTAATAAAATCTTCTGATGGTAGAACACCTATAAAATTGAACTTAGTAGAACGATTCCTTGATTAATGTGACGTACATACTACAGATTAATCAAGGAAAGGTTTCCAGTATATTAATTCAACTTCCATCTCACACGTATGCTACTTATCATACATTCTAATAGCAACCAACTCCCTAGATGTTATCAGGAGTTTGACATTTTCTCTAATTGCTTATGAGGTTGAAGGAAATTTGATTTTGATGAAGTCACTTTCTAGCACAGAAAAGTACTACTTGTCTGTAAAATATTCTACAACTCCCTTTTTCTTACCAAACAGAATAGGTGTATTGTGGATCAGTGCTATCTACATCAAGATCGGTGCTTTGTTTGGGTCATTTGATGACTTTCTCTGCAGTCTGTAGCTGCTTCATCACAAGGATCTCTTTCTCTGCTGCTTTTATGGGAATGTTTACATATAATGGAAGAGTTCCCAGAAAATGAGCCAGGCACAGTGACAGCATTAATATTATTTATGTGCCATTTTACAAATTGAAGCAAGCAAGGTCTGCCTACATTTCGTATTAGATGAAGATCTACTTTTTCCCATCATGCTAACTCTTTAACAGTGGAAAATATGATTTAGTAATGCATAAAAGCATAAGATTTAAGACCTTAGTTACTTTATTAGACTGAAGATAGATGCCAGAACACCAGTTTCAATTAAAGTCTCCTGTGTCAGTTGACTGCATCACGTTTTTTGACTTCAAAAAGAAAATATTTTGGTAACATAATATACAACATATAATCTCAAATTAGAATTATCATTAGCATTTGTTTCTCGAACAGGAAGAAATAGCAGTTTCTTTTTTGAATAAGTAACTGGCCTAAGACTCTTTCCTGCATGTAACAGTAGCAGATTTTTCTCTAACCATTTTATTGCTAGATGCAGCTGACTAGGGTTTTTTCCCAGTTGTGTAGGAGATAGGACAACTAAAAACAAATTAATGATTGCACAAAAGCAAAATAATTTTTTAGAAGGTACTTCATTTCTGGTTCAAAATATAGCATCAGTGGAACTTGTCTGGCAACAACCCAAGTGAATTGTTCTGACATATCTTAGAGTAAAGCAAACAAACATTTCTATGTGACCATTTTATTTTAAGTTTCAATGAATGTATATTAAAAGCAATCAGAAGAAGGTCAGCATTAAAATGAACCATTGAAAAAATTCTCAAAATTAAGAATTTCTGCTGACCTAAAGCATTTTGTTGCTTTATAGTTTTTTGTATGTCCTATTTCAGTTTGATTTCATGTGTCATCTCACATGACTGAACAATAAAACCCTATCAACTGAAGACTCAGAGGGGAAAGGGATAGGGCCCCATGTCCATGAAGCTCAAGGAATAAAGCAAGATGTGACTGAACTCAGCTTTTGCAAATAATCTGACTTCATCTCAGCACAAGAGGGACCAGAGGGAGGCCTTTGCTTCAGGTAAACACCTACTAACAACTGAATGCACCAGCCTGTGGTTCCTTGAGTTCATATAAAGAGTGCGAATATTTCCCTGAGTTAGCTGAGCTATCATGGCGCAGTGGGGTGAATACATGATTCATCCCAACAACGAGTACAAAAGCTAGACAATAAGCAAAAATAAGTCAAAAGAAAAAAATGGGCTTGAGCTGTCTTCAACCCATGTATTTCTTCCTTACAAGGGTGGATGCCCAGTATTGTAATGGTGAGCATTTTATAGAGGCTGATAGGGGAGTCACATTATGATTGAGTAGGACATTGCAATTGCCATGTTGCTAAGTGTAACTTATTTGTCATTTAGACTGTGTTTTTAGTATATTTTGTATTACTCTGCTAAATCAGAAATCCTTTATGTGAAATATGTTCCAATAAGTAAATTTAACACTAAATATTACAGCCTCCATGCATGAAGTATCTAAAAGAGCTTGCTCAGTGAGCGTTGGACTCCGACAACTCAGGACAGGGATGTTTTTTTCCCAGAAGCTACAAAAAGTTCTCAGTTTTCCAGTCCATCTGTGAGACAAAAGTTAGTAAATTTGTAGGTTGACAAGTGTTGTGAACCCCAAGTCTGCCTTTTACAGAAACTGCTTCCTTTGCCTTCTAAAAAGTAGCCTACTAAGAGGCATAGAATCCCCACTGTTAGGTTTATCAGCTTTCAAACAAGAACAGATCAATCAAATAAATGAAATTTGGTTCTGGTATATCACAGATTACAACAAAATGCATTGAAAACAATTTTTCCATTTCCCTTCCATTGACACACATCAGCCTTTGCCTCCAGTCTTGCTGGTAGTACAACAGCTTTCCAGGATTTCCTGACTGGCAACAGAAATCACACAGTGACCCCTCTGGCTTTTTATTTATTGTCCCACTATCCCCAAATGACGGTAGTCTTTGCTTCTTACTACTTCTCCTCTTGGAGCTCTACAAGAAGTGACCGCCATCCCCAGTGAATCCAAGGGACAGACTCTCCATAGATAGTTTCACTCCAACCCACATTGACACCTTCGGACAAACCAAGGCGCGGCTTTTCTTCCCGTTTTTCAGCCTGTACCTTTTAATTAAACATTGCACACAGTACTCAGGTAAATTGTGTGTAAATACAGATTGCAGTTACGCCACTCAATTTCTATCTTCTCACTACAAGGAAACATCTTGCAGAGCTATGTAGTGATGTAACAGAGGCAAAGTCCCCAAAACACGTATCTCAAAAAAAAAAGATTATCCAGTTCCTCACTCCATATAACACATAAAATATAACCTTCAGCACAAAGTCTGCCACAATCCCCACAGTGATTCTTTTTCTTCTTTTGCCTATTTTCTCTGCACAGTGATAAGTTTTCAGTTTCTCGAAAACTTGTTAGCTTTCATATTCCTGAATCTCAGAAGCATCTTGAAGTTTTTTCACCTCACTCAATTCCTTCTGACTGCCTCTCCAGTTGCAGACTGAAGTAAGGAGCAGTCTCTACTGTGGCATCTCCAGCATTCAATACTTGTGAGAACAAAGATACATTCAACTCACGCTGCTAGGACTGATTTGTATCTACAAAATAATCTGGCACTTGGTTTTGCCCACCTGGGTGCCCCTCATTAAAATTACTCACCTTTTATCTTCTTGCTTCCCAGCACTCTTATCTTTGTATATCATATTCTGCATGGTGTCCAGCAGACTGAATCCTGTTGAGTGCTGCTTTGTCAGTTGTACAATTCAGATGGACTGTTGCTTACACACACAGCCTTCTGGGTTGGCAAGTTTTCCTAGAATTAAAAGACTTCAATTAGCACCCTAGACTTCTTTGGGTCTGTCACTTGAGGATACACAAGGATTTTCTCAGTTTCTGTGTCCCCCAAGCACTGCATTTCTTTCTCTAATTGATAAATCTTTGGGATGACTGACTGATTTTCTGCAGTCAGATTTATGTGGTTTTCCTTCATCTAGTCAAAGTTCCTCAAATTCATGGTTTGAAAGTATGGAAGATAAAGGATTTTTTTTTCATTCCTCCCCATGGTTTAGGACATAGATTTACTTTATGTGCTGCCTTGTTTATAGCTGGCAGGGATCAGCTTTCCCATGCTTAGGCTAAGTCCCTTTCTTTTCAGCCTCAAACAGTACTTTAGTTTCAAAATGCTTTAGTAGAGGTCTTTCTTTTCCTATGCGCTTTTGCTTATTTTTTCAGCAAAACTCACCCTCTATTCGACTAACCATTTTGTTGCTTTCCATACTGTAGGAAGGTGTTGAGATTAACCTGGGATGGACAAATTAGAAAAAAAACAACAATTTTTTTGTCCAGGAACTTTTCCAGCTGGGTTTGAATCTGCCTAATCTGCCTCTCTCACCATGCTGTGGAGCTCCACCAACTGTCTGATTTCCTTCTGAAATCAGTGGGTGCAGTGAAACAGGCATGCTCTACCTGGTGCTTTCCTCCAGAACCCTTGTTATTTATTTTTTTGAATCCTTGACCATCACACCCATTTGCTTTTCATATAGTTGTCCCACCATTAATTTTCTGGTCTCTGAAGCTTTTCTTTTACTCTAGTTTTTCCTCATCAGGTCAGCTGTCTTCTTGCTAATCCTGTTAGTTTCCTGTCTTAAAAGGAAAATGAGAGAAGAACTCCCTTGAATGTCACAGAGTACATCTCCTCTATTTCTGTTCTCAGCAAAATAATTCTGCCATGCTGAACTCTTAAACTACAAGAAAATTGAAAGTTTCTTAGCTTTCTTTCAAATAAATATTATGCCTAGCCATTTCCCACTGCACAACTCATGGTTTCCAACAGGTATGGAATCCTCCTAAAGGTATGGGATTCTCCACCAAATCACCTGAAATTACGAGATTAGAGAGAATTAATGCCTTAAAAATTTTTAAGGGTATTTTGCAAAGTATGCTTCAAGTTGGGAAGCCAGTAAGCTTTACTGAACTAAGCACAATATTCAGAAAAAAAACTTAAAAAATTACAAAATGAATAATGACAAAATCTTTTTTTGAAATATTTTATATAAATTTGGCAGGAAAAGGAAAAGGAAAAGGAAAAGGAAAAGGGGAAAGGAAAGGAAAGGAAAGGAAAGGAAAGGAAAGGAAAGGAAAGGAAAGGAAAGGAAAGGAAAGGAAAGGAAAGGAAAGGAAAGGAAAGGAAAGACCACAAAACTTCAGATTTTCAGTTTAGAAGATGTTTGCATGTTCTGTGAAATTTTCAGTTTAGAAGAGGCTGGAACCCATGCACTTCCAAATTTCAGACAAGTAGTGTCCCAATTATGCAGTGCCATTTGGTACTCTTAAGAAAAAACAAGAATGTGAGAATGGCCTGGTAACTGACTTAAAGTAACAGAGTAAACATGAACAGGGCATTCTGATTTAAAATTCATGTATTGTGAGAAAATGGATAAATACTTGTAATAAATTTACAACAGTAAAACACTATTCTATGTGTGGTTTTCAACCCATTAAACATTCTCCTTCCAGAAGTGCTTCTCGTGCTTAGCTCTTGAACAACAGACATCTGTATGACTGCTGTCTTCATGTTACTGATTCTGTTTTTATAGCCTGAAACGACTTGCTTTTATCTGTTCCAAAAACTGACACAAAGAAAAAGCATTCAAAAATTTAAGACCGTAGAGTATACTTGTTGGCAGCCATGAAATTGATACAGCATATATAAAAAAAAGAAGACAGGTATAATTTTCCTAATGCAAGTGTCATTACTATCTTTTTCTGAGTGTCTCCATTGCCACAGTATCAATTAATAAAAATGGTATTCCAGTGAATCACCTTGTTCAAGTAGAAGGGCTAAAAGAATTATTCAGAAAAAACAAACAATTCTAAAATAACACAACACAAAGAAGTCAAGTATCTGTCAGTCACCAGTAATGTCAGTGCCATGATCTACCACTTCTCCCTGCTTCTTTATAAAGCAGCCAAAGGATATGTCAAGCAGTCAAATGCAGAGGTAAAAAAAAAA
>VZTD01006192.1:128953-152877 GCA_013397725.1 Rhagologus leucostigma | reverse complement strand
TTGCTGCAGTTGTGCAAATTTCTTTCGAGCTGTATGCGTGCTGTGACATGCCGGGCACTATGCCAAACAATGCCATTCTAAGTTTGATAACCAGTGACAAGCGCTGCCAGGAAATGGGCAGAAGAACACAACGAAGGCACACACCCAGATACAACACGTTCAACCAATCCCTTCCAGGCCTATGTGGCAAACTCAGTGTCAGAACCAAAAGGAGCGCCAGAGTGGATGTCACCACAGCTGTCTCAGTCACCATAGCCAACACCAAAGTGCATAAAATACCGTTAGATGCTTTTGGATCGTTGGGAATTGGGTTGAGTGTACTGCTGGTGGGACACTCAAGTGTTACCTTGCAAGCTGATTTGTGCTATCTGGAGTTATTGATGTGGATTACCTTGGGCAGATTTTGATACCTTTTGTGGTGCAAATACCTAGTGTAAAACCTGTTGAGAAAGGATTAGAGGGATTGTACCTACAGGCACCCCCCCAGGTCTTTCGGACTCAAATGGAGTATGTACTGTATAGATTTAAGATTTTGATGGTATGTGCTGTATACATTCAGAGGATGAATCAAAATAAATTCACAGTTGCATTCGGGAGTTGGTGGAGGCTACACAGGAAATGCTTGTGCTGTGTTTACTGTCTTGTCTGCAAAGGGCCCTGCAGAGGATGGTAAACCCAGCATTTGTAGTTAAAAAGAAAAAAAAGGGAGAATTGTGGAGATACAAGAATGGGCTGTGGGCAGCCTTAACTTTGATAAGTTACAGCTGTATCCCTGGGAAGAAAGAAAAACAACTTGGAATGCAGGTGTGTGTTGATTTCTGCAACAAGAAGCATGTGAGTGATATAGGAGAAAGGTGTAAAAGGTTGTACTGTGGGATAGTAGAGTCAATGCCTGCTGACGCCTGCCACCATCAAATGGTGCCCTGTGTGAGGAGACCACCATCAAGGATGTGTGTTTATAACTAACCTCGAAAAGAATATTAGTCAAAAAAAGGCCAAAATCCTCTTGCAAGCTGAAGTTATGACAGTGAATTGTTTCATTCTATTCAGCCTCATGTAGGCCCTGTGTTTGAGGAAAGATGGAGCCTAATCTCAGATGGCTCAGAGGAGAATACAGACCATAATCAGCAGGACAAAAAAGCATTAGATAACATGAGCTCTATGAGGCAAAACTAAGTTTTTTGTTGTTAATTTTAGAGCAGTGGTTTAAACATATGAACTTCAGATATAAGAGAGCGGGTTTTTTTCCTCAGCAATTAAAAAACAATGTAAAAGACATTAAGAAGCAAGTCTAGTATTGATAGGCTTATACTGGCTGTATGAAGACCTTAATTTTCATTGGAAATGAACGATATGATAATTGAAAATACTTGAAAGTATTTCGTTTGGGGCAGCAAAAGTTTGCAAACAGTTTCCTTGTCCAAAAAGCTTTTGTGGTAGTGGTCTACTCTTTCAATCGTCATGGTGACACCAGAAATAAGAAATCTGAAGCCTATGCCTTTAACCAGCTTTGATCCTACTCCTTCTGGCTTTCAGAAAAATGTAGGATGTTTCTGAAAAAAACAGTCACCATTGAAAGAGAACTTCTGTTTCAGAAAACACCTGCAAGTGGGCTCATTCATTGATGTTCCTCTGTTAGTCAGCCACTTCCAGAGGAATCAGCACGTTGCCAGAAATATTGATTTATTGCAATTGTAGGACTCCCAAATGAGTTGCTTGAACCTTTAAAACTGCACTAGTGAGATTGAAAGTTTACCTCATGTTCCTCATTCATCAAAATTCCTGAAGCCATAGGTTAGTATGGGGATATTTCTCATTCAAATTGTGTAACAGATAATCAAGCATATGATTTCTTAATGTGTCACCTCAGTTTCTACTGCACCTGGGGAAGCTCAGTTACAGAGGATTTTTACAGTCATGTTTACAAAGCTTACTGTCCCTCAGAGAAAATATGCAGAATAGAATTGTCTTGTTCATTTGTCCTGGTTTCTCTGAGGATCTGACACTGATTTACGTTTTCTCTTTTTGAAGAATTTGATCTTTTCTCAAGTGACAAGGCACGCAGTTCATGAAAAGAGCTCTGGTACCCTTAAGTTTGGATTCTAGCACTTCTTTCAAGTCTATCTACTCCCACCCTCAAGATTAAATGTAAAGAGGTATGAAGGAAGAGCCTGACAGCAACAATTAAATTATATTTACTTTAAAAATTGAGAAAATGTATCTATAATTTCACAATTAAAACCAAACTAAGTCTATTTGTTGCACTTATTTTGATGCATGCATATGGTTATGCACTAGCACCATTCTTTACACAATGTGTTATTTAAATATTACTTTCTACAGAATAGTGATTTGTCATCTTCAATATTGCAAAATGCAGCATTTAATCATCCTGTGCTATAGGCACGGTAAATGTGGAGTTATTATGAGGAGTGGTATTGCTGCTTCAATGAGAGAATACTGAAAGTAGATATCTATTTATTGTGTAAATTGACATCATTACGTAACAGAACTGCTGCAGCAAAATCTCCATAGGCTAGAGAAATCAAATAGATAACACAAGTATTCTAATGCTACATTCAACCACTGCAGATGCAAATATCTACATCATCATCTAATAAAGTATGACTTAACGTGATTCTGTATTATTTGAATTTAATTTCTTCCACATTTCTATTTAATGCAAAACTTTCAGATTTATATGAAACAATTTAATATCTGCTGGGGAATTTATTTCTGTCAAATAATTTACAAAAATGTTGGAGTTCACAACAAACTGCACTCTGGAGGGGAATAGAAAACAGTAAAGTCTTCAGAAATACTTTCTGATGGGTATCATAAAATTTGTTATCATTATAAGTGTACACACTGTGCTTAAAAGAAATTTAATTTCTTACAATATTGCCATAATACAGATTTGTGTCAGAACAGGGTATACACTACTTTAAATTCTGTGAGCTTTTGTGTACTTCAGAGACTCTAAGGGTTTGATCACACTATTTAGCTTGAGAAGAGCTGTGCTATTTTGAATTAGAAAGAACCAGCACTTGAATATCTAGAATTCTTTGGGACTAGTCCCCCAGCTAACACTCTTCAGAGTCAATATTTACACTATACTTGAATTAGTATAACCTTTGGCTTTAACCATTAGTTTCCCCATTTGGTACTCCCTTCTGACAGGAATCAGTGAAATATATTATTTACAAGAATTTATCTGGGAGAAATGACCTTTTATATAACTATAGGAGCACTTGAAAATTCATCTACTCTTGATGAAACATTGTAACATTTGTAATATCGTGACATATTTTCTTCATGTAGGATGGAAATCTTATGGTCTTTTCCTTCTTTGTTGGTCCTTTTTTCTCCACCTGCATCTCTCAACATAAATGGATGCGTTCAAATACTACAGTAAAGACAGATCTGCTTTGTTAGATTATAGGCTAATTTTTTTTTAAGATTTATCTTATTTTTATCAAACTATAACACTTACATAGAGTCTGGCTATTAACTTGATGTGAATCAAATACCATTCTTTTCGATGTTTAATCTTTGCTAGCATGCAGCCCAAACGAGGAGGTGGGACAGTTTTTGTTATGACATATAAAAGAAGTGGTTCTTCCTTTTATCTATATTATCTCTGTAGTTTCTAGTAAAGATCTACGAGATCCAACGTGACCTCTCCACTTACATTCTCCTTCCATCTTTTGGCCCTTGCTCCTGCCTGTGACTCTGTTTCTTCCCACTTCAACACCATGACTTCTTGGGCCCTGCTGTCCTTTCTCCTGTTTCTTCTCCTAACAATATAATCATACTGTAATATCCAGCAGCTTCTGAAAGTCAACCCTTCCATTCCCCCTTTCTTTTCTGTATCACTTCTTCCCTTCATCGGTGAACTCCTTGAACTCATAGATTATAGCAATTGCCTCAAGTTCCTTTCCTCTAAATCCAACATAGATCCTCTCTAATTTGGCTTTTATTGTGCACCAAGGATATGCTAACATCAAGGCCTACAATGACCTCTCCATGTCAAGTCTCAGGGCCTTTGCTCCATACTTGAACTCTGCTGTTTTTATCATGACTGATCATACATTCTTTTTCAAAATCATGCCTTGCCTTTGCAACTCTGTCCTCTCCTCACCATTTAACTACTCTGACTTGAACATGTAACAGATGAGTCACAAATGGGAAAGACAGGATACTGTATTAGACTTCTAAAGCTCCGTTAAATAAAAATATAGATCTTTTCTGAAAAAGACACTTTCATTATGCAAGGTGAATTTCTTAATGTAAGCAACAAATGCCTAATTATCTGTGGCTTCTATATTTGTAATCTTCGGCAATTTCGTATTCCACTTCTGTTTTCGTATTACTTTTTCAGATGTGGAGAAGTGGGAAAGGCAGGCAGAAGTATACTAACCCCCTGTTCAGGAGTTTTGTGGGGTTTTATTATATATACAAATTGCCCCACATTATCATCTCATGACACAATATAGAAGTGTTCCATTATCAAAACCTTTGTGATCAGGCTTATGAAGAAAACAGAGTTGTAGGTGCAGCTGAAAAAAAATTACTTACTTGCAGCTACGTGAATATATATGTTTTAAACTTTAGTCCCCTAAACTATAATGAGTTCATAATTTGGACCTGGATGATTAGTGAGGTGCTATAACTTCAGTGTTTTAATTTATTAATGATAGCTGATTCCCAGTTTTGATCTCTCTGACTATCCCCACATACATCTATAAGTATTCTAGGATGCTGTCAAGGCAGTTAAAGTTTTCTGAACTTAAAAGTATTGCTTAGAGAATGTCAGTGTGAAATACAATAAACATAAAAGTTCTGTGAAGTCAGAAATAGCGTGGAATTGAGTTTCAAATACTTTTTCCAACATTATTTCAGTATTTCTTTGGTATTTTGAACATCATGCTGCAGTTAGAAAAATAATATGACACTTCAAAAAGAAAACTTTATTCCAGTTAATTATTTTACCTGTAATCCAGGAAACACATTTAGGTCTCTAGGTGAAGAAATAAACCTGTGTTTATCTTTTGTACCCTAGAAGAGAAGATTTACTTATGCCATTGAACAAAATGGATTAACTCTAATTATCATATAGGCCTATTTAATAACTTCCATACAAGTTCTGAAGAGCAACAGATTTCAGCTGCCAGAAAAAGTGAAACATAACATAGAACAGTGTTTTAAAAATTTGCAGCATTTATCACTATAATCAACATTTGCACTTACAAAAATCACAAAGTGGCTTTATGTAGAGAGTCTAGTACAGGCATGGTTAGCAGAGAAGGGCCATAGTCAGATTAACTTACTAGAGCTGGAAGCTATGTAGGATAGGGGTAGTGTCGAGGTCAGGGTGTCCTTGGAAAGAGGGAGTCTTAGCTGGAACTTGTAAACAGGAGGTAGAAGCAGGACCGCAAGAATGCAGAAGTATAACAAAATGACGCTAGCCAATGATGAGCTTTACTTTTGCAATATGTATGAGCTAGTTAAGAACTGTATTTAATCAACCGCTGTATCTGAAATAAACGAGTTACGCTGATGACCACCTGGTGTCCGCGTCTCCCTTCTCCGGCAGCTTTATAGTATATTATAGTCTATAGTCTATCTTAAGTAATATATTTAGCATAAATATTGTTTGAACTCTGATTTGGTGTGGTGTGACTATATAATATGCCATAAAATAAAAGGTGAAGGAAGGGAGAATGGCACAGGAAGCAGGGCAACAAATAAAATACAGTGTCTGAAAAGATTACTTTGCACAGTAGGACTAAGTCTGATTTTCAATTTAAAGTGTTTAGTAAGTATCACACACTGTGGAAATATTGTGAAAACACTAATGCTTACAGAGATCTTTCTTAGTCACTAATTACCATAATATGTAGGCACAAGAATAGGAAATCTTGAAATAACATGAAGCCACATTCTTCTTGAGTCCTATTTGTACCTCTCTCATCACTAGTTTTGCAAATAGAAGGAAATACTCTCATTCTTGGCAACTGTCAGCCTCTTTTCCACTCTTCTTATGTTTCTGTCCATAGCACTCCTTAAATTATATTCCCTCTCTTTTGCTCCCAAGAGCTGATCTACCTATCAAGTTTGCTGCGCACAGGAATAAAAAATACAAAAACAAACCAAATCCCCACCCCCCTTAAAGGGACACTTATCTCCAGTGACAGGTAGGCTACTAACTCTGGAGGTATATCATAACTATAAAGCAGTAACATCACCAGAAGAAGCCACCTAAAAGCAGTTCTGGTTGTACTTGCTAGTTCAAAGGTCAGCACAGCAAAAGATAAAGAAGTAGTAAACACTGATTCCCTTAAATTAATGTGACTTTCATAAAAAGGTTAAAAATAGAGACATCACAACCATCAAGCTGATGCCTGAACAGTGTTTAACTCCACATTGCTGAAATATAGTAACACAGAGGAAACAGAAAGCACAAATTTAAAAAAATGGGCTCTATTTCAGCTCCTCAAAAGGGTTATGTAGCACATCTTAATGAATTTTGTTTCTTTCATGACTCTTTACAAGTTTGTATGAGTAGATTTTATTCATGGTTTCCTCAGACAATATGTTTTTGAAATTCTGATTTGTTTTGATACTAATAAGCTAATGGTGCTAGGGATATTCCTCTGACTCATGCTAAATGATAAGGCTTAGCCATAATGGCGCAGTTAATGTATTCTCCTTTGGGACAGAATAGCTGTGGTCAGGATTTTTGCTTCTGGTCTCTGCTAACTGCTCCATTGTACCTGGGAAGGAATGAAGACAGTAAATTGCGCAGGACTAAAATCATCCCAGGAACCATACTAACAATTTAACTGCAGGGACAGTTATATCCTATTACCTCATAGTACTTGCTAGTATAGCTGAAAAAACACACATCATCATCTTGACTCCATTAACTTGATGAGCAGAGAAATGCATTTAAGTGTTGGTCAGTGAGTCTGGAGTGATCAAATCATTGATTTGATGGGTGACTGATGCTTAGCAGCTGTGCTGATGGTACTTCCCTGACAGATTCTGAAATGTTTGTGGGACTTTTTGTCAGGTCTCAACCACTGTTCTTTTGCTTGTTGCCTCTTGGTGGCTGCAATCTTTCTGGAACTTGTATCTAGCTTGATGTGACTCTTCATTTGCATAAACATTTATTTCCCTTTCATATATCTTATAGTCAAATATACTGTATATTTCTGGACATTGACTTTTGATTCTCTTGTCAGATAGTAGCAGAAATAAGATCAGGGAAAAAAGCTATAGTTAAACAACAATAAAGAAATATGATGCAAGAATCATCTTTTATCAATTTATACCAATTTAAATTCCAGCTTTAACATGAAAAACTCAATAAAGTCAATTAATTTAGAATTATTAGTATTAATTCAAATGTTCTATGTTTAGAAGCTCAGTTACTTCTCTTTTTAAATTCTGGTTATGCAAGTAAACAAATTACTATAGGAACTCTCACATCAAAAGTAATTTAAAATTGTTAATACTTATTAAAAATGTATTTGGAAGTAAAACTACCAAGAGAACAGTAGAGAAATGTATTCTTTGTTTAGGAATATATCTTAGGTATCTGTTAGTTGTAAATTCATAAGACAATAAACTAAAAGTGAAGTACAGGGAAGTTTTAAAAAGGAAGGTATTTTTCTACCATAACAACAAAAAAAAATATACCACATAGAATAATTAGTTTTGATTAGCTTTGATTCGTTGTTAGTTTAAATCTGTAAACTGAATTTCCTAATGCTTGCACTTCAGATAACATCAAATATATTTGATTTATAGAAGTGAATGTGTGACATTGATGTCAATGTTCTCTCAAATTAAGTACATGAAATTGGGAATATGATGAAATAGAGACATTGTTTATACATATAAGTGTATAAACATTTGAATTAGGGCTAGTTGGAGTATTTAACCAGAATTAATAAATTCTGTATCACGGTGATTATACTGAGTTAAATGCAAACAATTCCATAAGTGATGTACTTGGGAGACTTATTAACTGATGAGGATGTTTTAATGGGCTACTTCGGGGATGACACTTTGATCCAACGTACTTTAAAGTACTTTACTTCCTGAAATTTGGAGTGAAAGTCATCTAAGACAGAGTCACACTCCAGCCCTTTAATTTCACTTGATACAATGCAGAAAAAACCAATAAAATATGATTGAAGAACAAATGCAGCAATGATTAGTGAAGATCAGTTGGAGAAGTGGGGTAGATTCATCGGCTGTGGCTTTTCTGCTTGTGTGCATGGTTGATTTCTTTCCAGTATCTACCTCATAGTCTTAGATATTCTATGGCTAACCTTACGTATTAGTGGGAGCATACTTCAGCATTGTCATACTAGTTGCAAGAGAGCAGCAAAATAAAGAGAAAATGATAGAAAAGACAGGTGAACATCTTCCTGTTGCCTTTAACACTACGTTACACAGACACTGAAGACAGCAGGTACTAGTTATTATGCAAAGTTCATCCCAATACACTTCCCCCCCTTTCTCTCACCTCCAAGAAAAAAAAGTTTCATCTCTTCTCCCTCTTACTTTGCTATCTTCTGGATACCTTCCTTGTTTCCCCTTTGATCTTTCCTCATTACATCACTTTATGGATCTTTTTCAGATCTTGAGAATATATCCCAGTTATTTCAGCTTGTTTAGTTCTACATTTGTCTTCTAAACTCTTTTTTTTATCGCTGTTGCTTTGTTTTGCTTTTTTAACTTTTTTCATTTCTTCTACACATGGAAATCAACCTGTGTTAAAAAGTCCACTTCTGCATAATATCTGTGCATCTTACTCATCTAACTCTCACCTCTTGTCTCTCTCAACCTGATAAGGCTAAATTCTGATTATCTCACATATATAATTCCGATAACTTCACTTGAGCCCAAAGAAAACTGGGTATTTAATTACCTGGAATCTTTTTGTCAATCTCAATTTCTATCAAGTTAAGTTCATTATACTGCAAAAGTTAGTAGATAAAATCACAGATCTACTTATCAATTTGTTACTATTGATCAAAAGCTGTCTTCATAAAATTCAATAGGGTTTTCAAAGTGCCAGGATTCCATATTAACATTGACATCATCTTGACACTTTGCTTTTCATGTTAGTAAATTTTATTGTGGATTTTATTGTATGGATTTTTTTTTATCTGCGTTCTTAATTACCAATATAATTGAAACTTCATGTATACCAGAAAGACGTAGCTCAGAGGCAAAGGAATTGGTTCCTAAAAAAAATCCAAAGATCTTTATATTTTATGTATCACCCCAAATGCTTATGAAAATTTCATGTCAGAAACACACATAGAAAAAGCAAGTCAGGATTTTAACTTTCATTAAAAGATCTCCATTTGCTATGAGGTTTAACCTAGAAAATGCAGATGAGTAAATAAAATTAGAGTCTTTCTTCTTCAAATTACATATTGATTTATTATGTCACATTTTCATAAAGAACTGAAAGTAAAAGCATTACAGAATTTATTTCAAGACCATAGAGAAAAAAAAATACCATTGCTGAGAGGGACACAGCAAATTTCCAAAGAATGGTAGTAGCAGGTTCCAAACATTCCTTCTGTTGTCTGTTGATAAGACAAAACTCTTAAGTCACAAAGCTCTAGTAGCACTTTTCACCTTTTAATAAAGGGAACAAAGAGCTTTCAGAATAGAGGAACAAAGCCAAAAAGATCTATAGAGACATTAGAAATATAGCATTTTAAAATGAGATTTCATGCCCAGTAAAACCTTTTGGTTTTTAATTGTTTTCTTGACAGACTTTTTTTTGTCATATAAATGAGGTATGTCAGAATGAAACAAAAAATACAGAATGTATTTATTTATTTATTTTTCTCCCATAGGCTCTAAATAAACTATTATTACAAACAGTATTAGAGCATGTAGAGGTAGCCTACTCTGTTTGAAATGAGACCAAATAGAAGTAAATAGAGCAATCTCCACTAATATGTTTGTAGTAACTGTTTGAGATGGAAGATAATGGCAGAGAAAAGGACAAAGTCTCTGAAAAACCTCCTGCACTAAATATGAGGCTCAGTCTTTAGAATCCCATGAATTGCATTTTTCAGAACAGCATTCCTGTCTCTTCCCTGTTTTGTAATCCCATACCACAGGTTCATAGGACGAGTAGGGCTGTGGGCTTTTCAAGCACCTCATCTGGCACACAGTCTAGGAAGCAGGAGAGAGTAATTAGGCAACAGTTCCTTTATGTTAACCTTATAAACAATTGTGCCACAGCCATGTGGTACAAGCGCACATTCATTATGGGACTGAGTTCTCCTCACCATTGCCTGTCCTGATGCCTGTATCAGGACTTCCAATCTTTTGAAGGGGTCCAGTGTACATACACACATATGTAAGTACAAGTGTTGGATCATGCATATGGATACTTGAACGTATTTAAATGTAGTGATAATTTGCATCAATCTACAGCCAGACACATACCACTAAAAATTCTTAGGAAGCTCTCATGCTGCAATCTTTTTCTCTCCTTTTCTAATGGAATTTTCCTTTTGTGCACTTTGAATCATTCATATATTTGTTTCTAGGAATGCAGTTGGGAGAAACTGAAATGTATTCTGACTGGTTTTTATTTGCTTTAAGTCTATACTTTTCCTATGTACCTAGAGATTTTAAACATATTTGTCTAAAACCCTGCATCCATGTTGATGAATTGTCTCCACATTCATTAAAACCTAAGGCAATATTTAGACTACTATTGCTCCATGCATTGGATGTAAAAAGAACTGGCACAAGAAAATTCTCTGATACAAGGATTTGGCCTTATGAGTAGTTTTTCCTAAATAAACTTTAAAAAGAACTGAAAAATAAGGATTTTGTCTCTAAACACACTGGATTTTGAAACACTTTTGCTGTCATGACTTTCTATGATTTATCTAGAAATTATGTTAAACATTTTTACATTTTGAAGTGTATGGTGAATTTTTCATAGATAATATTCTGTTCAGTAATTTGAATTGTCATGTAAAAAAATAGAAAAATGTAATCTCTAAAGCAGTTAACTTAAGCACCAGATTTTAGGGATTCATGGGAAGTTTACAGAAACTCAATGGAATGAAAAAAAAGCAGCCAACCATGCTGAGAGAACTATCTTATGCCAGTAAACAGTATTACATAACATTAGCCTGGAGCTATGTTAACTTCAAAATATAGATGTATGCATTTAACTTTCCAAGACATTTCCAGATAAGTTTAAGTTTCTCAAATATAAAACTTCTACTGTCGCCTCAGAATGAAAATGTCGAAATTTTTTGTTTGTTTGTGAGTTGGGTTTTTTACCCAGACAAGTTTGATATAAATTCTGTTTGGTATATTGAACTAACTTCTAATAAAATATTACTTTTACTTTCCTATGAATGTCTATGGACTGCATGATACTTTGCTCATTTGAAGATGTTCTATGTCCAGGGGAAAAAAAAAAGGCAATCATGCAACAATTATTTGTAAATGTAGTTCTTGGTAATTAGTATACAGGTGAATGTAGAAAGGAGAGGAAATGGAAAGGGTATTTTTAACACCACTTTTAAGAAATGTGAAAGAGGAACACACAGGGAATTCTCAGTGTTCGTAATTAACAAAGACACAAGGGAAAGAAAGAAAGAAGTAGAAGTGGTCTATTACTGTTGTGGGTTTTTTCTCACTAGTATCTTTTTTGTCATACCTTATAATTTTTCTGATGACAAACTGAAATAAAAAAAACTTATCTATTACTTTGAAAATATGCATAGTGTTACAAGTAATATATACAAAGGCAAAATGTTGCTTGTCTATTTCTTTCCTCACACTGGTAACTTCAGAAATACATGTTTAACTTTGTCTCAATGGTACTTAATTTATTCATTAAAACTAGAAGGCTATGCAATAAAAATGTTTTTAGAGACAGAAAAATACTGTTGTATTTCAGACATAATGAATAATATTAAATGTACTGCTAAGCCTAATCTCTTAAGGTCTTCTTTTAGAATACTTTATCCTTTTTAAATCAACCTCACATGTGTAATGAGAGAAACAAAATTTGATTGCAATGAATACTGTGTAAGCTATAACAATAAAGCTGTAGTAAAACTATGCGGTAAAAATCTAGCCAATCAGTTACACAAACATCACCAAAGAAATCAAATTTTAAACCTGATAATAATAAGATAATTTTACAGCTTTTCACAATTGTTCATCCAGCAGATGTAGCAAAGAGCTATGGCTTGATTCAAACTCATGATATAAGAATCCTTCATATACTTTGAGTTTTATTGTCTATTCTTCTATCACCACAATTTTTCTTACCAATCTTTATAAAGCACGTATTCATGCTAACTTACTATACTTCAGTTTTCTATTAAATACAACAAACATGTTTTGGTCTGTAAGCAACTGGTCTTTTTAATTTAACTTTCTTGTTTTTCCACTTTTATTCTCAGGTTTTCAAGGATGTTCCCTTCTGCTCTTTTTAAGAACAAGGCTTAAATTTCTCATTTTTAATTAGCTGACACTTTATGAGGCTTCAGATGTCGAATTTGTTTTTATTGATATATTTGTATTTCTCTTATGATTTTTCCTACAAATTACTTCGGATCTTGATATATTATTGACTTATAATAGTGTCTGGTACAGTACAGAACATGAAAACATCTTCAAAAGACCAAAATTTAGGGCTCATATCCTAAATAAAGATGCGTCATAGAACTTCTGGATATACTGATGTCTTCTTTCGCCTTTATTAGAGAAGCTAATAAACTGCATTGCAGTGTTAAGATTGAGGCTTCTGCAATACATAACAAAATATTTTTTTGAAAACCAAATGTATTGGTCTGGAACATTAGGCAGATATTAAGAACGAAATCACCATTCATGAATAAACTAGTTTTTTTTCATACCTTTTATTTTTGTAACTTGTAAAAGAAAACATTCTAACAATATTTTTTCACAATACATGCGAAAAATTTCCTTGTCTATTAACAAAAAAAAAGGAATCTAAACCATCAAGAATTTAGCAAACATCAGGAGTTCTACCTTCAATGACCATAAAAATAAATAATTCCTAAAGAAGAAATGTAACATAAAAAAAATCCAAGCACATAATTCATTCCCAAAGTATATGCACTGATCTCAAATTGTAACCTTTGAGGTGGTATTTCTCAGTATCAGTCTATCTGATGTATGTCTCTCTAGGAGAAAAAAATACGGAATTTTCTGCTCAGTTTTCTCTGATTAACAACACAGAAAACTGGAAAAAAAAGATGTCAAACATCTTAAGTTATTAATTTTTTTTTATCCATTGGTTTTGATCAGGTCATGAAAGTGGTCAAATGTCCAAACCTCCATACTATTACTATTACTGCAAGACAAATTACTTTTTGATGTCAGAAAGTATACATTCTCCTTTATTTCCTGAGACTAAATAAGACCATGTAAAAATGTTTTTCATTCCTTTATTTCCTCTGATTTTTATAAACCAAAGCAGATGTTTTTGCCAAGTTTTAGTTCCTTAGGAATTAAGTAATTCGTTCAGCATGTGCTTTTTAATTAATTACTAAAGAGTAGAATACTATATATTCTTTCTAATAGGATAAACTTACAGCTTCTGAATTGGTGTCTTATTAAAAGTAATTCATAAATCCACACACTTTGCTTCTTGTAGTTAGTGTAATTGTGAGAATTCCTTGCATAAATGGAACTTATTTAGCTACCTTTAGCTTTATGATTTTGAACCAAAATTTACCCTTCAATAAAATGTTTCCTTGACAAAACATTCTTCATGGCAGTTTCAATGTCTATTCTATGGTATAATAAAGCAAAGTACTCACATTTCCATGTGAGACAAACCCATGATGTTGAAATCTGAATGTTGGGACTATTTAGTGAATTCAGTGTTAATCACAATTCTAATCTACTCTAATTTAATTGCTGCATTAATATGGCTTTTCGAAAAAGAAAGGAACATGTCCTCTAGATCAGCAAAAATCAAAATTTTGATGTATTTTATAGTATTTGCAAAAGTAGCTTGCCTTAATAATATAGGTGTATATAGATCATTCTTTTAAAAATCTAAACTTTAAAATTTAAACTTTTGAAATAGGGTTCCTTTTAGGGTTAGGGTTGATAAAACCACAAAGCCCAGAGCTCCAGAGCCACTGCAACTACAAAAGGCATGCCAAGGGGAGCACGGCACTGCTCCAACATCGCTCCATCCACAGCTTTCAGATTATCATCACTTATGTCCTTGGCACCCCAGCTCAACCCTAACCCTAACCATAACTGTAACCCTAACCGGAGCAGTAAAAGCTGAATTTTTGCGAGGCTGGTGCCAAGGAGAAGGGTGTTAAAGGAGCAGTGTTGGGGCAGTTCCATGCTCCCTTTGGCATGGCTTTTGTAGTTGCAGTCTCCCCAGAAGTTGAGGATTTGTGGTTATTTCAAGCCTAATCCAATGTTTATGCATAACCCTAGCAGACCAGTAAAAGCAGCCGTTTCTGAGCTGCCAGGCACGTGACCGGTGCCAATCAGAAAGCTGTGGAAGGAGCATTGTTGGAGCAGCTTCGCGCTTCCCTTCGCATGTCTTTTGTAGCTGCAGTGTCCCTGGAGCTCTGGGGTTTGTGGTTTTCTCAACCTTAACCCTAAGCATAACCCTAAGCGGGGCAGTAAAAGCTGCCTTTTGCTGAGGGTGAGGTTCCCAGCACTCAGGTGGTGCCAAGGAGAAAAGTGTTTAGGGAGCAAATTTGGGCCAGCGCTATGGTCTCCTTGGCATTCCTTTTTTAGTTTCTGTGTCCTTAGAACTACAGCCTTTCTGTTTATTTGAAGCCTAACCCAAAGCTTATGCTTAATCCCATGAGGAGCAGTAAAAACAGCCTTTTACTAAGGTGCCCAAGCCAAGAAGAAAGTATGAGGAGAGTAGTCTTTGGGCAGTGGTCTGTTCTTTTTTTGAAGTGAACTGGGTAAAACCTTGCCGTAATTATACTTACCGAAATCCCCAAATCAGAGAACAAAGTGAAACGAAAAGACAAGAGAAGAAATTGATGAAAAGAATGTTTAAAATAAATAAATCAATAAATCTGCATTGAAGGGAAAACAATAAAATGGCATGGGATGACATGAAGTTCAGGGAAATAGACCAAATCTTGCCAAATTGATCCTCTTTGAAATCACAAGATTTCATTTCCTTTCATGAAAGGAAATGAAATCTTGAAAATAGAGCAGAAAGTGTAGCAAACACTCTGGAAAGGAGATATGATAAAATAAAATGCAATTGAAAAAAAAAAAAAGAAAATTTGGGAATGGAGTGACTCCAACCAAATGGATTGGGATGGAATGAGGTGCAGTAAAAAGGACCGAAACATGCTAAAATTATACTTACTGAAATCCCAAAATCCAGGAATGGTATCAGCGAAGAGATAGGAGAAGGAATTGATGAAATGAAATGCTAAAAAAAAGAGAAAATTCTGCACTGAAGGGAAAACAATAAAATGGCATGGGATGACATGAAGTGTGGGGAAATGGACCAAACCTTGATGAATTGATCCTCACTGAAATTGCAAGATTGCATTTCCTTTCATGAAAGGAAATGAAATCTTGATGACTGAGAAGAAAGTGTAGGAAACACTCTGGAAGGGACATATGATAAAATAAAATGCAATTGAGAAAAAAAAGAGTTTAGTTTTGTTTTGTCTCAACACTGATTGTCAGAAGCATGTGGAGGTGGGGTGTGCACGTGCCATGTGCAGGAGGCAACTAGAAGATGGAGGAAAGCCTTGTCTCTGGGGTGACTTTGCCGGGCTACACTCCACATGAGACAGGCAGTCAGCAGGAGACATTGTACCCTCCAGAGACATTCTCCAGTCAGATGGCAAAAGGTCTACACCAATGGACTGCAGAGGAAGGTTGGATTGGGCCAATGGTCTCCTGTCAGCAGGCAGACTTTGGGAGGGGTCAGGGGGTATAAAAACTAACTGCATCAGGAACTTCTGGATTTGCTCTCTCGCTTGCTCCTTTGACCTGGCCCTAGCCCATTTTTTGTCCCTTTTGCCCTGGCTGCAGCATGTCTTTTGACTCTCCTGCCCCTGCTCGTGCTTGCTTACGCCGGTCCTGCTTCCCTTTGTCCCTGACTGCCACCCTGCCACCCTGATCCAGCCCTCCACTGCTGTCCCCACTGCGACCCTGTCCAGGGTTCTGGACCTCCTGCCTGAACTACCTGCATCCAAACCTGCCTGCCTCCGAGCCAGCACATGCTGGTGTAACCTGCATTCCTGGAGGTGGGTGAACACCTGCCTGCCAATGGAAAGCAGTGAATTAGTTCCTTGTCTTGCTTAGTCATGCTGCTTTTGCTGTAACTGTTAAACTGGTTTTATCTCAACCCTCAAGTGTTCTTACTTTTACTCTCCCCACTCTCTCCTTTATTCCACCGTGGGAAACTGATGAAAAGCTGTGTGGTGCTTAGCTGCCTACCGAGGCTAAACCACAACATTCAGGTATAGAAACCCCTTTGTTCTGGATTTCTATTCTGATGCTGATGCTGCTGAATTCTATACTGAGAGGTTGTTCCTATTTCCCCCCCCCTTCATCATCTTGGACAATTTGAGATTCCCTAGGGATCTAATACATCCAAGTGGGCTGCAAAGACTGTGGCAAATTAATGTCTTCATGTGGAAAGGCAGCTGGAGTATTAGCTTAAAGACCACCTCTGTATGGTAGGCGTTTTAGTAAGAGGGGCTAGTATTTGTATTCCTCACCAGTCAGAGTCCAGCACTAGCACCAGAATACTGAAATATAGGCAGCGGAAGGTGATCAGGTATTTCTAATGTTTCCTTTATCCACTTCTGCCAGAATAAAATATTCTTAATGGGTAAATACATGTTCTGTGAATAAGTTTGAAAGAGTTAAGATATTATCTGTTTTTTTCACTAATATCCATATACTCCAGAAATTTGTGGCCAAAACAAAAGCTGACTCTATTCTTGTCTTTTTGGAGATCTTATTTACTTTCTTTGCTGATCAGTTTGGAAAAAAATAATTGAAAAAATCAAAAACAGAGACAGAGAGTTACCTCTTCAGTAGTGTGGATGATAGGGATCCAGTATTGTAGATAATTCTCTAACCTATGTATGCCCTAAATGACTCTAGAGACAATTCACAGATTTCTTTAATATTCAGTAACAGGAAAAGGTACTTTCAAAATGTATCTCATCTTCTCTCTTCTTCTCTCTTCTTCTCTTCTCTTCTCTTCTCTTCTCTTCTCTTCTCTTCTCTTCTCTTCTCTTCTCTTCTCTTCTCTCTTCTCCTTTCTTCTCAGGAGTGCTGTGTACATGGAAAATTTGATTTTTTATTTATTTTATGAAATTAGAGGTTTTGTTAAAAAAAAATATCCAAAAAATCAGTACATGACATTATGGTTTGTGATCAAGATGTACAGATTAAAAGATTATCGTCTATTGACACAAAAAGGAGGGACATTTTGGTTTGCTTTCTCATCCAGAAGGGCGGCAGGTAAAATGGGATAAGATAGAGGAAAAGATTATACCTTAGTAGGTATTATCGTAGATGAATACAGTGCATTTCTTTGATGGATAGCTGTCTTCAAAAGGGGAATATTATATAATTTGTGTATTTCTACCTCAGGATTTGCTGGGGTAATATACAGCTAATAAAATAGCTAAAGAGATATTTGGTTGAAGATAAAAGATTGTGGTTACCCTGGGGTAAGCCTGAAGTGGAGATTAGAAGAGAGTTACCAGTGAAGTACTGGTTATTACTCTTATGCAATTACTCTTATGTAAAAGGCTTTTGTTTTGTTTTATTTTGTTTTGTTTTGGGGTTTTTGCCTTTTTTTTTTTTGGTGCTAAGATCATTGCTAATGAAATTTGATAGTGGCAAAACTTGTGAAATATTATCACTGCATACATGAACTTTCTCCTTCCCTTCCCCCCCAAAAAATTAATCAGATAATCTTGAGGTATAGAATAATAATGAGAAGATTAAATTCAATAGCACAGAATACAAACCCATGTGCTTAGTTTGAATTTTATTTCCTCTACTGTTTCAGGGAAAAACTACTCGCCTCTTGTGGTTTGTATCCAATCAGAATCA
This sequence comes from Rhagologus leucostigma, assembly GCA_013397725.1. Lineage (NCBI taxonomy): Eukaryota > Metazoa > Chordata > Aves > Passeriformes > Rhagologus > Rhagologus leucostigma. Next base: position 134,739 of record VZTD01006192.1, on the reverse strand, counting down.
TAATGGTTTATTGATTAGACACATAACAGTAATCCATGAACTATACATTCAGGGTAAATGCAACCAATAAAAGAGCTAAACCACATACTAAACACATAACAAATTTTAGTAACTATCTACAAATACCATCTACGTGCAATGGAGATGCTCTGTAATGGAAAACATGCTGGGAGCCATGTGGGTGTCCCCAGGAGGGACAGCAGGACCTCTCCCAGCACCCAGCCTGAGGAGCAGGGCATGCTGAAAGGGCCATCAGGGACAGGAAAATAGCAGAGTTTAGGAGATCTCAGGAAAGGTTGGGCAGGATGAATAAGACCTGTTAGTGACCCTCAGGGTCCTGGCACTGCTACTCCATAACTAATGCCCAAAAGTTCTAAGGACCTTACACACATGCACGCACAGCTACAAGCTCACCCTCCTCCACAGCCTTGGGGTCTCCCCTAGGTGCACACCCTTTCTGCAGGAGACATGCTGCCCCAGTTTTTTGTGCTCCCCTCCTGCTCCTGATGTGCTGTTGGTGCACGACCTGTGAGGAAGTGCCCCAGGAGATGTGCCTGCTCCCCACATTGGGGTCCCTGCAGACTGCCTCTACACTGCCAGCCTGTTGCTGGGTAGCAGCTGTGCTCTTCAAGCTGGGCAAGGTTCGGGGTGCTCCAGGGCATTGCTGGTGGGGACAGAATCACTCAGATAGCTGCAGCTGATCAGTCTAAACTTCTTCACAGTATGTTGACATCCTTATTTGAAATGTCTCCAGGTAATTCCCCCACTGGTGTTTAATTCTGCTCATATCTGTTTAAGACTGATATCATCTTCTTCCTAGTTTTGCCAGTTTTTGGTGAACAAGCTGTCCAGAATAGGCAGTTTCGGGTATTCCATTCACACATGCTATCTCAATTTATTTTCTGTCATATCAGTTATTTGTACTCAAAAACACATTACCAAGAGGAGATACTGTAGATTTCCCCCACAATTTGTATGAAGATATCAAAAGCTGTTGGAAGTTGTATAGATAAATTGTTTGGATTTCCTCTGTATTCATTGTAGGAACAAGTTTGTTACAACTACTAAATATTTATTTTTGAGTTAGTTTCATTACAATTATTTTATTGACTAAAGAAGGAACAAGACAAATAGTCTAATTTTTAGATAGTTAAAGTGAGAGAAAATATAGACTGCGTCAGGGATGATCAAAACTTCTTTTACCTGCTGAGTGTTCATCAGGAGGAAATAAAAGAGGTAAAGAATGACCTGATTTTACCACGTGATGAGAAGGAACTGAATTCTGGCTTACAAATTTTTTATTGCTTTCTTTGACTTAGACACAAGAAAGGTGCCTGCATCCATGTAAGAAATGCCAGTGTTCTCCCTGAATGGAGCCTGCAATGATTATGAATCCCATTGTAGTAAAATAGTGACTCAGATAAATACGTTGTTAGTGTCCATCAGGTTCAAGTTCTGTGATAGGAACTGGAATGTATCATTGTGATTGTACAAAGCATTGGAGAGAACATGTTTTCCATTAACCTGTGCTCACAACAGCTCATTCAAACAGCAGTGAGTAAATAAGAATGTTATTAGAACAGTCTCAACAAGAATGGGTATTCTGACTTCCAGGAAGACTTTAAGAGATCATAGTTTAGTAAAGTTTAAAGTGGCGCTGATAACAGACACACCAGAAAATATTTGTGCTGAAATCAGATATCTAGTCATCTTCTGGAGAAGAATAGGATAAAAAATGTGATTACTTTAAAACTAGAACTTTGCCAGCTTGTAAAAAGAATCATAAAAAATAAGGCTGTAACTGACAATGAAAATTCACCCAAACCATGCCCAGGCACCATGGTAAGAATAGCAACACTCATGAGAGATTTTAACTTATTAAAAAACAAACAAAATTACTGAAACTGTACAGTTTCCCATTGAAGTCTATTACACTGTTTAGTGTTTAATTTTTTTTTATTTTTTCACTAATGTCTAGGGAAAAAAGTCTTGATGGCATTAATTGATGTCTCATTCCTCTTGATAAGGAAAACACTACTATTGATTTTTTTTTGTGGCAGCCTTCCATAGAACACTTGTCATGTCCTGTGACGAGCTTGGTCTTTTCTAAACCATCAGAAACCTAATTCTTTCTGTCTTCCTTACATTTATTTTGGTTTTGTCTAGACTGTTAGACAGCTGTTTTTAGATACCGTATAACAATTTCTTGCCGTAGCTGAGGTCTTGAGTTAGTGACATCTGTTATAATCCAGTATGAAATCATTTAGTACAGACGTGGTTTATCTTCCCTTTTTCATATCTATCTTTTCTTGCATTTTATAAACAGTACCCTATTTGACCTATTTTTATTTCTTTTCATTTGAACAAAGCAATTTATGGGGAAAAAAAAAGAGAGAAAAAGGGAAAAAAAGGATCATTTTTCCTCACATTTATCTCTTGGGCTTCTGTTCATTAATAGAAGTTACAAATCCATATTACCTGACCTAATCAGGATTTTTCTCTCAGATGTCTTAATCAGTGAAGAGCATGAACACTGGTAACAACATACTTTGTTTTACCACAGAGGTAAGTAATATCTATAATCTTTAGATTCTAATTTCCTTAAGAGCCTTTGAAAATGAAATGGTTATTAGATAATTTTCTAATGGTCACTCTCTAAAGATTTTTCAGATCATGGAAATTCCACATTTGAGAATTAACTGCAGAATTTCTATAACACTACTCTTTCCTTTTAAATTGAGGAAGATGTAGCTCTAATTTTCAACAAAAGCCATATTCCCAGTGAAAATACTATCAATCTTTTAAGTCTACCAGTCAGAAGCTACATCAGTATGATGGTAATTAAGGACAGAGGTTTTCATTTAGAATACTGCTCTTCAGATTTTACACTTTAATGTTTCTATGCCATATTGTAATGTTGTTTTTCTTAGAGCTACAAAGAGAGTAAAATAAGTTTTCTAGTTTCAAGGAGAGAAAACAATGTAATCCTTAACAAAACAATTTTCTTCAAATAATTGCCTACTTACTGGCGGTTTTTCCACATATTTCTCATCTCACTTGTTTTGAGCAAGTTTTGGCAATGTTTTGATGAGACTAAAAGCAAACAACAGAATATATATATATTTAAAAAAATCCAACATAAAGATGAATATTTCCCTGTGCATTTAACTGAAATGCAATAAACTTGATTTTGGTTTTGCTTCTCATTGTTCATATTTTCACTGCTATTTAAAAGTGACTGCCTCTTGTTCTACTTGTTACTACTTGTTCTACTAATTATTTCACTAGAGTGGCGTCTTGTCCCATCTAAAATGATAAGGTATGCTGGGGGTGCCTTCCTGGTTAATATCTACCTATGAGTATGGGGACTGGAAAGCAGTGAAGATTATTGGGGCTTTAAGTTTGCTGCTGGTCTAAATAAAGAACTAATTGTTATTCTCCTCGAGCAAGGAAAAGTAGGAAAAAAACTGACCATAAAAATGCAAAAAAACCCCCCCCCAAACAAATCCAAACAAGCCTGCCTTACATTGTTTGAATGATTTAGAATTGTATGATGTCTTGTAGAGCTGCACTTAAGACCAGTATTTCCACTTGAATGATTCCTGACTGTTAGCCAGAGAAAATCTGACCAGATCTAGTGTAAAATTTTAATTATGACAAACATATTGGTGATGCATTTTCATAGTATCTATTGTGTGAAAGCAAGAAGTGCTTCAAAAATACAACGCACTATTATTATTAACAAGAACTTCAGATTTCTATAAATATTAAACTATCATAGTAAGCTCATGCGAAGGAAACAAGTAAATAAGCAAAAAGCTTGTGCTAAAGTAAGCTTAAAGATTTCCATAGAGTTGAATTCCAGGTTGTTATTATAGGAATAAAAACTTATTTTTTTTCCTGTGAGTGGAAAGCAGAAGGCTTTTCCAGCAACATGTCTAAAAATCCTGTGGTATAGCTATCGTTATGTCTGCTTGTTTATAATCTGGGGTTTTTTTCAACCAAAAGAGAAAATTAAAAACCACTGTATTTGAAAGAAAGGCAATTAAAATCGTGTTGTCACAAAAAAAGTCAGGGTGGATGGGACATTGAGAGGTCTCCAGTCCAACCTCCTGCTCAGAGCAGGGTAAGCTCTGAGGATGCCTGGGTATTTGTCCAGTTGACCCATTTAAACTCCAAAGGATGAAGCCTACTTCTGCAGGCACCTGTAAGGACTTACAGAGCACAGTTGCCCATCTCAAAACACTGCTAAAGCTAGAATAAACCACCACAGAGGGAACTTGAGATAAGCACAGAAGGGAGGCATTTGCATCAGGAAGGCTCTAATTCTAAGCCTAATGGAGGTAAGATCTGGTGAACACATCCTGGTTAACGCATCCAGAAAAAAATCTCACTGTGGCAAACAGTGGGAAACGGAGTAACTGCTCACATCACCCTGTTATTTGAATGGTATTTGAATGGCATCTGTGCCCTGTGGATACATGGAATTTGGACTGTATACAGGTGGTACCACCAGAAGAACAGCTCAGGGACCCTAACCACCAAAAAGCCCAGGGTGAAGAAGGACCAATGGGATGCTGCTAGATCCACGGCTGGTGACTATCTTCTTCTTGATCTCACCGTCTCTCTCTCCCCTCCTCCACCCCTTTTCTATGTCTTTCTATCTCTCTATCTTTCCTTTACTATTAAATAAGACCCATATTATTGACTTCAGCATATGGTCTCATTTGCACCTTAATTCGGTTAGAGGCATCTCTCACTAATCAGATCATATTAGCACCTTGAGTGCCTTCATGATTCTTATTTACAGTCAGAACCTTTCCTCTTTAAACTTATGCCCTTGTCCTGCCACCAAACCGGTCTGTGAAGACCTTGGCTCCCTCCTCTCAGTTGCGTCCCCCATAGACCCTCACTGGGGCACTACTTTTAGGCTGTATTCAGGCCCAGGGAAAACTTTTGTGTGATTTTCCTTGGGGCACATTTCTGGATACATGAAGGATAAGACTTTGGGAATAGTCCAAAGGTAAACAGTAAACTAGACCTAGACAATCTGTTTGTCTTCTGCAGTAAAATAACTGGGTCTATGGAGAAGGGGAGAGCACAGAGTGAGAGTCACTGACTGAGTTCAGCAGTTTCCCATTCTTGCAGCCTAGCTGGTATCTAACAATGTGGGTGAGAGGACAACCAGAGGGGGAAAACACAGCACAAATGAAGGTAGTGGTTAAGGGCTTCAGCTGTTTGTGAATGTGTTAATATTTGGAGAGGATGTGTAATACACTTAATATAGCACATGGAAGAAAATGCAGTGAATAATTAAATACACTGTGGGCCTGGAGCAGCCCCAGTAGGGACAGCACAGGGCGGGACTTCCTGGGGGTCAGGGGTGGTATCGGCTGGCTAGGTCTGGCTGGAGATGGTTAAAGCCAGTCAGAGATGGTTGGAGCAGATTCTCCCTCTCCAGTTCTCATGGTGTTTCGCAGTGGGAGCTGGCTTGGGGACTGCCTCTGACTGGCTGGGTCTAATGGCTTGACAGACATGGGTGGAGGAATATCAGCACTTTATGTCACAGGGTAGGGGATACCTGCACCTCACCACAGAGGTTCCAGATGAGCCGACAACAGGCCAGGGAAGAAGAAATGCCATCCCAAAGCCTTGAGCAGGGCTCCGAGATGGATGATAGAGTCTTGGGGTGACTCTATCGTGTGTATCCCCTATCATGCTCTATGCCCAAAAAGTAATATTGTGCCTTTTCTGTGCCTTTAAACTGAGCTTGAAAAAAAAAAACC
>VZTD01006192.1:0-128925 GCA_013397725.1 Rhagologus leucostigma | reverse complement strand
CCCTCACCGACCAGCTCCGAGGAGGAGAGAGACCACCCCTACAGAAGGACTCTGAAATCTTCCCAGGTTTCTCTCAATATCGGGGGTTTTAATTCATTATTCAGCATCATTATCCTTTTCCTGTGTGTTTGTTCAAATAAATAGTTTTTATCTCTTTCACTTTCCTTCGAGGAAAAATTTCCTTTTTTCCTGAACCCTGTGGGGGGAAGGGTGGTTGCAACCTGGTTTTCTCTCAGGGGCTATATTACTAGATTTTGGCCAAACCGGCACAGGAGGTCACACCCATGATTTCAGTGATTGCCTTCTACTTCACCTTAGATCTGTTGGCACAGTTTTTTGAAGACAGTCATTCAAAGGAAAAGCACAATGTCAAAGAAAAATAATAAATACTCACTCCTGGGTTTTGGCTTTTTAAAAATTTATTTTTATTTTAATTTATTTAAAGCCTTTCTAGCGAAGATTGTCTGTGCAAATAGATAAGTTTGCTAATAGGTACAAATAACGCATACAGATAATTAAAGTGTTAAAGCATTATTTGGTTTAACAATAAATGTTAGTTCCATTTATATACTCTATGTTCCCTTTTGACCATGAAAGAATTTAACAGAAAGTTTTAAATTTTCATTTCTGGATACTTTTTTAAGAGATCAGTGACATTTCCATTAGAGCTGTCAGCTAGTATTTCCCCAGTCTTAATTTTTCCTGCCCTACCATCATTCCCTTCAAAAAGGTATTATAAGTTTGATGTTAATAAGCTGCATCCATTCCTAGATTGAAATACCCTAAAACCCCTGGCAGATTAAAAAACTGTGGTCTTGAAAGCAGAAGAACGGAAGAAACTTCTTAGCTAAGTGCTCCCCAAAGTAAAACTTTTTCAGCTTTTCCTTGCATTCTTTCATCGAGTCGTAATGTTCTTGAGACCACAGTAGCTGTAAAATAGTATAAGGAATGGAGAACACAGTTACCAGGATCCTCAGGTGGCCTCAACTACCTCATCTAGTACTTAGACAACTTTTCTCAGCTATGGGAGACACAGATTCAATCAATTTTGGCTAAGAAAGGACTATGATTTACCTATTTTAACTCTTCTTTTGCTGCACTAACCATCAGATTTGTATGACATGAAGGTACTAATAACTTTTTGTTATGGCTTTACACTAAGGATAATTTATCTTTTCTCAAATCAAGAGACTGATATATCAATCAATGCAAGAAGTATAATTTCAGATGATGGAATGGAGCTCTGGGCCCAGGAGCACATCTTTTGTGAATTAGTCTCAATAAGATACCTAAATTAGATGTACCAGATGACACAAAAATTATCTCTGGTTCAATTTTATTTTACCTCTTTTTCTCCAGACTTTTCTCTAGCCAGTATTTTGAATTCTTTTACAGTGCTCAATTTTATTAAATCTGTTCTATATGTAATGACTGCTAAGAGGCAACTGGGGACAACTTGCAAACATGATATGTGCCAAAATTATACAGAATTAGATGGAATAGATATAATTCACTGTATTCTTGAGAATTTTCTGTTTCACATTCAAGATATTTAATGGGTAGCTCCCTTTATCATCCTTACAATTAATTATCATAACATTAAAGGGATTTGAACCTCATATGATTTGAACACCCATGCTGAAACAGTATTCTTCTAAGGGCAATCTTATGTGCAAAGCTCTTGCAGAAGCAGAATATAAAGAAAGATAAACCTTTCATTGATCAACCTATCTTTACTGAGCAACATAGTTGTCCTTATAGGGCAGGTATCAGCCAGTTAAAAAAACCCAAACAACTAAGCACCCCAATATTTCTAGCAGGTAAACATCACCTAGAATTAACTTATGCAAGCAGAATTAACTTATGCAAGCTCACTTTCTGCCTGAACTCATCCAAGCCATTGCCTTAGGAAATTAGTCTGATACCATTAATTAGTCTAGTCTCATTCATTTCAAAAAATCAGGATTTTTTTTCTCTTTGTAGGCTTCATATTTCTGATTCATGTTAGAGTATTTTACCATAATTCAAAGAACAAGCTGAATTTATGGCATGTACTAACATTTTCATGAACACATAGTAGCCATGGCCATTTTTGTCATCTTCCATCTTCAGTGACCTCATTCCATTATAAAACTCAGTACAAGCTTGACCTGCTGTAAACACAGAGGGAGCATTTTTAGATACATTATGATCTCATACTGCAGTAATTTTTTAAAACCTAATAATTCTAAAAATACCAGACTGTTAGGCAACTTCCTAAAATATTTATTATGAAGGCAATAACAAGTAGTGCCCACTGATTATTTATTTGAAAAACATATGTGATTTCAAATTTATGAAGCAAAAGTTGATACAATATGAATGAAAAAGAAAATAGCCAAGTATATAAACAATATTAACAAATCAGTATTCTAGGTAAGATAGGTGCTGAAATAAAGAATTACCTGTATAATATCTAGTTCTGTCACAGACCTCTGGTTTCAAGAAAAAAAACCAGATACTGCTGCAAATCATTGTTGCAGGGAATTAATCTATTGGAAAAGGAAGAGAAAGAGGCATACGCTGTATTCCCGTTACCACTTCTCAGCATTCCTATCATAACAATATGGATATTTATGACATTCTGATTGCAATAACAGTCTGATTATTCTTAAATGCTTTCAAGTGAAAATACATAGTAGCATGTCCATTTAATGTTTCCATCCTTTATTCATTTTTCATTACTTCAGACATGCACCTAATAAAGCACCCACATACCATTTTTCAACAGTATCTTTTGAATGAAAGAATATGACTTTTTTTTCACTCCTACCAACATATAAAAAGTTGTTACCTTATATTTGCTAAAACTTATGAAAAGAGTAATCTAGTAAATCACACCTTCATGAAAAATCAACACAATGTCTGTCTCTAGAGAACTAAAACTACAAGAATAATTGATATTTAATTTCTATTTCTCTTCTTCCTCTTATAATTTTACTATTGGGATTTAACGTGTAAAATTAGATAAGCTAGGTATGACTTTCTTTATAAGTAAAATATTGAACATATGTTGCTATTGTCAAACACCCTATCTTATGTCTAATTTCTCCTTCAGATTACCAGAGAATTTTATTTACTAGAAGTTTGTTGCGATGCTCCTTTTTTCTTCTTCTTTTTTTTTCCCCTTTTCTTTTATTTCTAATGAACATTACAGTAATATTTTGCTACAATAGTTACAGAAGGCAGTATTTTGATCTGGATTTAGTCCACCTAATTTTAGGCTCATAAATGAGGCACTTATATTGTGATTGTATTTTATGCTGGGAAGTGGTAAGTTGTAGAGGATAGTTCAGATAAGTAAAAATTAATTCTTTCTATTTACCCAGTAGTGAGATTATGACAACCACACTCTTATCACAAATATTCCATTATAGTACTAAAAGTCAGATGAAACATATCCAAACCAGTTTAACAGACTGTGGAAAGGTAGAGACCAATTGCATTCCTTTGAGAAAAAGTTTCTATTCAGTAAGGATAAGGATGGCAGATAAAGGATATAAAGTATTTTAAATTTTATTCTGACAATATAAATAATTTTATTTACTCTTCTTGTTTTCTAAGAATAAAAAATGTTCACACATCTTTTTGAGAGACTTCTAGCTTAAATACTTGAGAAATTTTTAACTATAAAAGCCCTTATTTTCTAAGGAGAAACAGAAACTCTAAGCCTTAAATTGCATTACTTAAAATATTGCAGTGCATTTCTCACACACAGGATTGCATAGCATTTTTGTGCAGTGTCTCATCCATCACTGAAATAACCCTGTGCATAAAATTGTTTTCACCTTCATAGACAATAGGGAAAATCCTGCTTTAAAACTAGAAGACAGGACAAAAAAATTTGCACCTGTTTTTTTTCATGTTTGATTATATCAGATGAAAGAAAATTTACTTGCAGGATGATGTATTTTGTCAAGGTTACATTCTAAAAGTAGAGACCTCCATTAGACAGCAACTTAGAGAAGCTGCATTATTTTAATAGAAACCAAGAACCAGTAGAGAACAAATTCTGGGTGACCTACCATTTATTGAAGTGAACTCTGAGTTGACTAAAAGTGTTTCCATTAGTCGTGCAGTGCTACAGGGCCTGATTCTTTAAAGTCATATTCTCAGGGCTAGAGGTTATTGACTTACTGTTATTTATATCAGTGTTTCAGTAGTATGTTTAACAGTGTGAAGTTAATTTCAAAAGTCGAGGGGTTGTTTTGTTGGTGTTTTTTGTTTGATTGTTTTTTGTGTTTTGTTTTTTTTTAAATGGCTGGGTCTTTAATTTCATATATAAACACATGTACAATACGTAAACAGTGATTTGGTGTTACATTCCACTCTAGTGCCTAGTCTCTAGAAAATGTGGCGATCTAGTAGAACTGCCTATTAGTCCAAGAAACAGGCGTTGGTTCTCTGTGACAGTATTGTGACAGAACTCTTGTTGAAAACTTCACAGAAGGACAAGTGAAAAGACCCCTAAATATTCTCTCGGTTTTAGGTCCTGATCTGCAGTATTCACGCAAGGGCATGACTCCGCACACAAGATGGAGAAGTGCAAAGCGTTTATTGCACAGCAAAATATTCCGTAAATACCAGCACCCAACAGGATATCGCATCGCATAAACAGGAAAGATGTTCACCTCAGTGTCCCCCAATCACCTGGGATAGTGCACAGACATTGCCTATTATGGTAACAAGTAAACAATACCCTATAAGGTCACAAACTACAATTACCACATCTCATAGGTCTGACGCTGTCCAGAAACCCATAATCCTCTCTCAGCCCATCCTCGGTGACCTGGATGCACTCCCAGGATCACCCCCAGGTCCGACAAAGAGGGTCTCTCTCCAACCCTCAGGGCCTATCTCTCTTCCAGCACATAGTGCACCCCAACACTGATCCAGAAAGCTTCAAACACGTAAAACCCCCATTCAGTGAGACATTTCGCTTAAAACTGCTGTGAACATTTTTCCAACCTTAGATCTCAGAGAAACTTATATGGCATAGGTATCTTAGGTGGAGGGAAGGATAGCTGAAGAGAGACCATAACTTATTCGGTCTGGACAACCCCAGACGTGAGTACAGACTGGGAGGAGAACTCATTGAGAGCAGCCCTGCAGAGAAGGACTTGGGGGTTCTTGTGGATGAAGAGCTGGACTTGAGCCAACAGTGCTCACTGACAACCCAGATGGCCAATCACATCCTGGGCAGCATCAAAAGCAGTGTGGCCAGAAGGTCGAGGGATGTGATTCTTCTCCTCTACCCTCATGAGACACCACCTGGAGTGCTGCATCTCCAGCTCTGGAGTCCTCAGCCCAAGAAAAGCGTGGGCCTATTAGAGTGAGTCCAGAGAAGGGCCATGAAGAGGATCGGAGGGCTGGAGCACCTCTCCTATGGTGACAGGCTGAGAGACATGGGTTTGTCCAGCACGGAGAAGAGAACACTCCTGGAAGGATTCATTGCATCTTTCCAGTGTTAAAAGGAAATACATAAAAAAGACAAACAAAAAGATAAAAAAGGGGGGGTTATAAAAGAAGAGACAAGTGAAAGAATGTGATTGGCTTGTGAGAGTTTCTTTCCAAAGTTATTATGTCATAAATATATGAAAGCACACAAAGATAACTTTATATGGACTTTCTTGCTCTTTCTTTCTATTCTTTTCTTGGTTTAGCACTCTTTTTTTTTCCTGAAAATTGTATATGTAAGTAGTTTTCTGGTTGCATTCAATGTTCATATTACCATTTTTGCAAGCCAGTTCTACACGGTATAGACTATCAAATGTCGCTAGTGTTTCTTTTATTGAACAGCATTCTACTCTACAAACTTTTGTAAAGATGCTTACCTTTAATGAATGTTATTTGTGCATTTTTTCAGTTCTCTTTTCTGAGTCAACGAGATTTATATTTTCCTGCAAATCCTTTCAGCATTACTTGCCATTGTTAGGTTTTTTTGTTTTAGACTTGTAATGGTTTTTACCACCATGACATCCAAGCACTTGACAAATGCATGTGGATTTAATCCCAGATCAAGACTTCCATTCTACAGATGAACACTGGGACTATGTTCCAGACCTCTCCAAAAGGGCTCATTGTTCAGATTCCATCACAATCAATGCTTTTAGAGACTCAAGAATTAAACAGTCAATTTAATCACTTTTCAAAAAACACGTATGCACAGTAAGAAATATGTTAAAGACTTCCATCTGTATTTGGTTTGAAGATTCTGGAATTGCAACACGCAGAACAATGCTGCAGGAAAAACAAATGGCTCAGAGTACGTACATGGCTTAAAACTGGCAGGAGTCCATATGCTGTTTTGTGGTTCGATATGTTTATACTGAGAAAAGGAAAAATAAAGACAACAACAAAAAGAGAATATGGCTTGAAAAAACACCTCTCTGCAACAAACATTGCCCACAAAACAGAGCTGATTAACAAGGAATCTTTTCATTACCTTTCTTGCAAGCCACTGAATAACAGCTGAGCTATTGTACAGCCTAACATCTCTGGCAGGTCTATCAATTCAACTAGTGATCCTCAACAAAGAAAATGGCTATTGGATGGAAATGGCACATCCATGGCCATTCTTTCTTCTTCTTGTTTCTATGACACCTCTAAAAATTTGTAGCTGTCATGAAAACATGATACACACTCCACAAGCTCTATGTGTATTGTTCTTTTTATCTTTTCATTCTTTTAAGTTTGTGGTCAAGTATTAGGATGATAAAAATTCAAAATATTTCCTTCAAAAATGTTTAGAAGAGGCATTTTTAATACCTTTTCTATAAGCACTGAAATTCATAGAATATTTGAAGTTGGAAGGGAACTGACCAAGTCAGGTCAGCAAACGAGTAAAACTGTCCTGTGACTGGGAGTCATCTGCCTCTCCCTCTTAGTGTGCCTCATACTTGACTGAGGCTCAGGTGGGTCTGATGATGGCTTTGACTAATCTTGTCTCACCTGTTGCCATGACACTATCTCTTTCCCAACTGCAGTTCTGGAGACAAAAAAGGAACCTTTCTTCTGTCTCCAGAAGCCACAAGTTTCCTGCATAATCCACGCTGGCAGTCTCTGCTTTTCTTTAATACAGTCTCTCTCTGCTTTTCTTCCAGGCACTGTATGGTTCAAGCTCTTGCCTCTGCAGCATCTCTGGTTAGCCCAGATCAGTCACCTGTTCTCATCCTTGGGGCTATGCTGCTTATCCACACACTCCCACCGTTCCTGCTCCTTATGACTGTGGATGAAATTGGACCACAGCTGAGAGGTGAGAGGCCACTCTTGCCCCAGCACTTCCCTTTCCTCTAGTCCAAGGCCTGAACAATGTCATCGTCCCTTTAAAGCTCTGACAAATCCTTGGCCTTGAATACCAAGGACATTGCCAGCCACTGATGAGGTATAAGGTCTTTTATTCAAAATCTTTTCTTGGGCAAAAAGAAATGCATGACATTTATGGAACCAGGATTTATTGCTAATATAATTAATGTTTTCACAGTCCAATCAAAACCACAATCAACTGCTATTACTAGTCCAGTTATAATGCCAGTTGCCCATATAAAAATCAATACAGAAAATTCTCATTCATAACACATTTAAAATAGTTCTGCCATGACATCTTCCTACCACCTTTTTCTTTTACTCTGGTATTGTGGCTCTCCTTCCAGTGTTCTTCAGGAGCACAGCGTGACACTTTTAGATTTCCTGGGTGAATGTACCTATTAAAAGGGAAGGATACAACAACTTGATGCTTTGCAGTTTTCAGAAGGAGGAGCATGGTGCCAATGGCAAATGTGGCTGCCTTTTCCTGGGGCTTCTCTTGGGGTTCTGGGGTTGCTCTTCTCCCTTTCCCCTTGACACAAAGGGCTTTCCTCCCCACCTCTGGGATATGTCAGGCCGTCATCCCTGGCCAGCTGCTTGCAATCCCTGAGCTAATGGCAGTCATGTGATCATGGTAGTTCCACCAGCTGCTTCCAACCAGCTCAAGACATCCAAGGCTGGCCTGTCCCCCTGAGAGAGACCTGCCCTGCCACTGTGCCATTGGATGTGTAAGGAGAATAGCAAAACTGTACACTACTTGCAAGGAAAAGACAATATCAGCTAACAAACCCCTTTTGAATGGAACCGTCCTTATTTTCTTTTCCTGAAAAATATAGAAAAGCATATTATGAAATTGCAGATGCCTTCATTTAATTCATTTGAAGCATAAACTGGTTAGAAAGTCAAAAAGTTTCTGAGAATTGTAAGAAAGTACTTTGCTTTTTGTTTTTCTTTTAGTGAAGTAACATACATTATTTTGTCATGACCAATACCTTTTCCCTTATCTCAAAACTCTCTTGTCCTTTATAAAAGAATTAGCTATTGAGCTGTATCTCCACCTGAAAAGTCCTAAGAGAATTGACTTAATTTTGTGACTCAGGCATAACTGTACTCTTCCATACACAGTTTTCCATATACAGCTCTTTTTGGGAAAAGGTCAGCCTCTTTTCAATTGCCACCAATCAGGAAGGTGATAGCAAAAGTTATGGCAAAATATAAATACCACCACCTTCAGCCAAATATATCTCAAGGATTTTGTGTTTCACTCAGTGACACAGTTTTTCTTGTTGACTCTTAATGTCCCTTTCGTTATGCTCTTTGTTTTTAATATCACTGAATCATGGAATCACAAAATATGCTGAGTTGGAAGGCACCCCCAGGGATCATTGAGTCCAATTCCTGGCCCCGCACAGCACCATCCCCAAGAGTCACACCATGTGCCTGAGAGCATTGTCCAAATGCTTCTTGAATTCTGTCAGGCCGGTGCTGTGACCACTTCCCTGGGGAGCCTGTTCCAGTGCTCAACCACCCCCTGGGTGAAGAATCTTTTTCTAATATATGTATGACTGATGATACTGACTAATGTATATCTCTGTATTCACTACAGGTGACATAAAAAGAAAAAATAATTTAATCTACAAGTCCTAGAATATTATAAGAGTCAGGTTTATGTGAAAAGAGGAGTCCATTTTAATAGGATATTTCTCTACAGAAGCAGCTTTCATACAAATAATTTATTTTAAAGTTTCTTTTCACTGTAAGTAACACTCTGCTTCCCAGTCTCTTATACCGGAGCTAAGGAGCAGAACTGTGTGAAACATTCATTTTACACCTGGAACTTGTTGAAATGGAGCCTGATTTTTGAATTACAATATGCTGAGCAAATTCCTACAACAGAAAGAAAAAAAATCATATAGGTAGATGATGGTATCAAGGCACATGTTTTACCACCAAATTCTGTAGTGTTTCCTGGATTTGGGAACACATAGCAACTGACTCCTGATTTCAGACTGTGGCGAAACACCCCCCCCCAGCATCTTATCCTTTGGCTTCTAAAGGAAAGAAATCAGATCTATTGGTCAGGTAATATCAGTAGTGTAGTTTAAAAATGTGAGTTACTAGAAAAACTTGGAGCTAAATGCAACTTGTCTCAGTATGCAGTCATGCTTTATGATATTTTACCTCATCAAATCTGAAATATAAAATGACACATGTGTTGACTTATAATCAATATGTAGAATAAGTACATGTTTCTGAATACTTGCTAGAATAAGTCTTGTTGGGGATCCAGAGGAGGACCGTGAAAAAGATCAGAGAGTTGGAAGTTGGAACACCTCTCCTATGGATAGAGGCTGAGTGAGTCGGGGTTGTTCATCCTGGAGAAGACAAGGCTCCTGGGACACTTTATTATATCTTTTCAATACTTAGAGGGGGCTTATAAGAAGGACAGAGAGAGACTTTACCACAGTCTGTAGTGACAAGACAAGGGGCAATTATTTTAAAATGAGAAAAGGTACATTCAGGTTGGACGCAAGGAAGTCATTTTGCTGTGGTGGGGAGCCAGACACTGGAACAGGTTGCTGAGAAAATCTGCGGTTGCCCCATCATTGGAAATGTTCAGTGAGGCTTGAAAGGACTTTGAACAGGGAAAGGTATCCTGGCCCATAGCAGGCAGGGTTAAACTAGACAGTCTTTAAAAATTTCTTTCCAACCCAAACCCCTCTGTGACTCTATGAACCTTAACTCACTTAAAGCAGAGTTATTTGAAACTTTCTATAGTGAAACTTTTTAAACTGAATTCTTGCTTTTTTTAAGGACTTCTAGCTCCCTGGAGATTCTGCTTCAGTGAAGAAACAAACTTGCATTGCACACAGGCAAACCTTCAATTGAGTATATATAATGCATAATTTACACAGTAAATACAGATATTTAGGAAGAGTGACAGCATAAATATATGAACAAACGAAGATAAGAGTTTATGTGTAAAAGCATATCCACTAATGCATCTGGAATCTAGACAAACAAACAAATTTTAAAGTTAGTCTCTATGGCTGCTCCTCCAGATCAAAGTTCATTTCAGAGAATTGAATTCTCTTCCTTGTTCATCTTTATTGA
Organism: Rhagologus leucostigma; assembly: GCA_013397725.1. Classification (NCBI taxonomy): domain Eukaryota; kingdom Metazoa; phylum Chordata; class Aves; order Passeriformes; genus Rhagologus; species Rhagologus leucostigma. Next base: position 118,467 of record VZTD01006192.1, on the reverse strand, counting down.
CCTGAAGATTTAGACTGACAACCAAATTGCTTCCTGTCATGTAGGCTTTGATAACTGTCATGTCTTTTCCTAAGAAACGTGAAGTAATACAGTATTGTTTAACTCGTGCATTGTAAGTCATGGATCATTCTAAACTATCTAAAAATAAATAAGAAGTAACAAAATTAGAGCATTCACATAAGCATATGCCCTTTAAAAATATATTTTTGATTTGCTACATCACACTGAAGTTCTCTAAATGAGATGGTCTGAGAGACTGGAAGGATTGCTGGCTTGAAACATTTTGGGTGTGAGTATGGGGGAAGGGACAGGTCAGGCCTTGCTCTGGTAAGGTGATGCCCTGGTCTGCACAACCCCCCTCCCCAGGCCTGTATCCCAGCCCTGCAGTGGCCACCAATCCCTGGCGCACCAGAGACAATGCTCCACACCTGCCTCTGGAACCCAAATCCATCCCTGTAGTAGCCAAATAAGTGGAAGTCCCACCTGCGGGAAGGGCCCAGGAAAGCCAAAGGGTACTTAAAGCGAGACATAAGGCAAACACATGTCTCTACCCTACCCCCTCTTGGAATTTCTATCAGCTGAACACTGCTGGAACCAGGAGTGGTAGCAATACTTGTTCTTTTCTGTATTTTTTCTGTCTTTCTCTCTTTTTTCTTCTAAATCCCTCTTCTTGGAGTTTTGGTTAACTTAAAATTGGATGGGTTTGGAGTTTGCTGAGTTGAATGGGCTAAGTTAATGCTTTATGAAGCATTTTATGTTGATTGAAAGCTGCTCTAAACTTTTGCCAAAGTTCTCTGATTTTCTGAAGTTACCTGTAAAGCTTTTCGTTGTTCTGACTTCCTGAAAATATCTTGTTGGTATTTTTTCTGCACATCTCAATCAGAGTACATGAAAAATCATAAGCCCTTTTATGAGTCTCATCAATAGAGATTTTTGGGGCCTTACATAAGGCTATTGTATTGTGTTTGTATGGCCAGGTTTTGGTAGTGATGGGGGGCTACAGGAGTGGCTTCTGTGAGAATTTGCCAGAAGCTTCCTCCATGTCTGGCACATCCAATGCTCTGAGATGGACCCACCACTGGCCAAGGCTGGGTCAATCAGAAATGGTGGTAATGCCTCTGTAATAACATATTTTCTATTATTCAAACGGATTCAATATTTAATCACAAAACTATTCTAATATTTTTTAGTAAAAAATGTTTTAAAATAATTCATCTACATTACATGTATCAAGTGGTTTACTAAAGAGATTCAGAAACAAGAAAAAACATTTCAATAATCCTATTTTTTTCATAATTCATTTTCATTGCTTCTCTCCTGAAGCCCTTCTTTTAACATTTTATCTTTTATTGCATAAGAATCTTCTTTTACAAATACCCCAAACTAATGGAATCTCTATTTAGGTTAACAAGTCCTTCCAGCTTTGGTTTGAATGAGCTTTGGCATCTGTAACCCTTGACTGTACTGGGCAGATGGTAACACAACAAGACAGGGTAGGATGTCAGGTCTATAGTGAAGTGACAAAAGCTCTTTCTTAGTGTTAAGCGAACACCTTACCCTGAGACACTGTGGAGATTCCTCCACCTAAAATGGTCTCTGCACCTGTGGTTCCTTGAATCACAAGCTGGAATTCACAGCAGACAAGAAACAAGTTTTATTATGGGTAGCTGAATTTTGAAGACTTCAGGACTCAGAGGATTTTTCTTTCCTAGTTCACCGCAGTAGAAAATAAAGTCAAATTGTGTGGACTTTTAGGCAGAGGAGGTTACTCTATCACAGCACAATGGATGCATATATTTCTGTACTCCTAGGTGCAGTTGGTGGTGAAGCTGAGGACACATTCCTGATAAAAACACATATAACAAGCATGTGTTGGGGTGGACTATGTTTGGCTTATTTTTAGGCTGATCAGGATCAATCAGCCTCATTTTCTTGATTCACAAGCACACCTGCACTGATAGATCTCTCAAATGCTAGAACAAACTTCAAGTCTGACCAAGACCATGGACTTCTTATGCAGTCACTACTTCTCACCATATCGAGTTTTCTGGTGCTGACACATTTGTGTCTACCTTATAGTAGATCCACTGCCAGGGCAGTTGGACTCTTTGCTGGGGGATGATGGGTGTCTCTCTCCAGATGCTGGTAACTGTGATTAATTTACTACTTCCTGAATGGTCCAACTTGAAGTTTGCTAGCTGTTCTACACATACACGCACATCAGCTTGCTCAGACATACAGAAAAAATAAGTCTGAAATATGATTTAGAAGAAAGGACAGAATGTGTCAATCAAACACAGGACTCTGCCAAACACATTTAGACCTGTTTGATCAGACCCTCCTTGGAGTCAACTCATTCCTTTTAATATTTTTCTTTATGTTTTCCCGTGGTTGTTCTTCCCTGTTCCACCTTAATATATACTTTTCTCTGCCTTTTGCACTTTCCTGAGACACTTCATTTTAGGGTTTGTATAGTACCAAAATTAATTTCCTCACTGAATTTCGTAATAAATCCTACAGCACTTTAGGCAGTAATTCAATTTGGTTTGCATGGTGTTTCAGAGAGACTTTCTTTCCTTGACCCTTTGGAGAGTTTCCCACCAGGGATAATGGTCTAATCATCATCCTTTGATGGTTTTAGGAGGATCAGATCCAGTTCTTAGGGTTCATGGTCCATCACTGTTCATCTGATCCTAGCTAGGTCTCTGTGTTTAACTGGATTAGCTTTTAGTCACAAAACCTAGCATTCCATACAGCGAGCCAATTTACAGTGAAGTGACACCAGCATTTACTTCATGTTAGAGCAATTCCTCACCTTAAGACATTGTGGAGATGTGCCTCTGTAAAATGATCTGTGGTTGCCTTCCATCACTAATTGAAATTCACAGCAGACCAGAAACTGTTGCTCTTCATGAAATGCATTTCATTCTGGAAGATGGCACAGTGAACCAAGATTAGCCTATTTTGTGATGATAAATCATACCAAGGAAGGCTTGTAATAGCAATCATCTTCAATTAATCCAAAGAGATCACAGGAAAAAGTCTGTGTGATTCCATGAAAGAAAGAAGGTGTTAGAAGCCATTGTACCTCAATACAGGGAAATTACATCTTGGTGTGTAGGCCTCTCCACCAGATGTGAATGTGCTGTGTGCAGTTTTGGGCACCACAATATGAAAAAGACATTAAGCTATTAGAGAGTGTCCAGAGAAAGGCCAAGAGGCTGGTGAAGGTTCTGAAGGGAAGCTTTATGAGGAGCAGCTGAAGTCAGTTGGTTTGTTCAGTCAGAGAGGAGACTGAGAGGAGACCTCACTGGGCTCAATATCCTCACAAGGGGAAGCAGACAGGCAGGTACAGATCTCTTTACTCTCATGACCAGTGACAGGACTCAAGGAAATGACATGAAACTGAGTCAGGAAAGGGTTAGGTTGGATATCATGAAAAGGTTTTCACCCAGAGGGTGGTTAAGCACTGGAACAGGCTCCCCAGGAAAGTGGTCACATCACCAGCCTGTCTGCGTTCAAGAAAAATTTGGACAACGCTCTCAGGCACATAGTGTGAGTCTTGGGCTGTCCTATGCAGAGCCAGGAGTTGGACTTGATGATCCTGATGGGCCCCTTCCAACTCAGCATATTCTATGAATCTATGATTCTCTGATTTTCTGATTCTTTGATTCTCTGATTCTCTGAATCTATGATTCTATGATTCTATGCTTCTATTCTATGATTCTATAATTAAAATCCATAACTGGAGGATTGAATTGAGTTTGCTGTGAATTGGACCATTCTGCAAAGAAATCAGGGAGAAATATGTTTAACCATATGTGGGAGGAAAGAGGAACTGTCCACTGGTCTGAACTTATAAATCATGGCTTTTGTGAAAGGCAGCACTGTATACCAAGAACTGTATTTGAAAGCTGTCAAAGAAAACTTCTGTGATTCTGATAAAATCCTGTATTGTAGTAGCTAATAATAAACTTAGAGCATTTAAAGCCAAAGAAGATTTCCTGTGTCTGTACTCTTTTTTCCTATAAGGGATGTGTTTTTGTGCAGCCTCATCTGATTGAAGCTGATCAGGATAAACACAAAGACCAGGAAGGATCAAGGGAGCAGTGACAGTCAAGAAACCATATTAACCCAATCAGTGCAAACCCAGGTCCTGGAATTGGCTACTTTTTCAGATTATTAAAGAAGAGGATTAGATCATTGTCCTTGATGTGAAACCTGTCAAGCTGATGCAACTAAACGAATTCTCTGAGAGGCCACACAAAATAAAGGGCACTTCAAGGGGTATAGAACCATTGTGGTTTTAGACGAAATTGATAGTGTGGAGACTAAATGGATTTGTTACCAAAACATATTAGTTACAGATACATGCAATTTTTTACGAATTACACGGTTTCCCTGTTCCATAAGGAGATGTCAGGGTTCAGAAGAAAAATCAAGAGCATCAGTGAGGTGATTTCAACTATGAGGTGCAATGTCCTTGGACTGGGCCAAGGATCTCTGTGGTGTCTCTTGGGTGTCTCTTGAATCTCAGATCTTGCTCCTGATAACTCTCTTGGAGTCACACTGGGCACCATAAGGGTAAAGATGCATCAGGGGATACCTGGTTCACAACAGGCCACTTCTCTGTCACACAGAACCAAACAACTGGCTGTCACTGTCACTCATAGTTGCCATCTGCCCATCTGGGCGGCTCTTTATCTTGTCTGCAACTTCACAGTGACTGACAGGTTGTTTAAGGTCAAGATACTCTTTTTTGCTAACTAGGTTAGTCCCTTGTCCAATAGGGTTAGGTAAAGTTCATGTGCTAACATTGCTGCCAGCAAGGCCCAGCTGCCATGCCACATGCACACAAGTTTGAAATTGCTATAATTTTGCATGGAGTTTTTAGGGATGTTTATATAATTATTTTATATAATACATAGTTTCTTTAACAACATGCAATGCATATATTTACATGCACAACATATAATATATGGATAGCTATAATTTAAATAAATTGTTTAGATGGTTATTTTCAGATAGTTCTATAATAAATACCATGCATTTTTATGGTTAGGCATTACAGTTTTGACATATTCGTCTCTTCATATGCAGTTGGCTGCCTGTAGGCAGCTACATGCGTGTGAGGTAATGGCTGCATAATTTGTGGATCCCAATATATTTTCTAGTTACACAAGGTCCTTAGGATTGAGCTTGCATCCTGATGAACAGGAAATCAGTCAAAGAGGAAAGAGACCTGTATGGATGAACAAGGAACTCAAGCATAAGAAGGAAATACACAGAAGGTGGAAGAAAGGTCAGGCCTCTTCTAATGAAGGTAGAGAAGTTGTCAGAGTAAGTAGAAATGAGACAAGGAATTTCAAGCCCCATGCAGAATTAAATCTGGCCAAGGATGTCATGGACAACAGGAAGGGCTTCTTCAAATACATCAGTAACAAAAAGAAAACTAAGAATAGTGGGATGCCATTAATAAATGGAGAGGGAACCCTGGTAACAGAGGACACAGAGAAGGCAGAGTTATTCAATGCCTTCTTTGCATTGGTGTTCACTGACAAGATCAACTGTCAGGGATCTCTGACCCATGTGATCAGGGTAAAGGAAAACTTTCCCCTGGTGAAGAAGAATTTGTTTAGAGAAAACCTAGGCAAACTTGACATCCACAAGTCCATGGGCCCTGACAGGATGCATCCATGCATGCTGAAAGACCTGGGAGAAACCATAGCTGGGCCACTCACAATCATCTTTGAAAGGTCATGGTAATCTGGAGAGGTACCTGAGGACTGGAAGAATGCAAATGTCACCCCAGTCTTCAAAAAGGGCAAAAAGGAGGACCTAGGGAACTATTATCCAGTCATCCTCACTTCAATCCTTGGAAAGGTGATGGAGCACCTTTTTTGGAGGCCATCTCTATTGACAAGCATGACAAGAAGGTGATCAGAAGTAGGCAGCACAGATAAAGACAAATCATGCTTGACCAAGCTGATTGCCTTCTATGATCAGAACAGCTACATGGGTGGATGGATGGGGGAAGAATGAAATGTTGTCTACCTCATCTTAAGCAAAGTTTTCGACACTGTCACTCACAGTATCCTCATAGGTAACTCAGAAGTGTGGACTGGATGAGCAGACAGTGAGGTGGATTGAGAACTGGCTAAATATCAGATCCCAGAGTGTTGTAATCAGTAGCACAGGGTCTAGTTGGAGGCCTGCCACTAATGATGTTTCCCAAGGTTCAATACTGGGCTCAGTACTGTTTAATTTATGCATCAATGACTTGGATGAAGGAACAGAGGAATGTCAAGGAACTTGTACCCTCAGCATGTTCGCTGACAACACAAAGGTGGGAGTAGTGGCCAATACCCCAGATATCTGTGCAACCCTTCGGAAGGGTTGTGAAAGGCTGGAAAGATGGGCAGAGAAGAACTGTCTGAAATTCAAGAAAAGCAAACATAGGGTTCTGCACCTGGGGAATAATAACCCCATGCACCAGCACAGGCTGGAAGGTGACCTGCTGGGAAGCAACTCTGTGCAGAAGGACCTGGGGGTCCCGGTGGACAACAAGCTGTGCATGAGTCAGCAGTGTGACCCTGTGGTATTCTGGGGTGCTTTAGGAAGAGCATTGGCAGCAGATCGAGGGAAGTGATTCTCTCTCTCTGCTTACCCCTGCTGAGGCTGCATCTGGTGTTCTTTGTCCACTTCTGGGCTCCTTAGTACAAGAGAGACACGGAGCTCCTGGAGCAAGTCCATCAGAGGGCAACAAAAGTGATTAAAGGACTAGAGCATCTCTTTTACAAGGAAAGGCTGAGGGAGCTGAGCCTGTTCAACCTCAAGAAGAGACATCTGAGAGGGGTCCTCATCAATGTCTAATTATATCTGAAAGGAGGATGTCAAGAGGATGTTTCCAGGCTCCTCTCGGTAGTGCTGAGCAATAGGACAAGAGGCAATGGGCAGAAACAGGAAGTTCTGCCTGAATAAGAGGAAGAACTTCTTTGCTGTGTGGGTGACCGTGCACTGGAACAGATTGCCCAGAGAGCAGAGACGTTGTGGAATCTCCCCCACTGGAGATATTCAAGAACTATCTTGACACAATCATGTGCCGTGTGCTTTGGGATGATCCTGCTTGAGCAGGGAAGTTGGACCAAATGTCCCACTGTGGTCCCTGTTAAGATCTGATTAGTGAGAGATGTCTCTGCCTGAAATAAGGGGCAAACAAGACCATATGCCAAAGTCAATAACAAAGATTTTATTTAACAATATGTGTCAAGTAAAAAGAGAGAAAAAAATAGNCCTCACTGGAGATATTCAAGAACTATCTTGACACAATCATGTGCCGTGTGCTTTGGGATGATCCTGCTTGAGCAGGGAAGTTGGACCAAATGTCCCACTGTGGTCCCTGTTAAGATCTGATTAGTGAGAGATGTCTCTGCCTGAAATAAGGGGCAAACAAGACCATATGCCAAAGTCAATAACAAAGATTTTATTTAACAATATGTGTCAAGTAAAAAGAGAGAAAAAAATAGAAAAGAGGAGGGAGAGAGAGAGAAAGATCAAGCAGAAGGTAGTCAACAACCATGGATTCAGCAACATCCTTCTTCACCCTGAGCTTTCAGTGGTGGGGGTCCTGAGATCATTCAAAACTTCCAGCTTTACCCATCCTGTGATTCTGTGTTTCTGTGAATTTCCTATGAAAATATCAGCATTAAAAAGGACTAAGTACAGCTTTAAGCTTTGTGAAGCATCAGAGTGAGATTCAAGTAAAATGAACTTCCTTAGTGATCCTTAACTGAGTTCTTTTTGTGAATTATTCCTTCTGANATTTTTTTTTTTTATTATACTGATGGACTCACCAGGAAGTTCCATATACGTAGATTGGTACTAAATAAGCAGAAGCCTCCTGGCACCAACAATCAATACTTTAGTTCCATCAACAATAGAAAACAGTTAATTTAGGAGGAATGCTTTAATAGTTATCTAAAATATTGACATGAATTCTCTAAATTAAAGACCCCATTCTGTGAAATAGAATTTGCAACTGTTATATAGATCCCCATAAGAGTATTCCTTAGTGGCTTGAGAGTGCTGAGATTCAAGGATTCCCTATAATTAGTCTATTACATAAAGTAAGATAGCTTATTAACACACAGGAAACACAGAATTATTTTGTGTGTCTCTATCACTACCACTTCTTTGAAATGAGGACTGAAAATTCTACAACCTACTCTGAAGTTGGGCTGACAGTCTGTGTAGTAGAAAATATTTACAGACTGATCAGACTAACAGCTATAAAGGGAAGGATTAAACTTCCTGAATATATATTGACATTTTGAGCTGCCCTGGAGTATCTGAGAAATCTCTCCTGATCTGGCAGATATGCTTTAGAAAATCATCATGCTCCTAAAGCCTCAGCTGACTGTGAGCTAAGTTGCCAAAGGGTATGTCAAACTTCACCTTACATAGAAGCAACTGAGTCAAGCCTTAAACTTTTAGATTGAATTACTTTTCTGATCCAATAACTGTGTTTACTAAATCTACAGTGACTACAATAAGAATGTATAGACTTAGGTGTCTTTACATGTATTGCATGCATTTACATGAATTTACATGCACACTAATTGCAGGTCCTTAATTCCAAAACAAATCTCATCACTGGATTACAACTTTTTTTCAAAATACTAAAAGCAACACTGACCTTGCCTTACAGCCCAAGTACTTGGGCACATTGGATTATTGTCTGAGGAGGACATACATACAAGAATAGTTACTGATGGAATACCTTTGTGTTTAAAGCAAATTATTGTGTAGGTACCTGGCACTGTGAAGGTGGGATTCAGATCTCAAGAACTCTTCATGTTCTTAAACTTCTACATCAATTTTGTTGTGAAGAAAGTGCTCACAAAACACCTAGAAGTATTATGATGACAGTGCAGTAGAACAGTACCATCGCAGCACTGTTATAAAGACTTAGCAATAAATAATTTTCATGTGAAGCCATATTAAATTACCTGGGAAATAATATAGGCATTTTTTAATATAGGCACTTAAATCATTCAGCAGTTGATTTCTCAACTTTAATGCTCTTTTCATCTTGCATGCAGAGAAACTACGTATGATTGTTATTCCTGAGCAATTATATTTGTGTCAGGATGATGTAATGTCAAACTTTAGTTTCTAAATTTTTGTTTAAATGAAGGGATTATTTACTTGACTACCACTACTGGACTTTAGACAAACAAGAAAACAAACAAGAAACAGTTTGAAGGGTCAGGCACCAAAACCATCTCAGAACAACAAGTTCATAAATAATTTCAACATGGATAACACTTTAATAACAAAAAAAGCAAAACGTCAAGTACCAGAAAACAGTTGGAAAAAGAAATTTAAGGAATTAGGACTACAAGCTTAAAACAATTTGTGTGATCTTTCTTTATATGAAAAATAACACATCTTGCTGTGCATAATTGTTATACATTTTTAATGTGTTCTACATATTTATAAATGTAGTCATACAATTTATTTAAACACAGAGCCATTGAATGGAAAATAAATATATATCTATTAGATCAGCTATAGATATTTGCAGCATATATGTGTAGCTGCTGTGAGATGTGATAAATGACACAGTTTCTGAATAAAACTCTCACTTCCAGCTTTTAAGATTTTTCCTACATTCAGCAATTATCTAACTTTAAAAAGTATTCAGATTGTTTTAGCCTCTGTCCTATGTCTGCAGCCAGTGATAGGAATGTACCTGTGTCTGAACCAGAGACCAGCAATTGATGAAAACTGTTGCAATCTGGAAAGATGAACTTGTCCTCCATGAAAAATACATACAATTTTCTTCCTTTAAAGAGAAGCATCTCAATGTATAAGAACATGCAGTAGGAAATATAGGGAGAGAGAGGGAATACGAAATATTTGGGAATGACTGTGGAATGTAAGTTATGAGCTAAAGACATAAAAAGAAGAAAGAATGCATCATAATGATTTAGAGAAATGAGGAAAGCCATCTTTAAAAGAGGATAGATCCTGAAGGCTGATAGAATTTGATATATTAGACAAATAGCCTATTCATATTGAATTGCAGTGAACATTGAGGATGAGTCAACCTAATTTTTTGCCCGGGAGAATTAATGTTTGTAGAAGAGTACACATGGAATTAGGATTTCTAATGACTAATGAGCTTGAGGCTGCTGTAGCCCTATTCATTTGAGGAATTTTGAATTCATGGTACTTCAGTTTTGATTTCTGCAATATTACAAAAATAAATCCACTTTGTCATGAAAATGTCAGGTTTCTCTACCCTTGGAGAAAAACAAACACAGAGATTAAAACTCTGAATGCCTGAGAAGCACTTCCTTATCTAACTAAAAGAAAAAATGGTAAGAGAAAGAGAATCTCTGTTCGTCATTAAGAAAACCTAAAAAGTTAAAGCTATGCTTGCTCCCTCTGCTGAACAATTTTTCCTCCTATTTAATCTCTTGTCTCTGACTATTGTACATATTTGTTTCTAGAAAATTCCTTTTTCATGTATTTTTAAGTATTGTATCCTGCTCTTGTAGAAAAAAATTACACAGCTAAAGCATGAAGTAAGGCTTATGCTTCACTTAATTGCTCAGTGTTCTACTTGCTAGAACATGAAGGTGGGATTGATCTGTGAAGCAATTACAAATAATTACTCCTTGGTTTCTACGGCTAATGAGACCAAGATTCTTCCCTAAGAATAAATGTACTTGAATTATGCTGCAGTTGCCTGTTCTTAATAGGGCATAACTGACAACTGCTCTTCAATCTGCCCTTGTTTTACCTTACTTTTACTGGGAGCTACAGAATTTGTTTCAAAAATTAATGCAATAACAAATTAACAAAACTTATCTAAACAAAACAAAAAACAAAACAAAACAACAAAACAAAACAAAACAAAACAATAAAATAAAATAAAATAAAATAGTAAATTCTTGGAAACCATGTACTTACAGATTTAGTTCATGAAGCAGCTGCACAAATGCTAAGAGCAGCAGAAGGAAACGAGTAGGTTAAAGAGGAAGTTCCCTTTATCTGCACTTTTGTAATGTTAAAGTGGGAATGGAATCACTGATATTGGACCCAGATTCATATGTACACAAATCAGTGAAGTGTTTATGTATTAATGACAGCCTGTGTATTTAGATTTCAAAATGGTTTTTTATTATAATTTTAGGCTCCCATTTTTGAAAATTTATCATAAATTAATCATATCTTCTAATATTCCTATGAAATGTGAAATTATTATACCATTTTTGAGTGCTATAAGAGATCTGTATGAAAAATAACTGCCTAATGATTTCATTGTCTGACCTGAAAATAAAACTTGGTAGCATAAAACTAGTAGGGAAAACTACAGTGAATACCACAGCAACTCCCATGGCAAGTTGAAAAATAATGAGATGTGGTCAAAAAGAGCTGATAGTCTGTTTTTCTCAATGTATATTTCTGTGTGTTGGCCCAGCATTGTTATTTATTTATACATATTACATCAAGATAACTAAACTGAGATACAGAAAGGATACAGCTTCAAACAAACAAATAGAAAATATATACCGTATTTTAAGCAGTGTAGAAATAATTCAGTTCTGTTCGAGATTTAAAGAAAAAAAAAAGAAAACACTAAGAAGAAGAAAAGGGTTTTGAGAAAACTATTTATAACACAACAGGAGTTAGGGCAGAAATTTCAAAATACTGTATGTCGAGTATTTGCATTTGGCTAATAAAATCAACTATGGAATATAATTAAGAAGCATAATGGTATGGCAACAATAAGATAACTAAACCAGAAAATAATACAATATTAAAAATATTTTACTCTATTAATTTTGAATAGACTTTAGGTTAGATAAACTGATTACTCTGTGTGCTGTATGAATGGTTTTGTCAAAATACCTGTGACCATAGGAACAAATTCAATTTCATGTACATAAACAGTCTTTTTCATCTACAGGGAAAATAATATTTAAAATTAGTACTTATGAGGAATTAAAAGAGATTGAAACTGTCTATGAGGTTTTGTGTCTGTAAATATTTTTTTTTTGGCAGAAATGTACTTTGCACATGGTTTTTCTGCAACTTAAGTTGAAAAGCACTACCATCTCAGGAGACTTGGAAATACCTTGACTGCAAATCTCGAACTGCTTAAAACAGAAAGATACCCATCTCATCTACACTCCCTGGGAGACTCAATGCAGTATGCACATCCAATCACGCTGACATCATTGAATTTCAAATAAACATTTGAGCAGGAATTTCCCTGCAGTTATAGAAATTTTCCTTAACATGAAGTGGAATGAATGGTAGTATACACTTTCTCAATAGTTAAATGTTTAAACTAATTACTCAAGGAAAATTACTCCTGATTCCCAAATCCATCTCAGTTGAATGGTTCAGAACAAAAACTCCTACATTCTATGGGGATATTCCTGAAAACTATTTCTGGGGTTTCACCTCAGGAGAAGAACCTGGAACTTTGCTCTCTATTTTTCAATTAAGTGCTCCAATCATGAAACGATATAAAAACATGGAATGCTTCTAAAGGGAAAGACAGGTGTAAATGAGCAAATGAATGAGTAAAAGAATGTATTTAGGTAAGAAATCTCACTTTTGTGATTATTATTCTGACTGCCAGAATTATAATTATAAGACACTGGACTGCCATTTTCTGTGTAACATCTGATGAATTAATATGAGAATTCACTTTCCATAATTTAAAGAGGAACTGAACAGGTACTTCAGTTTTGTGAAATATTAACCTTACAGTGATCACTACAAATCTCTAAGCTTGAGTTGTTCCATATCTTCCATTATTCTTTCAGCCTTCTTTGTCTACCAACTCATCTAACCATGACTGTGATGTACATTCCTTCTGATATAAAAAGATGTTCCAGCATCTTTCTGACAAGAGTACCCTTTCTGAATCTGCCAAGTTCATACTATTCTATGTTCATTTCTGGTGTTTCTGTAAATATATAGTCGGTTATGTCCTATAAACCAGCAATTGTTTCCACAGAAACTAATGAGTTTAGTACTATACTTAAAATGTTTCACATACCGAAGGAGTCCTAGTAGTTTTGATATTGCCCACATTAGTTCACAGCCTAAGAGAAATATACACGTAGTAAAAATAATAATAAAGACAGTTGTTCTCATTGAATGGGACAAATGAAAAAAACACAGTCAAAAGTGACCAAAAAAAAAAAAAGTGTGACTTAAAATTAATAGCCTTGTTAATTAATTGAAAATATCCAATTCTGTCAATTTTGGTTACATTTTAATTAGTTTACTTCAGAGCAATTTTTTCTGAAGGGAATATACATACTGATCTGGATGAGACAGGAAGATGGAACTTGGACTAACCATCCAAATGCGTATATATTTTTAAATTAAAATTTTAGTTTCAAGAGGAATAGGAATGCCTCAATTCCCTACAAATGGTGATTTTTCCATACTTCAGGAAAAAAATATATATGCTACATACTTTTATAGTGATCAACTAAAAACCAATTCAAAGTTATACAATATATATAGTTCATTAAATAAGTAAGAAATTCAATTTCAACGTTATATAAAATATAATTTATATTTATGCAGAATTTTTAAGAATGTGGGTGATGTCTTTTTGATTGTGTGTGATAATTGCATTGTTGTTTTTCAACAGAGTTGAACTTAGAGAAGAGTTCCAGCATCAGTTTTCATTAGCATATTTAAGCTACCCATCTGTGAATAAATCTGGAATTAAAAAATATACAAATACCTTTTCCTAATGCTTAAATCAGAAGAAACTGCTTTATTTCCAACCTCTTTCCAACTCAAGTCTAATTTGAAACAAACACTGCTTTTTTCTATTTTACAGTTTATTTTCTTTTCTGGAAAGTGTCTTTACTCTGGATTTAATATTTTGCAAAATCTTCAAAAACAAAACCAGTTCTTATTTTTCCTGTTTTTCAGACCACTTGGAACTATTATATTTGAAGAGCACTTACTTCAAGTAAGCTTTTGGCTGCTAGCAATTCTAAGATCTTTTCCATTTGCTTTAATAGCTTTCTCCATGTGAAGTGGCTTATTATACTAAGTTCTGTATTTTTCTTGTTGAAACATCTAATACAATAATTTTTCTTTCCACCTATTTACAATTTTTGTGTAATCAAAATTACTTAGAAGTTATTTCTAACCTGAAGTAAAAAAAATAGAGGTTTGGGTTTGGTTTGTTTGGGTTTTTGTAATAATCTTTTTGCTCTCAAATCAGGAGGGGAAAAATCATACATAAAAGAATCTACATATTTGTCATGTATAAAGGTCCATCTAAGTGAATATAAGACTTTTCAAGAATTTTTATTTCTTTGTCGTACACATGCACAAGAAAACATACGAGACCTGCATAAAATCTGGGCACTCTACCAAGTTTGTGTAAATAATATTTTATTGCCTAGAAAGTTTAAACATATTTCTGAGATGAGGGAAAGTAAGAAAGAGATGAAAAGTACAGGTCCAACTACTTCACCTAGAAATTGCTCACACATGAAAAAGATTGAACAGAAGAATCTATTCTGTACTATGAGTTTCAAAGCCAAAAAAAATTAGAATAGCACTAGACTGTTATGGTTCATTTATTTATGTAGGAGATGGAAATGCTGCTGTGTCAACCTATTATCTTTTTCATTCATGGTATTAGAGTGGTATTATAATCATGTCATAAAAAATAAGCTACTTTCTAAGGCAGTAACAAAGAAGAAACTTATTCAGCTTCAGATCTATACATCTAAATGCCACTTTTCTAGAGTCCAGACATGAACAAGGCACTGAAATTCCCTTTCAGAGTCAATGGTGCTCTGATCAGCACTGTCAGTAGTCTGGAGACATATTCAGTTGACAGTGTGAATTCTAGACTAAAATGGGACATTTCAAAGATGGTTCCCTGCCTTCGAGAGTTGAATGCCACATTGCAAAGAGATGATAAAAATCTTCTGAATTCAAAGCCCAAAAATAACTAAAAAGCAGAGATGTGATGAATAACCTAAATCATAATACATCTATGCTCTTCAGAACAATAGAAAACATGACTGTATATCGCAACAACCATTTGCTGACTTGGAAGCACAAGCCAATACCAATAAAGCTACCACTACACAACAGGGTATGCCTTTATAATTTGTGCTAGAACACACTTTGCCCTGTAGAAATATCAGTAAAATGGGATAGGCATATAAGTGTATGCCAGAGAACATAAAAAAATTATATATATGAACTACCTCTGTTTCACATGAAGTTTGAAGGGTAGAATACAAAATAGCTGAATGATGTGAAATTCCCACTGCAATATTTTTAAGAGGTTACTGGAGAAATCATTCAAATGTAAAGAATTATTAAAAACATACCATTCAATAAATATAGATTTCTTTTTATAACATGGCAGCTCCTTCATGGTTTCTAAATAGTTGTCGTCATCCCTTATGGTAAGTCTCTTATTCTTTCATTCTCTGAACACTTTGTTGCTTTGCCTGATTATTATCAAGGACAACCAAGGTCATGGAAAAGCATGGTGGTTATTCAGTAATTGTAATTCTTCTTGCATCACATCAATAACTTGTTCCTTGGCTTACACCCAAATAAAAGAAGAGCTAAAGATGGCTCAAAAGAGAATGCAGTAGATTTTTCTTAGTGGTAAGTAATGTTAGGAACTGTGGTAAGAAACTTTTATGCAACAAACTCTTTTAATAGTCTGAATATAAAATGTTGTCATAAAAAAATAAAAATAAGGCTATACTAAATAAATAAATAAATAAATTTGAAGTATGAAACAAGCACATAAGAAGCTTAGAGTTTGAAAGATGAGCTCCAACTTATAGAGAATAAAATAAATGTAAGTAGAGAAGAAGATAAAATAAACTACAAGTACATTAATTAACTGTGAAGTACATTAAAAAATAGGTGATGCAGAAAAGGTCAGTGAATCAGTTATTACGTTCTGAGCTCTAGAATGTAAGAGTTGAGCTGTGACTGGCCAGTAGGATAGTAGCATAGACCAGAAAAAGGCAAGAAGAAATTACTACTTAAATTAGATTGTAAGATGCCTTGATGAAGCTGCAGCATGTAAAGACCTAACTAAAATATTGTTTTAACCACCAGCGATGATTGCTCAGCTCTTCTCTTGTAAGAGGTCTAGGAGAAACATTACATCTATAAATAAAAGTGAGAAAAAGAGGACTCAAGAATTAATTAATAACAAGTTTCTTTAGCTTTAACCCTGCAGAAAATGAGAAAAAAAGCCTATGAATATTCAGTTAAATAGCTAAATTGGATAAAAATATACAGAGAGGATAAAAATAGAGTTGTCAGGAATCATCAAGTAGGGATTTGTCAAGAATTGACTGTGTCAAACTAATTTAATTTAGTCTTTTCATAGAAAACCTGGCAGAGTTCATAAAAGAAGTAATAAGACTGATTCACTTTGACTAGTGGAACTTTAGTTTAAATGACATTTTCATAAAAAAATACTGCTGAAGACGGTAAAATAACCAAGCAGGTGGATGTATTATCAAGAAAATAACTTTACATTTAGGTTATCAGAGTGTCTTTCTAGTGGGGATTCACAGGGACCTCTGCTGGAATTTGTTTTGTTCAGTATTTTCAGCTGTAGCTTTGATAGAACTAGAGTGCACTTAAAAATTTCCAAATGACATGGAACAGTAGGGAGTGCAAGCTCCCTGAAGTGTAGTTTTTGAAATCAAAATTATCCTAGCAATATGAAGAAATGGTCTAAAATCAGTAGGTGAAATCTAAAAAGGATGACAAGAGGGGGAGGGAGAGGAGGAGAGAACATTTTGGTTGAGAGAGACCTGCAGTGATCATCTAGCCCCACTTCTTGAAGACTTCAGGACTGACAAAAAGTTAAATCATGTTGCTATGGGCATTGTACAAATGTCTGTTTAACACTGACAGGCTTGGGGTATTGACTACCTCTTTAGAAAGACTGTTCTAAGGTTTGACTACCCCTCAGTAAAGAAATGTTTCCTAATATCTAGTCTGACTCTCCCTTGATGCAGCTTTGAAGTGTCCTGTCGCTGGATCACAGGGAGAAGAGGTAAGTACTTCCCTCTCCATTTCCCCTCCTCGGGAAACTGTAGAGATCAGTGACGTCACGTGTCAGCCTCCTTTTCTCCAAATTAGATAAACACAGAGCCCTCAACCACTCCTTGTAGGACATTTCTTCCAGCCCTCTCAACAGGTTTGTTACCCTCCTCTTTTGATAAGCTGGTTATACTGCATTTGATACACTGCAGGATGCAATTTGCAATATATGTTCCTGTTATTCTGTCGATAGAATATTTTTTACATTAAGAGACAAAAAGTCAATAACTTTCTGTGAATTATTGTAATCCAAACTTCACAAGTGTTGAAAATTTATTAGAAAAATTATTAAAAAGTTACTGCAATCAGTATACATTGCAAGATTTTCTAAACCTAGTCAAATTTTCGCGTGAATTTACATGGACGCATTCAAGTGATAGCAAGTAAAAATATCAATCTATCACCAAATTTAGATTAGTGATATCAAAGAAATACAAAAATGGATGTTGTATAACACAGGCAAAGAAAATCTACTTGGCTGTCAGTAAGATTGTTGAGGATCTCCCTGGTAATTATACCGTTTACTAGTCCATGTTAATTATTCAATGCTCTCCTTACCTTGTCAAATATTTAGAGAATATTTGAATTTCATCAGCATTCCCTAAAATGCATCTGAAAGAATTAGTCATATTCTACTTTGAAAACTTTGCGCATAGTCGCTTTCATAACTTAAGCTGCTGAAACTCAGTGATGTATAAGAGGCTCGGCAGTATGTTCTGATTGTCCTTTTCCCATTAAACTCTGGAAATCTATAAAATCTGTAAATTACAGGTTGCAACTACATTAACTTTAATTCAAATCAGCCGTCTCATTCATAACACATGGACAATGTAAATGTTTGAAAAACACTTGCACAAACTTTGCAGCATGATATTACATTCATGTGTTCATTACTAGAAAATTATTTTTTTGTTAGTAGGGTTCTTCTTTTTTTCAAATTTAGTCCTGTGATCATTACTGATAAGAATATAAATTTTTTCCATAAAATGTTCATTATCATTGATTTTTCAGTGTCTCAGTATACAGAATTTAGTACAGAATGCATTCAGAAATGTGGAGTTCCTTTGTTTGATAAAGTTGCAAGTCCTGAGACTTCCTGAAATACCTAAGATGGTCATATTCTTGAAATTTTTTAATTTAAATTCTCGTATTTACTTTTAGAAAAATACATCAATTTAGAATGAGTTATGTTAAGACTTTTTTTTACACATACTATTCTACAAAACTCCAAGAAAACTGCAGGCCAGAATCTCCAAGAATATTGCTAAATCTTAAAAAATACTTTCAAGATTTACCTGTCTGTTCACATGGTTATGTTTTAGTTACACACACATGGTGAGAAAGCCAGAGTTTCAGACTAATGCACATTTGCTTCTTGCCCAGTTTTGAGGAGTGCATGTGTATAGCTAGGGAAGAAAACTGGGGTGGTGAGAGAGAAAAAAAAAAGGAAGAAAGAAACTAGAAGAGTAAAAAACTCATCTGAAATAGGAAAGAAGAAGGGAAAGGGTGAGATGCTCCAATTCTGGGACTGAATTATTTTTGTGTTGCATTAGACCAACATTATACTATGGAAGTTACGCATGACAGCCACCACAGCTGGCATGAATCTCTAAACTATTCTAGGTTTCCACTGAACCAATAAGCTGAAAGATAGATTCCTCTATAAAAATACTTCTTAAAAATTTATTAGTGGCATTACAGCTTGAGCTGTGTGCCTCCAGAGGGACCTTGAACAAAGAAATACATCAGCAATTATACCCCTAAATCGAAGTTCCCCACCCCTCACACAAGAATTCGGACCAATAGTAATATTGGAGTCAGCGGTCCTCCCTCTCTTTGTCGGGTCCTTTCATCATCTCTAGATGGGGTGTTTCTTTTCTTATCTCTTAGAGGTTGTAGCTTCTGCTGATGATTGTATCTTCCTTGACTTCTGACTTGAGCCAGCTCTGGGGCCTTCTTCTACTTAACTAAGTAAATAAAGAGCCATTTAGCCTCAGGGTCAGAGTTTTGCTTGTAGACCATCTTTTATTTGACATTTTAGACATAGCTTAGGAAAATATTTTAGCATTTCATAATTCAGTATAATTCATACATTTTTCTTTGGTTTTGTTTGTTTTAGGAAAGTTTGACATCATCACTGCAACATATAGAAAATGGTCTTCATCATGAAACCGTTCTTAAGGGTCAATCTGAGCAAATAATTATTGTTATTAAGGCAGGTACCTAAAAGCCATGAGCAGAAAGACTTTCCCCTAGACCGGGTTGCTCAGAGTCCCATCCAACCTGGCCTTGAGTGCTAACAGAGATGGGGCATCCACAACTTCTCTGCGCAACGTGTTCCAGTGCCTCATCGCTCTCACAGTAAAAGCCTTCCAGCAAACATCTAATTTAAGTCTACCTTCTTCAAGTTTAAAATCATTACCACTTGTCCTATCACTTCAAGGCCTGGTAAAAATACATCTCCATCTTTCTTGTAGCTCCTTTTAAGTACTGAGAAGTCACTAGAAGGTCCCCTCTAAGCCTTTGCTTCTCCAGAGTGGACATTGCCAACTCTCTCGGCCTGTCTATATAGGAGAGGTGCTCCAGTCTTCTGATCATCTTCGTGGCCCTTCTCTGGACACAATCCAATTAATAAAGCGCTGACATAAAAATCTCTGGTCTAAAGCCAGACGTGAGAGTAAAAACGATAAAATTTCAGAAGTCTTTCCCAGTTCTACTACGCTTTAGCAGGATAAACTCATTTCCATTTGCCTCCATTACCACTTCATGTGCTTTCCTTCCTTGGCTTCTTCATAATTGTCTGATGAGCAGAAAGAAAAAACACAAAGTCTCCAAATCCACATGTAAAGTGCTTCCAGTACTGAATGTGCACATTATTCAATGATCTTAATTAAGAAAGAGAAGAAGTCCATAAAGAATCTGAGTAATAGGAACAATTTAGACTACATGTGCATTCAAATCCATATGAAAGTGGATTCTGGTCTTATATGAGCCAAGAGACTAGATGCCTTCCTCAGGATTCTGGAGACAAGGCTTAGAAGCTTTCATATTAGGAAAGAATATATAATACATAAGGTTTTAAAGTGCAATTTATCCTTTAGGAAGAATTATATGAAAAACAGAGAAGGAAGAGACAAGAAATAATTTGATTTTAACTTCTGCACACAGTTTGAAGGTTAACAGATGAGATAGCAGTCTACTGGTTTTGGCTGGGATAGAGTTAATTTTCTTCATTGAAGCTTGTGTTGCTATGCTTTGGATTGGTGACCAAAACAGTGTTGATAACACACTCATACTTTATTTATTGCTAAGCAGTGCTCAGTTTCAAGGCCTTTTCTGCTTCTCACAACACCTCACCAGCAAGGAGGCTGGTGGTGCACGAGAAGCTGGGAGAGGACACAGATGGGACAGATGACCTCACCTGACCAAAGGGATACTTCTGGCAGGACGTCCCTCCTCTCTCATGGCTGGGGCATTTGGAAGAGATGACTCAGCCAGATTGATAGTCCAGCAAGAAGCCAGAAAGCCCCGTAGGAAGCCAGAGAGCCCTGCAGGAGGTCAGAGAGCCCCGAAGAAGGTCAAAGAGCCCTGCAGGGGGTCACCTCCAGGCTCCTGAGAGTCTGAGACCAAAGCCCAACACACATCCTGGTATGAGAACAGATGTGGAAGGAGATAAAGGAAAGAAATACTCTTGACCGAAAGACACTGTTCTTACATCTATAAAAGTCCACACAAATTAACACAGAGCAGAAGTCTCTTACATCCTCCTTGAGGACGTGCAAGGAGATTTGTCCTTGGAGCTGGACGCAGCTTCAAGTCACTTCCCCAGGTATTGAGAGAGAGGATTTTTGATGTGTACTCCATCAAGAATCGGATGGTAAGAAACATTGAATCCTAAGTTTTACTATTTCTTAGCTAGCTTTAATTTTAATGGTGCCTTTAACTGCGTGTATATAATACTAGTATTCCCTTTTGTCTTTTCCTGTGTAGTAATAGTCTGTTTTAAGTCTTATGTCCGTTAGTTTTGTGTCTAATAAATAAATAATTCATTTTATAATAGACCAGATCAGCCATTATTAAAGAACTTGCAAATCAGAGTGGAGTTTGGGGGGCGGGTCACCGCAAGAAAGCGACTGCCGGCTGCCAGAGGCCTAGGCAACAGACAGGAGCTGATTTAACTTACATCATCCATTCATAACAATACTCCATACCATATGGCATCGTGCTCAGCAATAAAAGCTGGTGAAAGAAGAAGGAAGAAGGGGATGTTTGGAGCAATAAGGTTTCCTGGAGATGGCTGAACACCTGCCTGCCTGCCTGGGAAGTGATGAATGAATTCTATGCTTTCCTGTGCTCATGTGTGCAGCTTTTGCATTACCTATTAAACTGTCTTTATCTTAAGCCTCTTCTTTTCTCACTTTTACTCTTCTAATTTTCTCCTTCATCCCATCAGGGGGGCATGAATGAGGTGCTCTGTGGTGCTTAGCTTTCTATTAGGGTTAAACCACAAAAACCATTTATATTCGATCACCAGAAAATAATTTCAGTCATTCAAAATTCTCCCCATACTCGTGAGCAGGATTTCAGAGAAATAAAAGAAAAGCAGAAGTCTAAATAACATCCTTTGGAGGCACAAAGGAAAGCAGAAAATCTGAATAATATCATTTGGGAGGCACAAAGGAGCTGTAGCCCTTTTCCACTAAATACATAAAAAATTTAGGCAGTTTGGATCATTCTTCTGAAGACATGTACTTAACTTTTTTGACATTTTTTTCCGTATATATTTAGAAATCTACATCCTGTCAAGTAACATTTGTTATAGAAACATAGAGATGCAAAAAAGGCTGCCATCCTTTGAGTAGCATTGCGGGAAGTAAAGACAAGGTGTTAAGAAATGTGGAGTAAGCTAACCATGTAACTGATATGAATTTGACTTGGAGCATAATGGGAAATTACTGACATGTTTCAAATGGTATGGGGAGGGAAGTGGGCAGAATGACAGAGAAGATAAATAATTTTGGCAGCAGATTTTTGGGCTGCAAAGATCTGGGAGTACGTTTAAGTTAAAAAAAGGCTAAAAAATATATGCAGATATTTTGGAATAAAAGCAAGAATATGTATTATAAAAATGAATATATATCCATAACCAGAAAAAATATTATGTTTAGGCTGCTCTTGCACACAGATCATTCCTTCTATCACTGACCAATATTGTCCTATTTTGTCTGAGTATTCTCAAGTCTGTCTGAGTGCATCTGTTATCTTCTGTACTGTATTTAACTCATAAATATCATAAAGCAGAGATCATGCATCTGTTTTCTGCTTACAGGGCTCTTTTCACTGTAAGATCCTGAGACTAGCTTGGGCTAGTTTAGTGTTATAGTAATACTTATACTAATATATTTGTCAAGAAAAAATCAAGCCAAACAATTTCAAGTCTTGCTTCAGCAAAATTTCTGGTTTAGTTGTTAGGAGGAAAAACAAAATTGTAACTTATTTGGTTTGGTTGACATTTTGTTTTTCATGGCATCTTCATAATTAGACTTAGAAAATTAGGTGGCACAGCACTAAGATGACTGTACAGTTTGCTTAAAGCATGTACTTTGAAGAGGAATTAACAGTGTCTCAGAGGAAAACTAGTGGAACATTCCACGTGGAGTACAGTACATCTAGCACGTTCAATTAAATAATTATTTGAATTATTTAGATAATACAATAAAAAGGGTACATAGAAAATCTATTGGCTCTCAGAGTTGGAAATGGTTGCAGTTTCTGAGGGCAAAACTAGAATTTAAACTATCTTGATTAAATTGGAGGAATGATTAAAAACTTTTAATTATCAATAATTATTATTGATCAATAATCACTAATCAATCAAATCCAGTAAAGGCACGGACAACGTTCTGTGTTCAATCAAGAAATATCAAAATCACAACTGGGAAATGGGAAATAACTGACTGGAGAAAATGCTCAAAAAATATGATGAGTGATAAACTGAACCAAGCCAAGAGTGATCCTGTTGCACAAAAGTCAAATTTCATTATTATGTATATCTTAAAGACTATCATATGTAAAACAGAAGGCTGTTAAACTTTCAGCTGAAATGTTAGTTTTAGTTTTTTAGGTCTAGAAAGTCGGATTGCAGACAAATGTATTTTTACCAAAATTAGAAGTGGCAAGATGTAGGAAATGATTGAAAATTATGTCTAAGAGATGTATAAAGAAAGTTTGAACACTTTTCTTCTGACTGAAATTATTTATTTTTATGCAGGAAAGGATAAGACCAGAATAATGTAGTTATCTAGAAGTTGGGAATTATATAGTTAGAAAACCTTCTAAGAATACGAAATTTTGAGTTTTACTTCAAATATCTATTTCTGCTGTTTTAAGGGGAGGGTAATGAATACCTCTTAGGACACTGAAAGTACGCTTTATGTCTCAGAAATAGAAGTAACCAGACATTTGCAAACTTGTTTGTTTGGGGTTTTGTTTCGTTTTATTTTCTGTAACTGAATGCTCATCTTCGAAATTTAAAACAAAATAAAACAAAATAAATCTTTTGAATATTAACATTTTTGAATTTTGAATATGCAAATCCTGATTATGAAGACTTGTTAAATGATTAGTTAATAACAAAGAGAGAAATTCTTTAGAAAGCTACTATTAGATCTCAACTACCTCAGCCTTTCCTCATATGAAAGTCCACAAAATAGTTAAGGTTGAAAGGCCATTTGGTCCAACCCTCCCTTCTTGAATTTCACCAAGGATGGCGTTCCCCAGTCTTTGTGGGCACACTGTTCCAGTGACTGGTTAACCTCACAGCAGAGAGCATCACAGACCTATTGTTACTCTATCTCATGTTGCTGAATGCCACTTGTCCCTTGAAGAAGTTGTATGTTGACCTCTGGAGGGGTTTCCATAACTAGGTAGAATATGTGTTGTTTATTATGTCTGGAATTAACTAGGCATACTGTTCCACCACCCACAGAACCGAGAAAGAGCTCTCTATCTGCCAATCCCGTCTGTGTCCAGGCTGGGTGAGGCTATCCATGATGTTCCAATTTCTTAACCATCTTTCTGGACTACTGGATTTTTCCAGTATATCCGTATCTTTCTTGTGCTGGAGCACCCCGAACTGGACACAACACTCTAGCTGTGACCTCATCTGAGTAGAGAGGAAGGATCCCTTCCCTTGACTCGCTGGAAATGCTCTGCCTAATATAGCTCAGGATTCTATTGGCCTTTTTTTGACACAAGGGAGCATTATTGGCCCATTGTCAAGTTGCTGTTGAACAGGAATCCAAGGTCTTCGTCATCAGAGCTGCTTTCCAGCCATTCACCCCGAGTCAGTCCTTAGCATGTACAAGTGCCTGGAGTCATTTCTCTCAAGGTGCAGACTTTTGCCTTTCTTTTAGTTGAACCTCAGGACATTCTCCTCAGTTTAATTCTGCAGACTGTTGTGGTCCCTCTGATGACAGGACAACTCTCTAGTGCATTAGCTCCTACTCCTAGTTTCATATCGTAAAAACTTTCTCAGCATGCACACTGTCCAGCATACAGGCCATAAATGAGATGCGAAACAGCATTGGTCCTAGCACTGACCACAGAGTATAGAGTTGATGACTTGCCTCCAGCTGGACACTACTACTGATCACAACCCTCTGGACCAAGGCCATTGAGTCATTTTTCAATCTCCCTCCCTATGCATTTATCTAACCTGTGTTTTTCCAGGTTACCTATGAAGATGTTACAGTCAAACACTTCACTAAGGATAAGCCTTACTACAGTAAACAATGGTGAAATCTTCTATATATGTTCTGTATATATCCATGCTTTATTCCTCATGAATTAACCTTTCTCAGTTTGAATTTTGTTGGTTACACACACAGTATGAAATTAAACCATTACTTGCTGTCAGTTTTCTCTTAAAAATTACAGGAACTGAATTTAGGCTTCTGTTCTCAATCAAGTATGAAGAGGACTCAAAATAAGTTACTGTCTTAATGACCTCATCTCTATGGTGTAATACTGTTCTACATTCAGGTCACCAAATATCAAATGGAACAGCATCAAGAGGAAAGACTGTATGTGACTCACAGCAGAAGGCAGGGAATGTGTCATAAAATTTGTTCAGTTTGTCAAAGCATTTAAGTAAGATTCAAGAGTGCTCTAATGACTGAGTAATATGTCGAACTGGCACAGAGTCAGCACTGTCTCTTTTGGTTTTGCCCTTTATTAAATATGACCCAAAACACTTAATTCTTATGTGGAAGAAAACCAGAAGGTGAATTTGGGAATAGCAGAGGTTGGCCCAAAACTGAGTGACTATCTTTCTTTCAAGAAAGGATAAGAAGATCAGGAAGAATGGTAAGAACAAGGCTGAAAGTGATAGCAATAACAATGCATCATAATGAAAAAGAATAAGTTCAAACTGGGTTTTACCAGTAAAAGCTGTATTAAATTTTAATATTACTTTCTATTTATGTCTGGAAAGTTTTCTGCTATTAAAATTAAATATACCCTGTGAGAAGCCCATTCAGCCATTTTTGTTTGCCTCAACTCTGGTTGTCAGGGCTGTCAGAGGCATGTGGAGGAGGGGTACACATGTGCCACTTGCAGGAGGCAGCCAGGAGTGGGGGAAGCCTTGTCTCTGGGGAGACTTCACCTGGCAACACCCTACACGAGGCAGGCAGTAAGAGACACTGTGGAGGGGCTTCTCCAACCAGGTTGCGAGGAGCTCTCCACCAATGGACGGCACAGGATGGTTGGACTGAAACAATGGATCCCTGATAGCAGGCAGGCTTTGGGAGGGGCCGGGGGTGTATAAAAACCAACTCCGTCAGGGCTCGCCGCTGCTCGCTGGGACTCGCTGGTGTTTGCTGTCACTGCTTGCTGGGGCCCACTCACTGCGTGTCCGGTGCTGTCACTGTGCAAGCCGTGCCTGTGGAGCTGCGCCCCTCCAGGAGCTGCGCAGGCTCCCTAACACCCAGCCCATCCCCCGGCAGGCAGTGTGCACAGCCCCCTGCCGCCCGCACGCCGACAGCACTGCTCTGATTTACTGGTGGTAACACCCTCTTTTTTTCTCTGTCCCCTCTCTCTCCTCTCCCCAAGTCCTTTTCCATTTTCCTTTCTTCTTTTCTGTCTCTTCTAGCCCTCTTCCCCTTGGGCAACGCCTTTTCCCTCTCCTTTTGTTATCAATAAAAGGTTCTCAGATACAAGGTTTGCCTCGCTTGGCTTCATTTCGTTCCCGACCATCCATTTTTAAAAGAACTCCTTGCAGTTCCCCACAGTGGAACGCGACATACCGCATCCGATAAGTAATGGAAACAGACTCACAACAGTTCAGCTTTAAAGAAGTTGTCTAGCTAATGGAAAATGTGTATTAATTTCTAGAAATTACAAAATTTAGGCTTCCAGGATTATATTTCTACTGTACTAGAGATTCTTCAGTTCAACAGAATATAAAATATTGGTAACAAGTAGTTTTGTTCAGATTTTTTTAACTGGAACTATACCTTCAGGGGCAGCTGTACTACATGAGCATCTGCTGTAGCTTCTATATAGAATAGAGTTCTTTCAAGTTTTGACATTCCAATCTGAAATAGAAGGTACATGTTAACTGGAAGAATTATGAAGCATACCAATCGGGAAAAAGAAAAAAGCAAAAGAAAAGGGAAAAAAAAGAAGACGGAACATGGGATTATAACAGAAATTACCTTGAAGACCAATTACCACAGTCATTTGAAGAAGATGAAGTACGAAATTGAGCAAGATAAATAAGAAACAGTCAATCTATATGAAAGTTATACTAAAACTTCAAATAACAGTCTGAAACAACAGATGCCTTCCATTTTATAAAATATAAAAATAAATGCCTTCTCCAATGTTAGCATATATTAACTAACACAAATCTCAAATTCATTACTTTCTCCTGTGTTAAAATGCTTTGTGAATATTGCTAAAATTAACAGGTAGAAGAATGAGAAGAATTTCAACACGGTATGACTATTAGGACATTACTTTGTAAACACGGAATAGAGCTCCATTGTGTCTTGCTGTATTTTGTGAGTGGATTTTTGTTTTGATTTATTTCCAACACTAGTAAAGATGTGGGAAAGAAAAAGAAAAAAAAAAAAAAGGCGAGTAAGGCAGAATTTGATGAAAATAAATTTATGTGGGAATACTGGGAACAACAATAAGTGACACAAAGCTTGGAACCTACCAAAATGGAACTAAAAATACTGTATTAAATTGCTCCTGAACTGCAAAGAAATATTTTAAACATAGTTGCTTTTTTTTTTTAAGAATTATGTTTTGAAATAAAGAACAAAACATGACCTCATTTATGAGGCTGCTTTGAAGATCAAATGGAAAACAGAGCTACCTAATCGTAAAAAAAATGAAAAAGGAGGATTGCAATTTTTACTTTTAAGTACAAATAAATATTCCTGGTGGTTGCTTATTCTATGGTTAAAATAATGTACACTGGTAGCTTACTGGAACTTAAGTAAGTCATGTCACTCAATAATCTAATCCAGTGAAGTGAATTTCATTCTTTGAAATGCTAATTAGACACTAAAAGATATTTATTACTTAGGAAAATTACAAAAATTAAATTAACCTATACTAGTAAATGTTAACAAATTGAACACAGCTGCTGGTGTATAAAGGTATGAAAAATAGGTCAGAAATATTATACATTTTTTAATGTTCGGTTATATTTAAAAATTGTCATATGGTGAAGCTTACCTAAAAGCATGCTCAAACAAATGAGATCTTTAGTCCATCTGTCCAGCTCTAACTCATTAAATGATTCTGACATTTGCTAACAAACATAACAAGGTAATTTTTTTAGGGGGGAGGGTTTCCAAAGGCTCCAGACTTCATCTACTGAGCTCTCATGATTTAGGTATGTCTGGGAAAGAAAAAAATGGGAGAGAAGCTCTAAATATATTTCCTTCTAACACACCAAGGGCAGGAAAGTAAAACAGTGATAATGCACTTTAGACTTTTTACTACTAATTGGCTTTAGATATCAAGAAAGTAAGAGAGATTGGCTTGGGGTTACAGGTCTAACAAGGCCATTGTCCATTTAAGCTGAATATTTGTCAGAGCCTAAAATGTTATGGTTCATAGCTTAAACATTTTTATGAAAGGAGTTTTGGCCATTATGGCAAAACTGTGTAAAGAAGCTACAGCCAGTGAAGCCCTCCGCTCCCTGAAGATGTCTCCCAACGGGAACTTTGGACTGCAAGTTAAGCCACCTAACAGAATTCAAGATAAGACTTTATTGTTCAATCATCGCAGGTCTAGAAAGAAACAAACAAGGGTGAGGGAGAAGAATGCATCCACATGAAAGCCAAACCCAGCAGCTGTGCTGAGAATCATCTCTGGCTGGGTTCAGGGTAGTGGAGGCCACAGCCCACAGACCCATTTGCTGAGGGCACATTTACACAGACTCGCACCCCAACCAAGAGGGGAAGGAGGAGGTTTTGGGTGTGTGGTGTAACCTCTGTTCAGAGGCACTGAACATCCATCGTCCCTTCCACAACCCAGTCCAGCTGTGGAACCCCCAACACCGGGAAGGCTGCATCCATGGGACAGTCATGTGAGAGGCCTATGAGGGAGAGTCATAATCCATCAAAGACCCCCAAAGTGCTCCCCAGACTTATTCCTGAGGCCTTGTACCACGGGACTGCACATGATGCAAAGTGATGAAATTGATCCAGACTCTGCTGCAAGAGTTTGTCAAACTGGCCCCCTGCCCCAGGGGAGGTGCCTGGGCATTCCCACCTGGCCTGAACATATATTAATCAACTGGGTTCAAAGTTTTCTTGGGGGACCCTCATCACCAAGAAGACCAGCTGGAGAGGATCATTGGGATGCCGGTGGGATCCACGGACTAGTGCATTTTAAGTTTTTCTTTGTCTCTTTCACTCTCTTTCTGTACTCCCACCTCTTTTCTATTTCTTTATCTTCCTCTCTCTCTCTCTCATATTTACTATTAAGTAAAATCCATACTATTGACTTTGGCATATGGTCTCTTTCGCACCTTAATTTGGGCAGATTCATTTCTAATAACTTTAAAAATCAGACTGTAACAATATCTGTCAGAATGTGATAAAAAGTAAAAACAATAGTGTCTTCTTGGGAGATACATCCATGAATATCCAGCATTATGCTGAAGGCTGAGTCCAAGGAGGAACTTAGCTATGTAAAGGCCAGAGAGCAGACCACCCTTTCACCAGCCGTAGTCAGCATCCTGTTCCCTGGAGACCACAGTACCAGTCGACCAGAGGCCTTGGCTGATGCGAGCATGTTCTGTGCAGACTGCGTATGTATGCATGTACGTGGGTTTTGAGGAATAGAAGTTGCTATCCAGCCACTATGTCCATGCAACTTTGAGAGAAAAATATTAGATTTTATGTCAGTAGGTGGTGTGCTGCTGTTCTTGAGACTATTTTGCCCCTAATTCTATCTGTGACAGACAACAATATAACACTATTAGAGGAAATTTTAGGTGAAATGTAAGCTGTTGGTTAGGCAAAAACTACTAAAACAGTTGTAAAACTAGTTAATTAAAGTTAGTTTGAAAATGTTTTCAGAAGCTATCAAGTCCAAAACATGGAACATACACAGTGCAAGTAAATGGGTTTCACTTATGGATTACAGATCTTTTTCCCTAGAGAAAACAAATTAAAATCAAATAACTAAACACAACAAAACCTAAAGATCTACATTTAAGATAACACATTGGTATTAACTTAGAAATAGTTTCTCTTGAATAAAATTCATTTCATTAAATACTTTCTAGACTACAACTTTCAACTTAGAAATAACTTTCATTCTACTCTGGCAAATCAGTTAAATTTCTTGGTTTTTTAAAAAAAATCTTTAACAACAGGTTTTTATTTATTAAATTCAGAGTGCAGTGAAATTTGCAGTAAACTATTTGAAATAACAACTTATACCATCATTTTTAGTGAAAGAACAAAATAAATATTAAAACTTCCATAACAGAAAATAGAAGAATATCCACAAAAAAAGAGTGACATTTAAGCCTTCTCATAGAACTAAATATTTATATAGTCTACTGGTTAAATAAATAGAATAACATTCTCAGTCACCATCTAGTATGCATTAAGAGGCTTAAATTTGAATTTAAAGGAAGTTATTACTTAAAGAAAAAATGAATAATGTATGTCTTTATATGGCTTTTTAACCCCAAGGAATTGTTGTCTGAACCTCCAGCAGAAGTGCTTGAGCAGAAGATGGATACAGGAATTGTATAAATCTTTTGCCTAGCAGAGGTTGCAACAGAGAAGAGAGTAAGGAAAAGATAGCATATTGAAGCAGAAGAAAGGATAATAAATATTCTGAAAAATGAGGTGATAGACAGCAAAAAAAAAAAAAGTAAACCAATTTATGAGTAGTATCAATCACAAAATAATTTTATGTAGCTTTTCCAATCTCATATATGATACATAAAATAAAGTTAAAGATTTATTTAAGAAGATGTGTCTGAGAAAGCAGTCATTATTATGCATTAGTAACTGGATGAAATTTAATACCATTGTTTTGGGGTCAGTTTTATATGTCTTCATTCTTTAAACAGTTCTCCCCGAAAAGATTAAAACCTAACATAATTCACTTTTTTAAAAATGAAATTTAGCTGCTCATTCAAAAATACTCCAGTCTAATTTTTCATAAATGTCCTTTAAAGCAATATGACAAACTATACAGATGGATATTTGGAAAAATTTGCACATTTACCAGTGTGATTTATGCCATTATCACAAGAAAAATAAAATTTCAAAGAAAAAAAAGCCTTCTAAAATAATACCAGAGTTATAAATAAGTAAAATTAAAATTTACTAATGAAGAAATAATAGAAAAATTAGCATATAGAGTGGAGTTTTTAAGGCATTTCTATAGATGAGGTGGAATTGTTGAAAATAGCCAAAGGAAGTGAATATATTTAATTGAAATTAAATTCTTCTTTAGGCAAAACTAGCAGAACCAGTCTGACATTCTGATGCAGAGCTTTCTAATAGAGAGACTACAAAATTACTTAATCTTAAAGCAGTAGTTCCTCTACTCAAAACAGTCTCAATAATCTTTTAAAGGTTAACTTTTACTTCTTTAATAATCTTCTTAGTTAATTCTTGCTATCAGTAATTTACTTTCAGTAAAAATAAAAGCATACTTTGAAAACCCTGTTTGTGTGCCCCAGCACTATTGTAGATGCTGGTGGCCGGTCCTGACCTGACACCAGCAATCTCCAACCACTTCTGGACAAGACGAAGCCACCTTCTTGGCCTCCCTGTCTTTGTTCTTTTAGGGGTTTAGAACTTGCCTTCTGGTATTTTGTTTCATGAATCCTTGAGGTACTAATGATCCCTCTCACCAGTCCCACCACCTGCTGTACCTGTGACTCTCTTATCTTGAAGAAGACTTCAGCACTACTCGCTCGGCAGCCCAAGTCCCCATAATGTATCTGCACAGTATCAGAGCTGGGCCTGGTACAGTCCAGAGAGTAACCAACCAATCTTTTTTTTTCCTTTTCTTCTTTTTCTTTTTTATTAGATGGTCAAGTGTTGTGGTTTGAACTGGCTAAGCGCCAGGTTCCCACGAAATCTGTTATTTTTATAAGGCGAAATAGGATTATATTGAGGAAATCTGGAAACATGTGAGGCAAAACAGGTATATGCTTGAGCAATTACAGTATAAAGAAATTTATATTACTAACAGAATTAAAGGTAAAAAGAAATAATAAGAAATTAAAGCTAAACTCCCCTCTCTTCCAGCACCCCCTCCCTTTTATCCAACTCTCACAAAGGATAACAAAACATGTATTTGGTCATTTTTACAGTTCTTAAAAAATGTCTCTCCAATATTTAGGGAAAAAGAGGTTTTTTCTCTGCTCTACACGTGGTTTCCAAACTGCCACCAGCAACAGACTCACCCGGAAATCTGCTGCCATGAAAAACATCTCTCCCATGAAAATCTTACAATCTCTTTCACACTGCCTATCATGGGCCACAGGTGGGGTGTTTCTCGTTTAAGGATGGGCAAATTCCAGCCTGAAAGCAATGGCTCTCTTCTTCACAAGAACTCTAAAAGTCTCTTACAACTTCTAGGTGACCTGGTGTGGCCACTTTTCTGTTTCAGCAGGCTGCACACAGAATTCTCATCTCCCCATGTCTTTCTAGATGGATTAAAAAGGAAATAACAGTTTGTGATATTATAGTTTTTACTACGGCCTGTAGAAAGCATTTTTAAGCTTCGCGCTGGGCGTGCTCTGCCCTCTTTTCCCACCGCCATCTTCAGCTCTGTCCCACATGAATTACTTTCTCTTTCTCTCTGACCTTGAAGCCACCACGATTTTCTTCAGGCTTTATGTTGGAGAAAAAGCCTCTTTCCCTTTATGCTGCTGGCTGCATGATGTCCTCCTCAGCTTGACTCAGGCTAGGTTGGTTGCAGAAAACTCCATCGGCTCCTGCCGCGTCTGCGCGGGGCCGCATGGCGGGGGGGTTGGGGAAGGGAAAGCCCACCAGTCCTCAGAAAGCTGCACCGGGTGGTGTCGGCTACACAGCAGCTTATGTTTTCTTCTTAGCTGCCCATGGCTCTGAGACGGTTGTCTCGCAGTGACCTGGAGGCCCATGCCCCAGGGCCGGGTGAAGGGAGAGGCCCAGGCCCACTCCAAGAGATGGAGCCTGGGGCCCATTTCCTCTCCCCTCCCCGTGGGAGAGCTGGAACAAAAAGGGAAGTTCCCACACCTCCATGCAGTTTAAATACGCAAAAATTGCAAAAGCGCAATTGGCCCAAAAGCCCATCAATCAAGTCAGCTCCAACCCACTACATCAAGTTTGGGCTCGTCTATGAGCTCTTTGCAGTAAAATGGAGAGAACCGTATTCAGGGTATGGTTCACCTAATTATTAGTTATGTCTAATTTAGAGTGAGAAAAACTGCTGCCTGGTAGCCCTTATTTCGCTAGCATTGACTACCCAAGCATAATTGACGACATTTCATCAGATGATTTGAATGTTTGAGAAAATAGAGTGAAATGGTTGGAGACCATCAAGTAATCACTCTTAGAATAGGCATCACACCTGTAAAAGGGATAGAGATCCTCATAAAAGTGAGCTGAGATGTGCTAGCATGTCAGCTGAAGCACGCAGTATTCCAGTAAGTAGGGAATATTCTTTAGGTAGGAATAAGAGTGAGAGAGTTGTGCAGAGAAGCAGAATAGTGCTCAGGGAATCATGGGAAGTGTGCACCACCATTACCAGTTAATCCTGTCACCCGTGTATTGATAACCATTAGCAAGGGGTGAATATGTGTCCTTGCTCTGTATTTCAGAATCTGGAATAGACAAACTCACAATATTTTAAAGAAGCCCTGAGCCAACAGTGCAGCACTGTGCTATGTAGCTGTATTCCATAATGTTGTGTAGGACATGCATCCTTGTGAGACTGTTTCTTGAGCAGAAATGAATTTAAGCACATATTCAAGTGATACCTGACTGAATTCCCTTAACATTCTTTAGCCATTCATAAAAATTCCCCAGACAGTTGATTAAAAAAAAAGTTTTTTTTTAATTGGAGAGAGGCATTACTGAAAGGAGAATGCAGCATCTGTTTCATCGCAAACAATGACACTCTATAGTCATTTAGATGAAAAAAAAAATACAGTACTTTTTATTACTAATTATTTTAAATATTTATAACTTAAAACATTAATTTGAAAATCTTCTATAAGGTCATCTAGCCAAGAAGGTCACAGTACTCCTTCTGTTAAAAACTAGAGAAACTTTTTTTTTTAATAATTCTGTCTTGCCTATAAAAAAATTTCTTAAATATTAAGAAACTGACTTACTTTAATTTCTGTAAGTGAAACCAGCATCTGTACAGTTAAGTAAATATATTTATCTCTTATTTTTATGGGTTTCTCCTTCAGTTTCTCATTATTCAACCTTTCCTTTTACTGGGTTTTATGGTTTTCTGATAATAATTCTACATAAGTCTGTGACAATCCTTATACATAAAAGTCTGAATACCTTTAGGACTTCTTAATCAACAGTTTCTGCTATTTTATCCATTAGCTCAATGCATATAATCTTTCCATCTCTACTGTGCTAGTATTGCATATTGAATTGCTGATCACTCTGCTGAGAATTATTGACTGATAATTTATTAATATTAGGTTTATCTCAAAAGACATATATCACAAAATCAGGGCTACATTATTTATCTATACACAGACACAAAAAACCATACCAGTTCCTGGCTGTTTTCCTCTCTATATCATTTCATTTCAATCTTCCTTTGAGATAATGAGATACACTAACAACAAAATTCTAATGAATATAGCTATGAGCCTACCGGTGCTGTTGTTATAAAACGTACTAGGTTTTTTCTTTTGTATAGTAATCTTTAAGGCTTAATTCTGATTTGAAAAAAAAAAAGGAGAGAAATGGGGCCTTTGCTTGTTTATGAGGCTTTTTGGTGTTCTTTAAATCTGACATATCCTGTAAAAATGCTAAGCATTCCCTAGGAATGTGGAATATGTGACTTCAGCAAAGACTTTAAAGTTGATTGCTATAGTATTTGTAAGCAGTATTACATTTCTTTTCCAAAGTTTGAATGGAATGTCCATCTTCTTCCTTATAATATCAGTATCAAATAAATTAGACAGATTTCAGTAGTGGCCAAGTCAACGGGGTGTCTTAGGTTACAGTGTAAGATGCAACCAAAAGTATGTATTCTATCATCATCGGTTAAAACCAGGTGGGACAATGTTTTTTATCTCTTCCATGACACATCCCTGATAGCTCCCTCCAGAGGGATATCTTCTGTTAATGAGCCATCTAGCCTCACTGTATGACTCATAAAATTACATCATCCCATTGTGAAATGCTCCTCTCAGGGGGAGGAACCAAGCATTCCTACCTGGATATAATCTGAGGTTTGGGACACCACAGCCAGCCCTACCTACTAGATTCCCAGAGGACAGGAGCTACCACTGGACCTTCAGGTGAAGACAAGACTCTTCTACAGGATCACTGCTTCAACAGAACCACTTCATCTGGACTTCTACCACCACCCTGACTAACAGTGTGTCAGGTTGTATCCTGACTCTGTCAGTGTTCTTGTACTATTGCATTTATTTTTAATTTTCCTATTAAATTGTAGTTCTGATTTAGAGTCTCTCACTGGTTTGCTTTCAAACTAGCACAAGGGGAGGACAAACCGGTCCAAGAAAGGGACCCAACCATGACAAAAATGTGAAGGCAAACAAAACCAACTCCATAAGAGGGCTCAAATGAAGCACACTAAGATCACAGACAGTCTCACTTCAAAATATGATCTGTCAAGAGAATGGGGGCAGTCAGGTGTCCCTGAGGAGAGTTCCAGATCTGCAGATTGTGTGGAGAATTCAGCCTGTTTAGGAAAAGAAAAGTATATGCAGCATGGGAAGATCTGAGAGAGAGAGAGATGGTCAGTTTTGCATAAAATAAATCCTTTTTATATAATAGAGACATACGAGTGCATAGGATATAACCCTTTTGTGAAGCCAACAGATATGAATTTCTAGTTTTCTGTAGAAATTAATTTCTGTAGATTATTTATTTAATTATTATTTATAAATTAATTAATTTATACAGAATTTTTTAATAACAGAATATAGATGATGATGTTTTCTGTTCTTTCAGTCCAATTTTAGTTTTCCAGGGTGTTTATACCATTTTAGATCATAGCCTGCTCTTCCAGTTTCCTGGTTTTGCACTAATTCACAGCCTCTTGTGATGTGGAACGTTCACAGATGGATTTGCATGAGAGCTCGTAAAAGTCTTACTTTGTATTCTACCATTGTCCCATTTGCAGTCCGTGGCTGTCCTTCCTTCTGGTGTAGGAAGAGAGATTCAACCCTTTCCCATATAACATTTTCTTTTGTTTTGTTAAAGTTATTTAGTTCACTTGTTAATGTCTCTGAAACATTAAACAAAGTAATCATAAATCTAAAGCCTTCCAAGGCAGAACTGGGAAGCTTAATATATATTCCTTGATTCATATGATTCCAAATATGCACAAATCCCTGTACCAAATCTCAGGTTAAATTTGGTTGCGTTCCCTAATTCTGAGTTAGTTGAGACAAAATTGTACATCCATAAGACAAAAGTAGAAGCTCCCCCCACCCACTACAGATCAAGACTGCGACCATTATTTCAGTCAACAGACATTTGAATTGCAACAATCAAGTCTTGTCACTGGATCCACAGGCAGTGATATCTTTCCTCTCTGCTATCTACTCTTGTCTTTTCTTTGTCTTTCTTTCTTTTCTTTATATATTTTATTAAGTGATAGTTTCATACTTTTATATTGTCATATTACCATAGATAATAACTAAAATGGGTACAGACCTCCTTTCCATTGCAACTAAATTGTTCTAAAATATACATATATATAAAATACACTGGTCATTCAGTGTCATTTCACTCTAATATATTATTATATTATATTAGCAAGAACCTCAGTTACTACACCTCAGGGGAAGGTCATAACATTATATTGGATGCCCCATCTTGGAAGTGTTTAAGGCCAGGTTGGATTGAGCTCTGGGCAGCCTTGTCTAGTGGAAGGTGTCCCTCTCCACGGCAAGAGGGTTGGAACTAGATGGCCCCTTCCAATCCAAATAATTCTGTGATTTTGTGTTGCTGGTTTCTAGATACCCAGGCTGTAGTTCAAAGAGGCCAGCTGCACTTCTCAAGGATGCTTTTGGATCCAAGGTCTAATTCCCAAGCTCACAACTACCAGTCTGCTTGGCAATTTCTCTATCGCTATTTTTCTTCAGACATTTTCTTTTCCTTCCCCATTTTCACTGCCATTCTGGCTGTTCACATCAAAAATGTATGAAATGTACTTGATAAAAATACCAAACTTCTATGAAAATTAATGAAATTGTCTTATTACACTTGTCTTACAGTGTAAGTAGTGTTGTCTTACATGGACACAACATCAATTAGGAAATGTCCATCACAGCAAGGACTAAAAAGACCGAATTCACAAGTCTTAATCTTGTACATCAAAAAAAGTTCCATATGTTCCATGTGTTGAGAAAATTTCTCCATGCCAATTAATTTGCTTCCTTTTATGACTGTAAATCTAGGAGTCTATATACAAGCGTCAATAAACGTGGTTTCATTTCAAAACAGAAGCCTATTAGCTAATATTTTTCTGTAAACAACATAAGGAATGGTATCAATGTCATGAAGAATAGTAAAAACTTTGAGAATATTCCTTGAAACATTCCTGCATATTTGCATCAGAAGTACATATGCCAAAGCTGGTTTGTGTATCCCTTAAATTCTCAAATGCCTGTTTCCTTGATGAAGCTAAATATTTGATAGTATGTTATTCACCCATTACTTCCATTAAGTATTACATCTCAGACTTAAATATTTGTGAAATCCCTGGGCAAGATTTTCAAAGGCACAAATAATGTTCATTACACTCTACTGTCTTGATTTGACAACTCAATAATTTCAAATGGCAAAACATCCTGCTATTGAAGTCAATTAATTTGCTATCTTTAAAATCCTATTTGTTAACCAGTAAGTGGTGATATTCTTTTCTGCCTAATTTCTGTACTAATGGCACCTACCTTAAAGCATTTTCTACTTATGATAACCCACAACTTCTTTACTCTTTTTGCTATTTTGTTAAATCTATTTCTGGGAGGCTGTGTTCTATCATTAAGTACATCCATGGACAACACGCTGTCAAAGCAATATAACATGCATGTGTAATTAATTTTTCTTTTTTCAGATTTCTTATGTAATTTTTTGGTTTTCCTATATAAATTCTAGTCAGACCCTTAATGTGAAATGTACTTAATGTAATCTGTATTTGTAGACCTTTAAAGATTGTTGGGAAAAATAAAATAGCCTTAATGAAGTAGTTTAAAAACTCACACACACTTAAACACTTATTTCACAAGGAAATTAAAATGATCAGTCACAGAATATACATGTAACAGGCTGAAAGCTAAATATTAGTAATTTCAAACCCCAGTGCTAAGTTGTTTAATATTTAAAAATACTTCATCATGGTAGAAACCTAGTCTACATGATTTTCTCCTGTGAAATAAACACACACACAGAACTCCCAAACCAAGACTCTTGTGAAAATAAACAATGAAATGAAGATGTTTACTTCAGTTTGGCCTTTATATGGATTCAATATAAAACATGTTTGGGACCTGAGTTTTGGAACTTAACACACAAAGTATATCTGCGTTTATAAATAGGCTGGTGGAAAATTACGCATTTTTTGGATCTACAAACTTTCCTAGGTGTATTCTCTATGGTATTACAAACTTACTGAGTTGATGGAAATGCAATGTGTATGCGGCTTGAGCGAATGAAAATATTACCATTCCAACACTATAAAACAAGATAAATATTACCACTCTATAATATATAAACTGCAATCATTTTACCAGTAAAGAAGAGAGATGGATATCCGTACTAGTTACAACCATTCATACTATGGTAGTGAACTGCTGGTCAAATTAAAGGGAAAGAAGCACAGGCAGTGGAAATAACGACAGGTAACGTCGGAAGAGTATAGAGATGAAGTTTGGTTGGGATGAAGCTTGAAGGGAGCCTTTAAACTGAAAGAGGATAGACTTAAGTTAGATGTTAGAAAACAGTTTTTTACTGAGAGGGTGGTGAGGCACTGGAACAGGTTGGCCAGAGAAGTTGTGGATGCCCCAGCCCTGGAAGGGTTCAAGGCTGGATTGGATGGGACTCTGAGCAACCTGCCCTAGAGGAAAGTGATCCTGCCCATGGCAGAGTGGTTGGAACTAGATGATCTTTGAAGTTGCTTCCAATCCAAGCCGTTCTTGTTGTTGTTGTTTGTTTTGGTTTTTTCTCTTTGTTTTGAAAAGAACTATAGTAATATTTACATATACTGATATTTTCTTTAGTGAAGATTCATGTACACTGTGGTGTTCAGCAGGAGTGATCAGATTTCAGGATCAAAATGCATTCAACAATTTTATTTATGCAGAGTAGCTTGTACCTTCTCTAAGAGCTACTGACTATCACTCCTGAAATCTCATCCTCTCAGAGAGCCCTGACTCACTGTTCTGCCTGCAACGAGCAAAGGTTTACTAATGAAGGAACAAATACAGATAAAATAATTATTGAACTAATAATTAAAGTTTGTTTTCCTTGGGAACACAATTAAATAAACAAAACCCACTATCTTTAACATGGTCACAATCAACACTTGTTGAAATGCTTGTTTTGAATAAACATAATGTATAAGGCCTGTTAGGGTTTTATTTTATGAGGGAAAAAGTACTGTCAAATAATAGTGTCTTTTAACCAATCCCTCTACCATACACTTTTATGATTCTTACGACATAAAGATAAGCCTTTAGTAAACAAAAAGATAGCCTTAAGCACAAGCATACCTTTGGACATTTCTTTAGCCACTTAAGGTAATGAAAGTTGTAGGTAATAAGTAATGGATTTAGGATCCTGAATGCCTAGCAGAACCCTACTTTGGCTTTCATCTATTAGTGATAACTATAATTAAATAAAATCTTCTAATTAACTTAATATAAACACACACACTTTAGATAGTTGTTGGTGGTGGGGGGGGTGTTTGTATATTTGTTACTATGACAGCTTCACACAAAATTAGATCTTGTTTTGGGGGTGGGAGAATCAATATACAAATGTTACAATTTTTAAAAAGTGTGATGAAAAGCAGCAGCAGCAGCAAATACTTCTATTAGCCATAGTCATGGAATTATTTGAGCTAGAAGAAATGGTGCATGGAACAGATGTTCTCATTCAGAAAAAGAGTTCTTGAAGCTCAGAGAAATAAAAAGGCTTAAAATTAGCCTATTCAGTTATTCTATACACTGAAAAATAACCACTTAGCAAACTCTTCTCTCCCTACTCTTCATCCCTGCCTCCCATTCCAAATACCTACAACAGAAGTTTCGATTTTAATGAATAAATCATAGCTTTCAGTAAGGCCTGAATCACAGTATCAGCCTACTTAAATTTAACACTGCTGCTTTTGAGAACCAAGAAACCTTTACCAAAGTCAGAGACAAGATGGACAGCTGAGGAGAAACAATGCATTATGCACTGTAGCAGAAGGTGAACTTCTAAAGATAAGCAGAAAAAGCAGAAGCAGTTGTGGTTTGAAAAAGAGTGACAGTATTTTTCTCGCTGTCAGTGTGTGTATTCTATATCACCCCCACTGAATACGTTCACAGAAAATATTTGCTGCTCCAGATGTAGAAATAAATATTAGATAGGCAATGTCTTGATGATTAAAATAAAAATCAAAGATTTAAAAAGCTTGTAATAAAAGTATGTTGAGTAGTCATACGCATTCAAGATTAGACTCAGACATAACAAGAAAGTGTCAGTTCTTATCTCATTAAAGATTCCTACTATTAAAACAAAAAACTTATATTTTGGATATATCCTGCTAGCAGAGATAAAACTGGTGATGCTTAGAATACAATTTTGATGAATCAGTAAGTTGCACAGTTGCTTTTACATCCTTTTTCAAGGCCAGTACTAGAGAGTGCCCTAAACGGCATGTGTTAGATAAGCTGATAGAGAAACAAAAACCAACCATAAATCCAGATCCATAGGAAAAGTCACAAATCATGATTACATCTTATCACAACCCCTAGTATTAATTATTTGAATGAATAAGAATAATAACTGAAAAATATTGTACATTTCTACTCGACAGTTCCAGAGGCTGCTGCTAGTTTGTTTTTCCCTCTCAGAGAATGACTTCCTCGTTGGACCTGGCTGTCAAACAATTTTGATAAAATTTTCTCACTTGTATTCTAAGCTTTTTTTCTGGTAAACACCATGCCTGTGTAATAGCAACCAGATTAGGAATGTCCCTTTCTCTAAGGCTTGTAATTGATTATAGTGACTGAAACTTAAGCAATTTATTTGAAGGTATCTGTTCAATCATGATGGTTTCATTCTGTCTATCCATGGCAGAGAAGATTAATTTATGGCATCAAAATGGCTTCAGAGGTTTTTTTTTTCAATATTGCTTTGCTGAAATGGGAGTAAAATGAGGAAGAAAGTGCAAGATACAGAGGACACAAACTAGGAATATAAACAACATACAACTTATTTCATTTTATATTTGTCTGAAACTGTAATAGTCTCTGGTTTTGCATATCAGGGTGCAGATGAATATCAATGTAGTCTGTAACAGAGAGATCTAACAAACAAACAACTCAAAAGATGGAATTATAAATCAGAATATTTTAATTTAAGCTAAAAATATCTGCATTTGAGAGTTAAACTTGACTGAAGACTGGAAATTCATAAATGCATTGCTTTTACATCTATAGTAGGATAGTATCTTTAAAAGTATTTTTGATTAACATAATCGAATTAATATAATCAAACAAATCATGTCTTTTGTTTATTACATGCTCCTTTCATTTATTTACAGTACAGAGTATACTTTAGCTGAGAATTACTACCATTCTGTATCAATCAAAACCCCGCAAATACACCAGACAAGTTAAATAAATAAGGAATGTTTTTTGTACATTTTCTTAGAGTCCATACTGTAGAAGTGTCCATATCAAACAGCATGTTCATAGTTGTGTTTAAAACAAAGGAAAATTTTACAAGTGTAAATATAGAAAAATACATGCAATACACTACTGAAAAGTAAGAAAAGAAAATAACTACACAGAATTATTGTTAGGAAAGTTTGAAATGGTATAGCATTTGCAGAGAGAGAAAACTTGACGAAGGTAAGCAAATTTAATGGAATGATGTTATAAATTAATCAGACATGTTGCTGACAATAGTTCCCATGATGGAAGGAAAGAAAACCAGTCACCTTTGAGAAAAAGGAGACTGTATTCTCATCCTGGGTGACCTTGAATAGAATTTAAAGACTTTTACTAGGATAAAGATGAACATGATTTTTTACGACACCTCTGCATAGCAGAATAAAAGTGTGATCAAGAGTTAGCATAATTTTCCTGAATTCTAAGTCTTTCAGTATCAGCAATAAGGACATTGATATTTGTGAATATACTGTGAGAAAGCAAATTCTTCAGGACTAAGGATTTTTCTTCAGATTTTTATTTTATGGCAGTGTTTTGCTGTATGACAGTGGTGATAATCACTTATTCTGACAAGACTGTGACTATGTGATATCCCAAAATATGTGGACAATAGCAGATTCATACTTCACTTGTCCTCTGATTCAGTAGTTTCTGAAGCAGTCACCACCCATCACAACTTTTTTCAATTAGATTCTACAGATTCCTATTCTCTCTGACAGAACAAGTCAGCCAATAAACTTCCCATTATCTAGATATCACCTGTTTTATGCAACATATACAATGCATCTATACAGATTGCATATATTTAAGGTTCTGTGAGGCTCCTCATATATTTTTATGGTAGGTGTGCACTTCACATATTGCTACATCATGGCCATTTCATTGAAAAAGAAACAAATTATTTGGATCTTGTGTGCTCTATAACTTATTTCCATACGGGTATTCTACATGGTAACATAGATATAGTGTATTATATAAATCATATGTATGGTTTATATATAGTCTCTCTCTCATATATATATATGGTTTATGTACTCACATGAGAATAAAGAAGCAAGGTATACAGTAGCCTGTACTTTCTTATTTTCTTTCTTCATGAATAGCAATTACAAATGAGAAGTCCAAGCATAAAATAAAGATCGACATCATAGACCTTAAAACTTAAGTTAACATGTCAGTCTGGTAAATTTTTAAAAATCTGCTGATGAGACAAATGATCAGATAAATAACAAAAAAATGTATAAATTGCTAACTGGGGGGCTGGAGTCCATCTCATTGCACTTGTCTTTCTTCTTCCCCAACTTGCTTCTCAAAACTTTAAGGCCACTAAGTGGCTTGAGTAAATTGAGAATGCATTATATTTGATTGTTTCATATTTTTCATTAAAAAGAAAAAAATGAACTCCAAACATTAATATGGCTTGGTTAGAGAGGATGAGATTTTTTTTTTGCAAACCCAGATGTGCTTCAAGCTAGTGAACCCTAGGTTTCAGTGGGTTTACATGGCAAGGTTTTGGTAGCAGGAGAACTACAGGCCACAGGCATGGCACCTGTAAG
The DNA here is from genome assembly GCA_013397725.1 of Rhagologus leucostigma. Taxonomy (NCBI): domain Eukaryota; kingdom Metazoa; phylum Chordata; class Aves; order Passeriformes; genus Rhagologus; species Rhagologus leucostigma. The sequence goes on along the minus strand of VZTD01006192.1, from coordinate 75,099 downwards.
TAGTTCTCATGTCCAAAAGAGCCAGTTCCGGCCAGCTCCAAAATGGACCTCACAAAAATGAAACAATCAGCTATTTTGGTGGCACCTCTCCTGTAACATTTACGAAAGGGTAAAAACTGCCCTAAAACAGCAGATGTGAGAGAGGAATGAGAAAATTTGAGAGAAATACACCTGCAGATACCAGGGTCATTGAAGAAGGAACGGGAGGAGGTGCTCCGGGTGCCAGAGCAGAGATTCCCCAGCAGCCCATGGAGAAGACCATGGTTATGTGAGTTGTTCCCCTGCAGACTACAGAGGTCCACAGTGCAGCAGAGAAACTGGTATTGAGGTTGAGCCCAGGAAGAAGGAAAGAGTCAGGGAAAGTTGTTCTAAGATTTGTTCTTATTTCTCTTTATTCTATTCTGATTTGGCTGGCAATAAACTAAATAAATTTTCCCAAGATGAGTTTGATTTTGTCTGTGATGGCAATTGGTGAGTGATCTCCCTGTCCTTACCCTGACTCATGAACTTTTCACTGTAATTTCTCTTCCCTGTCCAGTTAAGGAAGAAAGAGCAGCTTATTGGGCACCTGACAGTCAGGCAAGGTCAACCACCATTATGTATTTCCCTCTCGTGTAGCACAAAATGGATATGGAGGTGCATGCTTTCAATACAAAATCAAATTTAATTAAGAAAATGAAATACATTAATGCCATAAAGAAGCCTTTTGTACTGCTACATTCTTTAATCTGTGTTTTATATGGGAAATAATTGTAAGCAAATTCCAAATATATTCTTTCAGTGTTCAAGAGAAATGTTATATGCTACTACTGAATCATGGAGGTTTTAAGGGATTTTACTCAAGAACCATTTTATTGTTACCACAATAAAAATTTAATACCACAGTAAAAATTTAATACCCCCTCTGGCTATGTACATTTTATTTGCATTTGAAAATAAAATAATTCTTCTGTCATCTTATCAGAGCTTTGGAGGAAAGATAAGTTTTTCTTTTAATCAATGTATTTTTTTAATATTGATTACTTTAATTAAGGTCATTTATTCTAAATATTTATAACAAAATTCAATTATATTGACTTATATTCAACAAGACATATATAGTTAATGCCTGTACAATAGAATGGAATAAGAGCCCTCAGAAATTTTTTTGCTTGTCTTCTGTTGATGGTCTGAAGAATAAAATGCTAGTATGTGGAGTTGTTCATCTGAAACCTCAGAAGAATAAATGGAAATTCTCTGCTCAGATGATTCACATCAAAGAACTCAAAGCCACTGTTAGTATGCTAATCTAAAAGGCTCCACACTAGCAAACTGAACAAGGACTCTATTCAGGCACAGGAAGATACTTTTCCATAGTGTTTGGATCTAGATAGCCCTTTTCTAGACAGGGCTTGGGAACAGTTAAAGAGGTAGCACCAACACTATCAAATAGACAGCATGAATAGGGCCATCCTGCTCTTGAGGGAATAAGTTCAATCACAAACAAGTTAACTGTGGCCTACTTCCTGTCTTTAGGGACAGAGAAAGAGCCTGACTGGGATTTATTTATATCCTAGTTTTATTCAAGATGATGCAATTTCCAAAACTTGCGTTACTACTGACTCTGTGTAATGCTTAGCAATTAATTTTAAACTAGAATCCTGGGAGAATCAGCCAGTCAAAGGAGTCTAGAGATCTCATCAGCTGACAGACATGACTTGTTCAAATTGAGCCAACATGAAAAATTCTCTAGACTCCATTGAATACATTGATTTTATTTTCTTAGACTATGACAATTCCTCACTGTATAAAGTGTTTACATGCTCCTATTCACCCATACTGAGGAATCAGCATCAGCAGCTGAATCTCACCCAAAGGTCTGAAGTGTAAAGGTATCTTTCAGAATATATTTCAGTCTGTAGTACTGAGATTAGCGTTAAAGATTATTCATCCCTCCACAGTTTACTCAAACTAATTTACACTTCCTAATCTCCACAGATATCATGATGGAGTCTGTTATAGACCATCCAACTGGGATGAAGAGAAAAACAAAATATTCTATAAATAGAATTCCTCAAACATTGTCGAGTTACTCAGGAAGATTCTGGAGTGAAGTACATGGAAAACTATTTGTGTGCTAAGTTATGTATAAAATTATTCACTAACTAATATATGTTATTTTCTAGAGTATTCTGGCCTGGAAAAGCAAATAAGCGCATATGGAAGGAAGAAGCATGCAGGTAACCAATAAAGTCTGGATGAACAGGAGGCTGACTGAAAGACATTTTGAACTCAAAACAAAGGTATAGCTAATGAATGACACCTTGTAAAATGTTCAGAAATCGGTGCAGATCTGGAGGGAATGAAAGAAATCAAAGACTGAAATTGCTTCATTCATGTCAAATCCTCTTACTGATGAGAAAAGAGTCAGTTTTGAGGCCTGTGAGATATACCTGAAATATACTGCTTCCTGGTGGTGCAGAGAACAAGCAGGAAAGTTCCACATAAAACTGATTGCACACTTAGGAATAAAGAGTGGCTAAAAGGATTTGCATTGTTTATATACTTAAGATTTTTCAGTCACATAGCTCTGTATATATATCTGAATCCTATCGATTCTGAAAAATTCTACATTTCACCTCCCTCTTTTACCGTATAGACCAGGAATAAAAACCTTGCCTAATGAATTGCATAAATTACCTATTATAGGAATTGCAAAACCGGTAAAAACCTGCTGTCCCAAAAGACAAGGTCTTAACAAATAAATAAATGGCAGTCAGTACCTTAATAGGAATCACTATTTCTGGCAATATAATTTATGGCTGAATTTTAATTTCACAGGGATGCCAGCTGTAATTGTGGGGTTTTAAAATTTTGCCTAATTTTTTTTTTTTTTGGAAACTAATTTATGACATGAGAGAATGATCTGACCAACAAAATGAATAAACTTTTCAGTCTCTCAGATATCATCTGGACTTGGTAGCAATGTAGTAATATTACTGTGAGGTCTGTAATTACTAATATGTTTGCAAAGGTAGGAAATAAGACTTATCTCTCTAAACATTAAATGTTTGCACTGGAAGGAAAAAACTATAACAGTAATAAAATATTGCTTGAGGAAAATGAAAAATAAAAAAGGAAACAGAAGAACTTCTTGAGAGACTTCTCAATTATTTCTTAATATCATGGCATGAAATACGAGGAGTCTCACAAAAAAATCCAAGAACTTTGTGAAAGACATACAGGTAATTCAATTAAAGAAAGTGCTAAACTTTTTTTTTTGACACTCTACCTTCATACTTCAAAGTTGTGACAAGAAGTAGCAGCTTTCTATTATATTGAGATAGCTTATTAAAAAGAGTTCTAAGACTGATATTCTGCAACATAAAGCAGTTTTGTAAGTTGTTTTATCTAAGAAGGCATAATTGTTTTAAGATACTTAAATACATTTAAAAATTAAGTATAAAATAAAATGCAACTTCTGCACTTCTGTGTATGATTCTGTTTCTTCATCCAAGCTTTTTAACCAATTACTTTTTGAATATTGACAGAATTCTATCTTCTCTGCTATGCCATGAAACCCTACAATAGTCAGAGAAGAAAGTCTTTAGCTGTGTCTTTATTCAAGATGTTGTGTTGTCTTGAGATGAGGTATCAAAGAAATTATCTCAGTTTAAAAAAGTCAAAACAGTAAGACATGACAGCTATATAAGTGAACTCTTCTACATCCAGTATGAACTGCTTCTGGTTGTCAAGTGCTAATCCCTTCTATCTCAACATTTATCTTCCTACCAATATTTGTTCTTTCTTTCAGTATGTTTGTGTTATTATAGGCTGGCTGGTTCTCAGGACACTGTCTGCATCATATTTATCTTCAGAGTTATTTATATGCAAATCAATGCATAGAAATCTTTATTCACTTCACTATTGTATTATAAATACCAAAAATGTTATTTCAGCAAACTGGTTTGTTAGCTCCAAAACCCATAGATTTCTACCTGTTAAAGGTGAGGAACTATAGGCTTTAGGTACTGAGGTCAAAGTCTGACTTCACTAAGAAAGGTCTAATAGGATTGATGGTTGTGGTGTAAAACCTGAGCACTGCCTATGGGACACAACAATGACTTCAAGTAAAATCAGGTTGTTCATGTTCCCTGAGTATTTAAACCCTGGCCTATCTTGTGAGAATTAACAAAACTGTAAATTAACACCAGTAATGGTGTGAACCTTGGTCTGCTTGAAACTTGTTTGAAATATCCTGCATAAGTACTGCGGTTTATGAGTAAACCATGACAACACAGGCTCACTGACTTTAACCACATGAAGTGAGCTTCATGCTGGGAAAAGAAGGTTAAAAAAATCTCAGGAGAAGAATTTTGACATGTTTTTTGTTCTCTAGTAAATTATAGTTTTTCATCTATCTGACTGTTACTTCTATGCAGATAAAATATCAATAATATGGTGACGCCTTAGGTTTTAACTTTTATATTTTTCAGATTCTGTACCATCTAGTGTGCAGCTGTGAAGTTTCTTGTAGCTCGTTAGCTGCTCTCTTAGGCTAGATAGACACAACAAAGCTTCTCTGAGTTTGCTATTCAAGGACACTCAGACTGTCCTAGGCCCAAAGGTGTAAACTATGGCCACAAGAGAGGTGAAGAAATTGAAGAAATTACGTCATTAGCTAAAGTTTTAATTGATGAATTTATGCTGATATGCAAATGGACCAAACCTATGAAAGTGTGAAGAACTTGTGACTTGTAGTCCATTTTGGGGTCCATTTTGGAAGTAGCCTCTGGCTCCCCAGGGTGTACCTTTGAAGGCCTTTCAAATAAATACCTACCTTTATTCCCTTGCTCCTGTATAGTCTCTGTTTCTAGGTAGCCATTCAAGGCATCAACGGTAACACAAATCATAGATTTGTTTAACTATTTACCGACAATTATCTGCAAATTAAAAGTTATATACCAATAGTAAAAGTCATATTCCAACTTATTAGCATGTGGAAAAAATAAACCTGTTTGCATCTCAATGAAGTAAGACTCTATGATTTCAAGAACTGGAAGAGACCCTAACATGAAAGATGACATGTTCAATAATCACTTCTCAGGAATGATTTTGGAGTATGAAAATCTGGACTATATGAATAAGACGAGGTTAGAGGCAAACATTTTATTTTAGGGACAATACTGTGACGACAATCCATACAATGTCTGTAAAAGAACTATAAATAAACACCTGGAACAAATCTGAACTATTCCGATATCCCTTAAAATGTCTTGCAGTCACCTCTAAACTGAAGTGCAAGGAAGAAACCAGAGCTGTAGCCTTGAGTTAGAAAACTCTTTAAAAGATTTAGATGTTTTAACCGATGCTCAACTATAAAATTACGGGAAAACAGAGTAGAAGATCTCACTGGTAAAAATAATAAATGTTAGCATTACTACAGAAAGTGGTTTAAATTATCATGCTTCACCTTTCCCAGAGTTCTCAGTTACAGCTGTAATATCATTTAAGTAGGCATCAGGTGTCAGTGGAGAAATAGAAAATTAAACCTGCTTAGTCTGATTCATAAGAGTCAGGTAAGGTTACTTTAAGCAACGCCAGTGGAGGTTCCAATTCATCTACCACTGCACTGAAGCACATTATCAGTACTCATACGATCAGTTACAGCTGACATATAGCTGCTTTTTATAGCCTGTGTCCCTTTCACAGCAAGTACATTCTTACACATCAAATATTGCTGTAAGTTTTGCATACTAATAATAATAATAGCATGAAAAATTTCTAAACTGTGAATCAAAATTGTAAAGGGATCCTGCCTTTATTAGATTTTCTCTTCGTCATCTACAATGTGTGATACATCAGTAAGATACTTAATTCGGAAATAACATGCTCTAGCATGAAATAGTAAATTGAAGTAAATGAAATAATTTTGGATTGTTATCAAGAATTCAATAGGTGTTCCTTGATGTGATTTAGAAAAAAAATGCATAAATCCAAGCTCTTAGTCACTATAGTTATTTCAATCAACTAAAATAATCTTACTGAAACTGTTTTCTCTATTTGCTTGATCCAATGCTTATTTTAGACAAGGTTCCGGGTGTCCTTAATGATGAAATGTTATGTCCTTAATGACGAAATGTTATATCCTTTCCTGGATCAAGATCTATTTAAAATGCAAGTACATAAAGGAAACTATGTGAAGAAACTGATTCTTACTATGGTGCTCGCTGAAAGGTTCATATAATATTGACAGAATAATGATTGGGAGATGAAGTCATACTAATATATCAGCTAAAAATGTATCTGAGTACAGAGGGGCGTACCCTCAATATTAACAAAATTATGAAACAATCATAAGAGTGGTCACTGTTAAGGGAAGCTGACTTCTGTAAGCTTAATGTTCAAGGGATTTCTTTTCTTTTGCCTCCTTTCTGCTGTTCCTGTTTGCAGGTCCATCCAGTAGCAAGGTAGAACATGTGTGCCAGAGATCTAGTTATACACACTCAAAATATACACACAGTACTTGTATGGATTATGTATGAACAATACCTACAGTCCCTTCTTTCCAGCTGAGCAGGGTGCAAGCTCATGAGTGGACTTAAGCACATTCTCCTTTGATTTTCAGTCATTCCCATGTACCAGACCATTGTAATCCAAGCCTAGACCCTGTTTATGCAGGCCCCAGATTCAACCTCTAGTCTTTCCAGACTGTCTTCCTCCTACTTTACCAGCTGGTGTAAGTTGAGGTTAACTAGCAAATCAAACACACAGAATGGAGAGCAATATCACACCCCAAGCAGGAATACAGCTCAATAATTGAACATGACAGACTGCACTGATCAGGAACAGTGCTTGGCTATACAAGCATATTCATCTGCAGCATATGTACATGTATATTGCCCCTTTTATCCTCCCTCTCCATTTTCACACACTCATTCCCTCCCGATCTATCTTGATCCCTCCTTTTAACTTTTTGTCTGAACATCCCATGTTGTGTACATTTGCACCAGTAGATAAATTTCCTATATTGAATTTTATGTAATCACACAAGTAATCACACAGACTTCCTTAATAATTCTATGAAACCTGTGATATTTTTTTCCCTGTGTTTCTTAGCAGCTACAACATTCTAGCTCCATATCTATAAGGTTACTGTTAAGAGGTTGCCTCAATGGCAGTTCAGTCAGTAAGCTGAGAGCTCTGATCTTTGAAAATATATGTATATTAAAAAAAACTTTCTCACTGGGTTTCACTTTTCAGGAATTCATTTGACAACCTCAGTCAGCTGATTCATTACCTACTTACTTCTGAATACAGGTGAATTGATTTTCCAAGTTAGCAGACAACTTGTCCTCTTAAGCTGTTTTAGAAGACTGGAGTCCCTTCTTCAATGTCAGCCTTTCATTCACATCTATTGGAATTTCACACAAACAGAGGAATTCTCACAGTGATGCCCAAATATAAACAGAAAGTAGCTTTCTCTGTAGCACTTCAAAAACACGGAGCGACTCCTTTGGAGGACATAGTCAGGATTTTCTTAAATAACACTGTTTTATAAAGAACTTGAAGGGTGAGATTCACTTTGAACATGTAGGTGCCTATATCTAGGTATCTAAAGGTGCACATCTACAAATATAATTAGAATTAAATATGTTCTGTCCATTCAGTGTACAGAATCCGTGGAGTCCTTGAGGCCCCCTTAGAAACCTGCAATTTGTCCAATAAAAAGCCTTCTAGACCCCATTGACTGTGTTCACTTGCGATTAGCCTGACTTGCCAAAATAGAGGAATTCAAGAAGCCTCTAAGACATCCCTCCTGCCTTCCAGGTATGGAGACAGAAAGGAAAAAATCTCTGCTATGTCATAAGGTATGGGGAAAGATAAGAAGCACATGGCAGCACAAAGGAGCACATGGCAGCAGAGACCCTGGCGGGAAGGAGGTGTCACAAGGCAGACCCCTACAGAGAGGAGCGTGCCGGAAGCTGACAGACGAGTGAACAGTGCATGATCACCCCACAGAAGGACATTTAGAAGGTGCATTGCTGATGTGGCAGCATGGGATAGGTCACTTAGTGAGAATTGCCATGTAAGGAAATACTGTGTCTTAAAGAAGTGTATAAAAGCAGCTCATTCCTTTGAATAGAAGATTCAGATCTAGGAACCAGATTCAGATCCAGGCTCCAAGATTCAGATCCAGGAACCAGATCCAGATTCAGATTCAGTCTGAATTTCAATCACCGACAATAAGGCTTGTCAAATATCCCTGTACAGCAAGTTTGGGTATCCCGTTTCAGTTCAGAGACCACTGGGTGCCTAACTGTGGCAGTTGCGTTGACTGTCTCAGGGACTAAATTAAGCAGCCTGAATCATATACTGTAGTGTGGAATTATTGCTCTTCATTTATTAAGAATGAAGTACAAGATAATGCCATTTAGAGTTTCATTTGTGTTGCCCAAAGCACTGTCATCACAGAAATCATTGCTAAGATTCAGGATGAATTATTTAAATACAGACTGGGAAGAAGCCCAGAAACAATTACATTTTTTAAAAGTAATGCAATCTAAAAGATAAGCAAGTAATAAAAAAGAGGAATGTGAAATTAGCTGTCTATTGATATAAACACTTGAAAATTGGCATGTATTTTCCAAATGTGCTCATTTTGTGTGTATATACACACATTTTTTGTGTATGTGATAGAGAAAAATTTAGAAAATGGATATTGGAAAAGAATATTTTTTATTTTAAAAGATTAATATTTTAATTAATTAACTAATTAATTATTATTGGTTTTTAGTTTAAATGTATCTGCCTATATGCAAAGATGGATAGTGGCGAAAGAGTAAAGAGTAGACTTTAATTAAACAAAATAATTTTGCCCTTAAGAATGTCTCTAAAATAAGTTGAACTTTTTATACACTCAAGTGCAAATTTGAAATGGATGACCAAACATTGTATTGTTTTAACTGGCAGTGTTTTCTGACTGTCTTCCTAGCTACTATTTGCTACTGCATCTGAGGTCAGCACTTCATGATCTGCTTATGAGTCAATATTCTAGGAATAAAAGCAATCATTTAAGGAGAAAAATCTATCATACAAGAGCAAAAAAAAAAAAAAAGCAAATATTAGGGTAATAATAATACAAATTTTGTTCTGGAGTTTGAAAATGTATCCAACAACTGCTTACCTCTATTTTTTTCCTCTTTGCTGTTCTACACATCTTTTGCATCAGGATCATAATGGCTGCTTTTAACTTCATCTGTCCTTCACAGACTGCAGTGTAGCTATCTATATCTGGGCTTGTAATTTAGATGGCACTTAACAGTCAACGGCAAAAAAATGGTTCTTATCAGGAATGATTCACCAAACTTATTTTAGTTGTTTATGCAAATATAAAATCAAAGTCATTCTAGAAGTTCCCATTTCTGCCCTTCAACTACACAGGGAGTTCATATAGTGAACTGGTGACATCTGTTTTTTCAGGCTTCTGAAATCTGACAGAATGAACTACTTTATCAGGAAGAATTTGGCTCCGTACTGCTGTAAGGTAGGAATATACTACTCTTCTATGCTGAGGAAAAAGAGTCTTTGGTTTTCTATTGGGGAATGGCTACAAATGAACATGTTGCACTCCATTCCCCAAGAGAGGTCTGCATCCAAGGCTTTAACACAGGGCAAGAAAGAGAAAAGAGCCTGGATTCAAAAAAGGAATGATATTTAAAAAAGAAGAATAGAGCTGAATTGTAAACTTAAAGAAGGGAGTCAATGCTAAACTGATAAGATTTAAGATCCATTCTACTTGTGAAATTATTTGCACATGACTCTAATGTGGTTGTTGAGATATTATTCAGAGATGCTTAATGGTTGTAAGTGAAAATGAGGTGATAGGTCTTTTAAAAATTATTAAGAACATTATTATTCTTGCATAAATTGGATATATATCAAAAATTTTTCCCCTCTTTTCTAAAACACCTGTTTGTCTCCTTATTTCATTTGATGCCAATGATGGTTCTTCTGTTTCTACATAAAGGCCTTTTTTCCATGTAGGTTTTCTTCAGTTAATGAGTTCTTTGAGTTTCTTTCCACCTTTTCATAAATACAGCTGCATACACACATGCACAGAGGTGCACATGCACACAAAAAAACCCAACCTGTATGTGCTTTCTATTATTTAAATATAGTGGTTTAAAAAATATATATTTTTTAAATATATATATTCTGTTATTTAAATATAGTGGTTTTATATTTAAACTTGGTTCTGAGCAAGTCTTTTGTGTTTTCTAGATGTTTTCATCTCTACTGTTGGAAATTACTTATGTTCTTCCACATGATATGAATTTACTTCTGGAAAACTATAATTCAGTAAGTAAGCATACCTGCTCAATTAGCTTCAGTGTTCATATTCACTTAGTTACTCAAATGCATTTTATGTATATTTTCTATAATATGGAATTTAATTACACGACATCAAGTTTTCAGACTTCATAATAGTAATAAAATCATATCTTTAAACAATCAGAGTTTTTTTAAAAAATACAACAATATTGGCAGAAACCAAACCATTTTTACAAAAAAAATATGATTTAAACTAAAAAAACCCACCTAAAATAATTGAGACAAAGAAATTACCCTCAATAAATTTTTTGTCTTCAGTATTATCCATTACAATGTATTGAAGGTGTACGTGCTCAGTCTTCTTTGTATTCTTTGGGTAAATATAAAGGCAATTTGGCCCATTTGGTCAATGTCCCAAGCCTGACAGTGTTTAAGAGACATTTGGACAATGCCCTTAAAACCATGCTTTACCTCTTGGTCAGCCCTGAGGTTATCAGGCAGTTGGTTGATCATGGCAGATCCCTCTCTGCTGAAATGGTCTATTCTATCCTATTCTAAACAGATATTTTGTGTTGCATTGATCAGAATATAGAAACATTATCACTACCGACACCGGCAATGCTCTCTATGTGCTTTAATTAGAAAAATTTTGCTTGCCTTCGAAGAACACCACAAAATATCCAAAAGAAAAAACTGAGCAGTCTTACACATTGTTTTTGCTGAAGAACTTGAAAGAAAACTGAGACCCAAATAGATGCAAATTTTCAAACCAGGACTGTCTTTATTTTCTATCAGACATCTCATTAACTTTGACAATGTAACACACTGCTGCATACTGAAAAACCTGTTATATTTGACTACCGCAGATGTCTCTGTAGGTGTCTGTGAAGAGCATCCATCATATTATCTTTGAGTATTGAACAACATTTAAGTTAACTAACACTTCTTGAATTTAAAAATATTTTTTTATTAATATCAACACTGGATGATTATAAACTGTTATTTTAACATTAAGAATCATTCCTCACACCACCTGCATGAGGAAATAAGTCTCATCAACTATTTCTCTGATAATGGGTATATCTGGGCTGTAAAACCGTAGTGAGAAGGGGCCTGAACTCAACTCACCCTAACTCGCTCATGAATATTTAAATTCAGAGGAACTCCTGGCTGTAATACATCCTCTGTTGCTGCAGGAATTGGAAGTAAGATACTCTCAGGTGACCAAAACTCACATCAATCAAAACTTATAGCTCAAGGCAAGTACTTAGAATGGGCCACATAACAAAACAGAATTCTTATTTTTCAGTAACTAATAAATATACATACATATTGAAATTATACCAGACCTGAAGAAAATCACCCTCTCCTAGTCATTCAGTAGTGGTTATGATAGCGAACAAAATTTAACAACTTTTTTTCTTTTTTATCCTTCTGGGAACCCTCATCTGTGTGGTCTCTCTGTGGGCTGCAGTTCCTTCAGGACAGACCCACCTGCTCCAGCATGGGTCGTAGGGTGGATGTCTGCTCCACCGTGGTTGTCCATGAGCTACAGCGGAACTAAGAGCTTCACCATGGTCTTCTCCAAGGGATGGAGGGGAACCTCTGCTCTGACACCGAGCACACCTGCTTTCCCTCCTTCTTTCTGTCACCTTGGTGTCTGCAGGGCTGTTTCTCTCACATCCTTCTTAGTTCTCTCTCTTACATACAACACTCAAAATGTTATTTTACCCTTTTTAAAATGTGATCTCACAAAAGTGCCACCAGCATGGCTGATGGGCTCAGCTTTTGACAGCAGCAGGTTTATTTTGGAGCCTGCTTAAATTGGTTCTGTCAGACATGGGGGCAGCTCCTGGTGTCTTCTCACGGAAGCCACTTCTGGAGCCTCTGTCCACTACAAAAACCTTACCACAAAAACCCAATGCAATATTATTTATTGTTCTATGTAGGAAATATAGAAAAAGGTAAAGGGATTTCTAAGGGTGAGAAACAAAAGCAGGTTTTAAGAATAAAGCAGAAAGATGTTAGGAAACAGCTTTGCCTGAGAAAATATTAAAAGAAGATACAATTAGAATATACAATTATGCATTAGAACAAGGACACGGGAACAAAGAGCCATGTTTCTAGGCCTAGCTGAGAGAACATTTAGAAGTTGCAAAAAATATGCCTAGCAAGAAAGATAAAGTTAAGCTCAATAATGGAATATTACACTTTGTTATATAAGGTATAAAACAAGCAAGTACTGTTTTAACAAGTGTACGTGCAATGTAGAAGATTGGTTGAAACAGCTGTCTGTAACCTCTAGAACTACTGCTATTGGCTGAAAAGCTTTTAAGAATGCTCTGTAACCAGGAAATCTGGGGTTTTTGCTGGCAATGCGAGGCTTGTATTATCTCTGAGGTCTCCTGTCAAGTTTATGAGGCGAATAAAATAATATAAGCTCACGGAGCGTCTGTCTTGGCCCCCCGTCCCATTTGATTGAGGAGGCAGTTCTATTTATAGTCAATATTTCTGGCCAAAAATTAAAATATACCTGCCCTTTTAAATATTCCATTACATTATTCCAAACAATTTCTATATAAAATTTTAATTTCTTATTATCTCTGTGTGAGTGTTATAGATTGTGATGGTGTAATGTGTTGATCCTTGCTGGATGCCAGGCATCCACCAAAGCTGCTCTATCATTCTTCTCCACAAGTGGAACGGGGAGAGAAAATATAATGAAAGGTTCATGAGTTGAGATAAGAACAGGGAGTAATCACTCACTGATTACCATCATGGGCAACAGACTTGGTTTGGGAATATTAATTGAATTTATTAGTTAACAAAATAAGAGTAGGATAATGAGAAATTAAATAAATCTTAAGAACACCTTCCCACCACCCCTCCCTCCTTCTTAGGTTCTATCTTCTTCCCTGCAGCAGCTCAGGGAGATGGGGAAGGGGGGTTATGGTCAGTTCATCACACGTTGTTCTTGCTGCTGCTCAGGGAGAGGAGTCCTTCCCTGGCTCCACTGTGGGGTCCTTCCCATGGGAGACAGTCTTTACAAACTACTCCAACGTGAGTCCATCCCACAGGCAACAGTTCTCCATGAACTGCTCCAGTGTGGGTCACTCTTCCACAGGGTGCTGTCCTTAAGCACAGCCTGCTCCACTGTGGGTCCCCCACAGGGTCACAAGTCTTAGCAAGGAAACTGCTCCAGCATGGGCTCCTCTCTCCATGGGTCTGCAGGCCCCTGCCAGGACCCTGCTCCAGCACAGGCCTCCCACAGGGTCACAGCCTCCTCTCAGGCATCCAGCTGCTCTGGTGTGGGTCTCTTTCATGGGCTGCAGGTGGATCTCTGTATCCCCATGGACCTCCATGGGCTGCAGGGACACAGCTGCCTCACCATGGCCTGCTCCACGGGAATCTCAGCTCTGGTGCCTGGAGCACCTCCTGTCCCTCCTTCTCCACTGATCTTGGTGTCTGCAGAGCTGTTCCTCTCATGTGTTCCCACTCCACTCTTCTCTGGTGGCAATTACAACTGTACAATACCTTTTTTTCCTTCTTAAATATGTTATCACAGAGGTTTTACTGCCATTTCTGATTCACCCAGCCTTGACCAGCAGTGGGTCCATCCTGGAGCCATCTGGCATTGGCTCTGCCAGACATGGGGGAAGCTTCTGGCAGCTTCCTACAGATGCCACCCCTGTGACCCCCCCACTTCCAAAATCTGGCCACATAAACCCAACACAAATGATAATATTTAAAATCTAATCCTCTTACAGTCTTTCCCAGAGGCCTTATATAACTGGGCTACTGAAACTGTGACAGATTAGGTTCCTGCAGAAGTAGATAAAATGGCTTCCTGAACATTTGAAAGATTGTGGAGTACTATCCCTTCAATATCCATGAGAAACTGGTACTATTGTAAAATTACTTTCCTTGCTTCAGTTTAGATTGACATCTAATGCATGTGATCTGTGTAAGCCAAATATTTCTGTAAATATAACAAAAAGAAAAAGAAAAAAAAAGAAAATCAGTTTCCATTATTTACCTTAGGATTCTACAACAGAGGGAAATCATCCAGAAAGTGGATGCCAAACATTGGATGATAGAGATAAAAATTAGGAAGTAAGATACACAAATTGTTCGTACATGCATAGAACTAATAAGAAAAGTGACTCAGGTAGAAATGATGCAATTACACATTATATTTCTTTTCTACAAGTAATAAGACTGAATCATCTGAATGGTTAAATCATCTATAGTTTTATAACTTACTGGATTCCTTGGCAGCAAGCTAAAGTTCTTGGGTTAGGTGGTTTGGGTATATTATGTGCTATAAAATCTTGGATTACTTTCATTTCAGTTGTTCAACTGTTAAAAATCCACTTGAATTCTGAAGTTATCTTGAAAATTACAGTGTAAAATCTGGGAATATTGGCTTCACTTGTAGAAAAATCCTCATATATAGGAGAATGCATTCATGTTAGAGCATTTAAAACACATTTTTCTCCATGTTAAGAATGGAAAAGAGAAATAAACGCTCTATTATTTCCAGCATTGTTGAAACTGTGGACAGACAGAGCAGCAAAAAGAAATTAAGCTGCTTGGACAATTTCAGTGGATGCCTCATTGGATGTTTTGCTGGAAAAAGTGCTACTTTTACAAACAAAATACTGGTGTAAGAATCTAACATGAAAATTGTTTTTCAGGGTCAGAATCCTAATTTTACAGAGCTGTTGCAGTTTTGAAGCAAAAGTGAAACTCATTCAGACAACAGAGTTTCAAAAAACTCTCTCCATGATATTTGTTTTGCCATGTTCGAGTCTCAGAATCCTAACGAAGTTAGTATTTATTGTGTTGGTTCTTATAAATCACCATTTAACACACATAACTCTTCTGTTGCAAAGGCATTTACATACTGCTATAGTGAACTCCTCTCCCAGAGATCAGCTTAATTCTTCATAGTTGCAAAAGCCATGACTTTATAAAAGCTTATGAAGTATATGCAAAGCTTTCCAAATATGTTTTTGCAATATTTTCCATTGTAAGCTAGGTCCACTGCCTTGTTAGCACAGTTGAAACATTCATTTAAGTTAAATTTAAGTGACTTTAAGGCATTTATCATTTTCAGTTTCATTACACATATATCCAAATATTAAACAAGATGTCTTATGAGAGTTTCTGTTGATTCTTTGATATGTC
Source organism: Rhagologus leucostigma (assembly GCA_013397725.1). NCBI lineage: Eukaryota > Metazoa > Chordata > Aves > Passeriformes > Rhagologus > Rhagologus leucostigma. The sequence goes on along the minus strand of VZTD01006192.1, from coordinate 59,595 downwards.
TAAGGAAAGAGAATGAGAAAAGGAAAAGTGATAAATTAATTTATCAGAATTTAAATAATGATCATAATACAATGCCACATAAGAGATGTTCCTATAAACTGGAAAAGGCTCTGATAGTATATGAAATGTAAAGTTTAGACAGCACTATGTGAGGAGAAAATGATTCTTTGATTAGAGAGGAGGTAGCCACCTGAAGGTTTTCAGGGTGCAGGGTGCTATGTTGGGACTGACTTGATGCACATTCTAGTTTGTGATCTTAGTATAGGAAGTAGGAAGATATGAAGGCAATTTTATAAGTTAGAGAGTTAAGACGCAATCTTGACATGAAGAAGTAATAAAATCCACAAAGAACTGGATAACATAAAGTAACAAGAAAAGATGTTTGAAACCTAATGGATCTTAGACAACCTTGCACTTGTAGAGATGAGTGAAAAGAATCCAAATCAAGGATTCTTGAACTATAAATAACTGTAAAGAAAAACATGTTAAATTATCATAAACAGAAACCATCAAAACAGAAAGCTGAAAATAAAAAATGACATTTAGAAAATGATGAATTAGAGACATACCTTCTCACATCTATAAAATACTGAAGATGCTTCATCTGGAATACTTTATCCCAGGGTTAAAAGATGTTAACTTCAAACCAAAGAAGAAGAAAAGACTCCTCTGGCCAATCAAGGAAATATAAAACCTTGCACATAATAGAAAATTAAGCACTTTTTTTTAAACTCAGCATAATAAAGATGGAGTGAACTGGGTTGTTCGTTTGAGTTTTGGGTATGTGGGTATTTTGTACTTCTTTGTTTGTTTTTGTTTTTTTTTTTCCTTTCTTTTTCTGTAAAAGATGAAAAGGTGAATATTAAAAGAAATTCCGTAAGACTTTTTTCATTAACAGCACTGATCTTAATACAATCTTGATTTGATTATGAAGGTTGGTGCAGCTCTGACACACTTTCTTTTGAATGCAGTTTATGGATTTAACAGGTTAGATAGCTCTTTTCATATATTTCTTCCTCATTAGCACAGCAGACCTCTAGATGACCTATTTTTTCCCCTCTTCTTTTTATATGCAGTTTATATGCAAACGTCTAATTAGGGCTGCTCTAAGCTGTCCTATTTTCTTCTGAGTGTTTATAGTCTAGTAATAGTCAAGGTTGTTCTCAAATATGTCATTCTGCCTACTTAATTGTTTGAGACAGTCTTTCCTCATTATCTTCTTGGCCTTAAGATCCAAAAGCAGTGACTGGAAAGTATTCATAAAACTGTTCATTCCATTTATCCAGCAAAAGATAGCGCAACCATAAGTCATAGCTGAAAGGCAAAATCTTGTTCAGCGAAGAGACAAATTAGGGTGCAAACAAGTATCAGCAGTGAAGGAAACTCCAGTTAAACTTATAGAAGTTTATATAAATCCCTGAGGGTGTTTTAGTTCTCAAGGAAATGTAGGAATCTCATGTTCCTACTTGTTTGCTCTTTGGTATTTTTGTATATCCCTAGATCACTGGGTATTTTGTAACTACTCCTGAAAGCAGTTACAATATTCTTGCGCTTTTAATTACATTCAAGTTGTTTAACAAGTTTACATGTCTCACTTTTTTTTTCATTTACATTAAAAACTGCTTTCTGTTTGGACTCAGACCTCTATTAGATGAAGATGATAGATGCACTCACGAGATAAAAAAAGAAGTGGTGTTTGGTTTTTGAGTTTGTTAGGTTTTGTTTGTTGTGGAGTTTTTTAATCTTATTTAATTTTAGTCTCAAGTTGTATGAATTAAAATATCCAGGATTTAGAAATAAACTTTTTTTTGCATAATTTTTTTTATCATTCTTAGTTATGTTTGTCTATATCAATCTACTCAATGACTATTTTAACACGTCACTTGGTAACACCTGAAAAATTACAATGACACTTTCCTAAAATTTGTTAGGATCCTTAAGCAAAAAGTTTTCTATACACGGTATTGTATAAGCTAAGTTAAAAAAAAAGGTAGAAGCTGCACTTTTTTGAAGAGACTACTTTTTATACGGGAAGAATCTCTCACAACCTTCCTAAATTGACTATTGCTGACAAGATGGTGTCCCAGCTTCCAGAGAATGGATGGGGATCATTGAGGCATTCAAGTGCTCCCTCAAGAAGTTCACTTCATTCTTCAGGCCCTCTTTTCCCCGCTGCCTCCTGTCTCTTTTTCCTCTGTGATTGCACTAGAGTACTATGAGAAATGATCTTTTATTTAGGTTTTTGAATGAACATGTCTATTAGCATCTATACTGAATTAAACCCAGTCCCACTTGACTGTGATATCAGCCTTATATGCACTAGATTGTATCCCTTAGAACAATTAACCCTAGGTGTTACTGGCTCAAAAGTACCTACAATGTCAAGTCATTCCCACCATATTCAAATGAATATGTTGATGAATAACTAGTTCTCTCCAAAACAAAACCTAGGCCACTTGAAATAACATTTCTTTTTGGTAAGATAATATAGATAAATCTAAACTTGGCCTCAGTTGGTCACAGCACTAAGCCAGAGTTCAAGAAATGTTTGGACAATGCTCACATGGTGCGATTCCTGGGGCGGTTCTATGCTGGGCCAGAAGTTGGACTTTGATGATCCTAGTGGGTCCCTTCCAACTCAGTGTATTTTATGATTCTATGAAACTTGACTTTGCTCCCTTAGAATCTTTCTTTTTTTTTTTTTTACACTTACTTTACACTTTTGAACAACGTTCAATACCCTCATGTCGTACCTAGGTCATATAACACATATTCTTGACCTCATCCTATGAAATTATGGTGTATTGCAAAATACCTGTAGCTCTATTGCAGAGAGACAGCATCAGCTTCTGAATAGCTTAGCCCTGAGCAATGGGATCATGAGATATATATATGTTTGACTGTGAACAAGCAAGTAGCACTGGAGGTTCAGCCTGGATGATGAAGTGCTAGCTGTTTTGAACTTCCTTTTCTTGTATGTTTCTATTTCTGTGTCAAACAGTCTCATAGAGCAATGCACATCATCTCCAAGTCTTTGCAAAGGACAAGAACCTTCTGCGTCTAAATATCTCCTAAAACTTCTGGACTAAGATCACTGATTCATGTGTGTGTAAAACTGTCCAGGGGAGATACTGATATAGTAGCTTCACCACCACAAATTAGGTCACATCCCATATCTCAGAGAAAAAAAAAAAAGGAAGAGGTAGATAAGAATGAAAGAAAAGGAAAAAAAATATTGTAATACAGAATAAATCTTATGGATGGCTCTTTTCTTCCACATAGCCCCAAAGAAATGTCTAGATTTTTATTGATGCTATGGATTTCTCGTAGAGCTTTGCAGCTTTTCTGTGGATGATGGAGAAAAATGGAAATTTCCAGAAAAACAAGTGAGTGTGGGAGTAATCAATCTTGCCTAATTTTGTCTTTTGTCTATTCTAGTTCTTCTACATTCTATCTATAATCAAAAGAAAGAAACATGTACTTGCACGGAATACTCAGTTCAATCTAAAATAACTGAGACAGAAAGGATGAGTTAACTGGAAGAGGCAATATATTTTCATTAAATGTGGAGAGAGTTGTGATGAGTGTCTTATTCTGAAATAAAATATCTGAAATTATGCAAAATGAATCTCATTAAAGGTTAGTTCTTATCTTTTTCCCTCAGTAATTAAGGGAGAGAGATTTACTTTGATTGATTCTATCCAAGACAGTTGAAAATTTACGGGTTTTGAGTATATATGTACTTATACAGCTTGTTTGAATTAGGAGTATAACTTGTTTGCATGCTTAAGGACAAGAGAATCACTTCTACCTAATCTTCCTTACTTTTTAGATTAAAGTAGGTGACCAAAATCTTCACCACCACCCTTCAGCAAAAGAAAAATACAGAACAGTTTATAGCACAAGCTTTACACAGATAGAGAATGTCCATTTAATCATTGAACCTTTTTCACATTTTACTGTTCATAAATTTTTCTTTCATAGATAATTTATTTGTTTAATCACTGCCCTTAATGCAGACATTTTGGTTCTTGTCACAAGGAGAAAAATGCATAAATAAGGATTCCAAGGAAAATTTGCCTAAGTAAACACAACACTGTTTATGAACAAATGTGTAGCAACCATCCCTTTTAAAAAGGAAAAATAGACTGTGACCAAAGACATCAGAATGAGTAACAGTAAAAATCACAGATACATTTAAGATGTCACTCAATGCTGTAAATTTCTTTCAAATAGTCAAAGGAAAATGCAATTATTTAAAAAACTTCTTGCAAAGAAGACTAATACAACATATTTAAAAGTTCCTTGCATCCTAGCTATAGTTACAATTAAGTTTAAATTCAACTTACAAATGTAGTACATTCATTAAATATTCATTGGTTACATATAAAGGCAAATATAGACTCTCATTATATTTTTAATGGATTGTATTTCAACATACACATGAATTCTCTATTCTTCTGTATGTTGTGCTGTAATTTAGTGCTATGTACTTAAAATAAAAATGTTTCCAAAGGAACTTTTCACTTTCCCCCAATATCCATGGCAGTAGGTTATACCTGCACTTCTTTGTATAATTTGTTGCATAACTATTTATCTTAATAGAACTGAAAAGAACTATGTATTAGCATTTCCAATTGTTTTTTTCTGTGTTGCACTCTGAAAATAGGTGTATTACATGCAAGGAGGGATAGAAAGAGGCCAGATGCTTCAAACTTTTCAGAGTTGGTGCTGACATTTTGTACAGGCACCAACAGCTTCTCCAGTATGGTAATGTAACAAGTATTTTTAAAAACCAACCAACCAAACAAACAAACCAAAAATAAACAATAACTCCTCTCAGAAAAAAAACCCACCTAAAATATACTATGAAGTTCTTCTTTGAAATATAAAATGTGGGCAAAATCACTGAGGCTAAACTTGAGAAATTCTTTATTTCCCTTTTAACAAAAAATATGTAAGACTGAAGTTCGTGAGTGTGATTAATCTTGCAAAAGCCCCAGTATCCCAAACTACAATTCACAAAAACCTTCTTTATACAGTTATGGCTACAGATTTAGAGTTCAAAATTAATTATCCATTGGGAATGCCTGTAAAACAGTATTAGCTCACCGTATGAAGGCATTTGTTTCTGAGGGATGAGCATAGCCATTGAAATAGCTAGTTTATGATTCATTTATAGTGAAATCTGCCCGTTTTTCATCTTAATGGTTTATGATAAGTAAAAGATATTTTTACCTCTATCTCTTTCCATGAATTTTCTCATGCTTTTGTAGTTACCAATCAGAAATTTCAAAGGATGATTAGTATTAAGATATAATAATTTTTGTCTGCTAAGAAATGGTTTTATAAAAAATAGCTTTAATAGCAGAGTCAGATAGAAGAGATTGATCTTGGAGACGTTTATTTCTCTAAAGTCTAAATTATAATTAGAGCTACCAATTGCCACAAGTTTTGCTGTGTCTACCTTAATAACAATTATCTAGTAGTATTAGCATTGGTGTTGATGCTTAATAATAATGTTTCAGAGTTAAACACTATGTTTAGAAGCAGCCCTGCCTCTTCAGGATAGGATTTACTGATTCATCATCCTTGATGATCTCAATCAAACAAATAGCACAACCAAATAATGATAGAAAAAGAAATCTGGAAGTCAAAACAAATCAGAGAGGATTTTCTATAAATCAGTATCCACTTATGCTCCATATGACAAAGGAATAACGGTACAGATTGCATTAAAGCTTCTTTTTTATTACACAGAAAGCTTTTTTTAAAATTAACTTTACCTTCCTAATTATTTTGTTTCTCAAACTAAATACATGTAAGAAAAACATACTGCTAAACTGAAAAACAAAGTGTCGTATCAATATTGCAATATGTCAATGTTCAAGGAAAATGCCATGAGATATCAGTTTTAGGCATCAGACTTTTATCTTTTGACTCAACACGCAGCAGGCAGCTTCAATATTAGAGATTTGCCATTCATTTTACTGTATGCCCATTATGCTATTTATATAGTCAAAGGAGTATGGTGCAGAAAAAAGAAGGGAGACAGTTTGCAAACTGCACCAAACTTGGGACTGTTTATAGAGGAGTGAGATTTTTGCATTTGAAAAAGACCAACCTGAACCATATTGATACACTTGTACAAGGATTTCTTTAGTAATACATTTGTGCAAAAATATTTTCAAGAATTTCTATCCTTAGATTAATTTTAGTCTAATTAAACCAGTTACTTAAATCTTGTTCTTCCTTCTGTATGTTTGAGATATGTTTGCTTATGTGCTGTCATGTAGAACTATTTCAGAGTGCTTAAAATCTCTGTGTGCCTCAGTAATGAAGAGTCTAGTATAACCTCTGCAATGGCCTTTGTATGGGGGCAAAATTTAACTCATATATTTAAAGAATTATTAAGTGCTGATGACACAATGGGAATTAATTTCACATCAGTGCTTTTGGTGAAGACTGATATCAGATGAAGAAGGAATTTTACTTTGTGGAAATGACCAACGACACTTCAATATTATCTGCACTGGTTTATTATCAGAAATAAACCAAGCTGCCTCAGGCAACAGTGCAATCAATTACTGCTTTCTTATTCCAGACTGAGCTGTGTTCTTCTATTTATTCTTTGCTTCTTGTTGTTGTGTTTGAAGAGGGAATTATATTCTCCAGACTGATGTAGGATGTGCTTTGCTTCTTTCAAAGATGTGTAATTTATCAACTCAGAAGATTTCACCTATAAACTATACACATACATACTCACACATTTTATATGTGCATGTGTGAAGACATCTTTTTTAAATATATCATTATGAAATAAGAATAGTACATACAACCAAACCTGCTTAGCTTTTAAATTTAATATTAATTCCAGATGCTTCTTTATAATTTACTTTGTTGAAGAGGGTCTTTTTTTCATTTGAGACATACATTAGATTTTTGCCTTTCCACACAGACAAAACCCAGTTCAAATCTAACGTGGAGGTAATTTTATCACTTATTTTTCATATTCTTTTTCATTAATATGTTTGTACTAAATTCAGAAGTAGTAACTTATGTAAAAAGTAGATTTCTGTAAATTTATTTGTATACAAGTTAAGTTCATATGCTTGTGCAGAACTTAAAATTTACTTCTCTGAGAATACAAAAATATTGATAATTACATGTTTTCTATGTCCAAGACAGCCTCCAAGCATCATATCACTCCAGAAACCTCCTAGACTCTTTCCTCTTTGTGTTGTACTTTCAGTAAATCGAAGTCCCGCAAAAGGACAAAGTCTAGCCATTGTGAGACTTCTCCTAGTTGCTTACAGAATATTTCATTTGCCTCTTCTTCTTGGTTGGGTGGTCTATAACAGACTCCTACCATGATATTTGCCTTGTTGGCCTTCCCTCCGGCTCTTACCCATAAGCACTCAACCCACCCATTACTGGCATTGAACTCTAGACACTCAAATGTTAGTAGCTGCATTTGCAGTTATATCATCAGCCATATATAATCACAGCCTGGGGTGTGTGGATCACACTGATTTCATTAAGCTAATAGGGAAATGCGAAAATTATTCTTGTCAATGCAAAAAAGGACACAATTAAACCCCCACCTATTAGTTTCAGCATTGGATGTGCTGAAAATTAGAGCAAAACAAATTATGTCAGTGAACATAGATGAAAGGAGCAAATGCAGATCTAGTTCAAAGCAAGGCTTAGTTTAAGTTTTCTTTCCCATCCTCTGAAACTTGCAGGGCATTACAGGATAGCTCTGGTTTTGACCAAGTTTAAACTGATGTCTACTCACTGAAGATGAGCCTTTCTAAAGGTCTATAGCAAAGAAAACTTTCATAGCTGCTCCAGGCAGCTATGTTTTTCTGTGTGTATGTCAAATACTTTAAACAAGAAACAGAATGCATTCCAGATGCTTATGAAGAGTGATAACATCGACCAACTCCTAACCACTCTTTCTTTAAAACAGCTTGTAAACATCAAACAGGATTTCCAAAATCATTCAGCAGTAAAATGCTTTTATTAGTGCTTATAAAAGTCCAAATTGCTTCATTTCCTCAGAGAGAAAAAAATGAAAGTGGTATAATATTCTAAGTGGAATGAAGCATATTTGTGGATAATGTATAAAACTGAAGATCAGGAAGTGCAATGCACACAAGTTTTAATCAATAATTTTATGTTATGGTAACAGCTGTAAAGGAAGAAAACATGACTGATATTCATTTTATAAATTAAAATCATATATTTGTGCTAGCTCACCAAGAAATTTTAATTTCATATTTAAAAGATGATAATAAAGACTTGGGAAGATAGCAAATTTTTTTTAATACTATATAATAGACTTACTTTTAGCTTATTTAGATTAATACCGACAAAGACTATTCTTTGTAGCAGAAAAATAAGAAGCCACAACCTTATAAATTTTGGTAAGAGTGTTTAGAATGCTTTGTAATCTTTGTAATGTCAGGATTTTGTTTTCAGATATTTCTGTTCATCTTTCTAGGGCTCTTTTTTTTTTTTTCAGAAATCTAAAGGGACTAAATCAAGATTCAGATTTAAATGTTTAAATGTTATGTACCATACAAATTTTTCTCTCTGTAAGACAAATAGTTTCTATTACGCCTAACATTCTATTATGCTTTATTTAGGTGATATTTATTAGCAATGTATGAAACTGTGGTTCATAAGACTACACAATTATGAGGCATTTAACTTATTTAAAAAAAAAAACTAAAATGATTTGCATACAATATTGAAAAAGCCAGTATAATTTAAAGCTAAGGAATACCTTAAATAAAAATCAGATTCTGATTGATAGCATCATTGTTCATCTTGAGCTGTTTAAATACCCAAAGTTGTCATCTCCTCGTGATGTTTGCTGTACAAACATACTCTAATGGATTATTCCTATCTCTAAAGTAATGGTATTGCCAAATACATGTGAATATACCTGTTTTTCAAAAATGTAATAGTAAAGGCTGACATGAAACATACCTTTTTAGATGTTGAGAATTAGATGATGACATTATCCACAACACACTGCACAGTGCCTCCCTTATTAACCAAACAATCTGGGAACAATTGAGAAATCTCTTAAAGCAAGGCTCATTAATTGTAATATGTGGCAATTAATGTCCCTATTGCATTGCAATCGTGCTGTTCTATATTACATAAAAGATTACTTCCAAATAATCTCTGTGTTACAGGCATACATTTAGTATGCAATATCCATTATGAACTTTTTTTATACATTGGAGAGTTCTCCAGTGTGCTGAAATTTTAGGGGAAAAATATAATATTGTCTTTTGTTTCTGAGAGAAATCATTTATTAGTTGCAAAATGTTCAGTGGTAAAATAGTCTGATCTGAAAGATAAACTGAGATGGGTACCTAGAGATGAAAATACCCAGAAGTTAAAGTAAGTACCAGTGGGTCACTTAAAATGCAAGAATACAGACATTGCTTCAGCTATGTGTCATGTGGGGGAACATGCTTTTTTATGAAACTCAGTTGTTGCAGGACTCAAGACTGATATCTATGAAAGAGTCTAAAATCACCATTTGAGTCCTGATTTTGTTTAAACTGCACAAAACAAATGAGTTCCAGTATACCATATCACTGTAGCCAGTAACAGATCATAGATTTTGCACTGGTTTTGCAACACCTCAGGGCTGAAATTGGTTATGTGGAATCTGTGTTAACTTTTTTTGACCTGACTGCTGCTTTGCTTTACTTAGTTTAACTGCTACAACTTTTTTTATTTTCTGATCAGTTGTTTATGGCTAATTTGTTTTCCATATAATTGTGTGGTAAAACCATGGTTTTGTACAGAAAGGAGAAAATGTGCCAGAACTCGGCACTAGTGACTTACGTAAATGAGACTTGGGCCACGTGGATTGTATTTTAGGCTTTTTATCTATCTATTTAGGTTTTTATCTATGAAAATGTAAACAGTGGGTAAAGATGCATAAGTTAAACTTCAGCTATGGGGTATTCTGTACAAAACAAAAACAGTGCCTGGAGGCTGGGAAAGCAAATCAGAAGAGAAGACCCCAGACTCTGCAAAGATGATTGGATGAGCAGTAGTACCATCAGGAAATCAGGTAACCTATACAGGATATAAAACCCAGTAACAATCAACAGACAGAGACCTTTTCGTAGGCACCCATCTTGAGCTCTCACCACTAATACATAGTAAGTCACCCCCTCAGTCTCCTCTTCTCCAGGCTGAACAAGGCAAGTGACCTCAGCTGTGCCTCATATGTGTTCTTCTCTAGACCCCTCACCATCTTCATAGACCTCCTTTGGATGGTCTCTAAGAGCTTAATGTCTTATATTGTGGCACCCAAAACTGTGCACTGGACTCAAGGTGAGGCTGCACCAGCGAGTGAAGAGTGAGACAATCACCTCCCTTGGCTGGCAATGCTAACAGTAAGAGCTTGCTTTATATGTAAGGAATGTTTGCTGTTCATCCATAAGGAAGATGCTGAGAGTAAAATAAATAAATCCAAAAGGTTCTGCCATACACACATCCCACCCACACAAACACACACCCTCTTGCCCAAGCCTCGGAAGTTTCCTCCTGCAGAAGACATGGCTGCTCCAGCTTTGTATGCCTCCTGCTGCTTCTGATCCTGTGCTGGAGGTGCCCCAGAATGTGCCTCCACACCCCGAGGTGGGGTCCCTGCATGCTGCCCCTACACTGCCAGACCCCTGTCAGGTGCAGGCTGCTCCTGGTGCCCCATAGGGCAGCTGCACTGCCTGGCTGCAATCGGTGTGTCCTGGCTTTCTCCATGAAAGCAGAATTTTTCCTGATCATACAAGTTTTAACAGATTTTTTTTTTCCAGCTCCAAAGGGGCATTTCTAGCCAAAACTACAAAAAATAGAAGCAGTTCTATACAGAAAAGAACCCCCAACGCTTCAGCTTTGTGATTCCTAATACAAGAACTGAAAACAAATTGCTTGAAATACATTCTTGACTTCAATTCAGACCTTAAGAAAAATTGCCTGTTACCAACTTCAGTTCATTAATCATGAGGCAATTTTCTCTCTAAGTAGCAGGCAATAACAGGCAGATGACGTTTAACTTGCTTTAGTAAAAATAAAAAATATAACTTGTGTGAAAATAAACCTTTTCTTTATTCCTAGGTACTGTGGCACTAACAACTTAGATCTAGAAACCACCTTCATAGAAGTTACCAGAGATTTCAGCTGAAAAAAAAAGTTGAAACAACACTAATTAAATTAATTTAGCTTTTTATTTTTTGCATATTGCCTAAAAATGTAAATTATGTCTTGAAATGTGGGAGACTGGATTGCAGTTAGAAAGGTTAATGCTCAAGGGCATGAAATAGTTCTTAGAATTTGAAATCTATTTGCAGTTATTGAAGAACTCATTTGGGAAAATAATGTCTAGCCTGTGACTAGTCGCTTGATGTGTTTAATGTTAATGGTTTGCTGTTGGGACTATTTAAATGGTCACCTTCCACATAATATTGTCTTTGTTCTCTGATGGAAGCCTTTAATCTTTATAAATGAAAAAAAAAGAATGAAAGAACCCTTGGGAATTGAAGGGGTTGGACTAGGGAGTGATACCTTTGTAAAAAATACAGATTGCAAGAGATTATGCTCTAAGAGGAAGTTTAGAAAATTTAACAATATTATTCTGTATTCTCTCTTCTCCCATCACAAACAAAAATATATTTTCTATAGCTACCTAGATTATTCCCAAATTAAATATAACTATGTTCTTCCTGATGCAAAAAGAATGAATGAGACAGATTTTGTGAATATTTAATAGATTATATTTTTTTCTTTTTCACTCATGAAGAACATTCAGTTTTCTGACCTTCAATTCATATTAAATAAAATATGCAAACAAGGCTATATTTTAAAAAATCATTATAAAAACTACTACAGTTGACATAATAATCACAGAATCATAGAATGACTTGGCTTGGAAAGGACCTTAAAGATCACCTAGTTCCAACCCTCCTGCCATGAGCAGGACACCTTCTACCAAACCAAGTTGCTCAGAGCCCCATCCAACCCAGTCTTAAACACTTCCAGAAATGGGGCATCCACAACTTCTCTGGGTAACCTGCTCCAGTGTCTCACCACCCTCACAATAAATAATTTCTTCTTAATATCTAATCTAAACCTATTCTCTCACTTAAAAACCATTCCCCTCCTTCTTCTGTTACTACAGGTTTTCCAAGTACTGGGGGCAAAAGTCTGCATAGGTCTTTGTAAGATGACAGAGCTGTTGGAATTACTAATCAATGCACTCTCTGAAAAATAATCAGCATCTAAAAACACATTTAAATCAAATAGAAATGCTTTCATAAATTTCCCAGCTAAAGATATGTAATTAGTTTCCATAAAAAAAAACACTGCTAAATTAATTTTAATGAAGGGATTTCAGTAGCTAAAATGCCATGACTGCATTGGCTGCTTTAGCTAATCGGACATTGAGTCCAAGGCTTACAAAGTCAACATAACTCTTGGGACATTGTGCTTACTTAACCACATTGTTTGAATGACCTGCTTCAGAAACAGCTAGGTAAGTCAAGATTTATTAGACAATTTCAACAAAGTATACAGAAATATCTCAAAGTATTGCTTGCAAGCTTAAATGTGAAGAGAAGAAGCAAACACTTCCACAGACACTACCTTCACCTGAGGAAATTTTTAAATAATGGCTTCATGGTATTTTGGTATAAATTATGCCCTTGTGTGCTGTCAAACAATATTGATGATGTCTTTTTTTAACTTATGCTAAACTATTTTTGCCTTCTATATTGCTGAACTATATTCTTTCCAGTCAATGACTAGTGCGTTTTAAACATTAGTTTTTTGAATATGAGTTATCATACTTGATATTGAAACACTGTGTCATTAATATACTATTAAGAGACTGGTTTGCCCTTGATTTTTTTGCTGCATAGCTGGTTTATGGCAAAAGGAGAAAAGCTATTTCTAAACTCTCTTCCCCTTCAAAATAAAAGAGATATCATTACATAAAAATATTCTATATTGTATTGTTTTAAAATTTATTATTTCTATCTTTTGAATTAAAATATTCTTTAAAGACTGTAAGAGAAATGTATGAAAATAATGGAATTAATATACAAGACCTAAAGCAGTATACTAAGAATTTTCATTACAGCTCTTGCTTGATATTCAGGCTCCTTGAAAAGCATGAAGAACAAAAAGGATTTTAATCCAGTCAGTGGCCTTGTATATTAAATGTATGACACCATAATAGAGTTGCCTTGAATCAAGAATAAAAACTGCCTCAAAGCATTAAGGAAAACTCTCCAAAATTTAGCGTCAAGATCTTAGTCAAGTAAAACATTTCAGCAGGTGGAGCTAGACTGTTTGTGGAAATGTGTGGTGTTCCACTCCCCCATTCCTTTTCTTACCAAATTGCCTGCCCTTTCCACATGGCTCCCCCCTTCCCCGCCCCTGGTCCTAACTACTCCCTCAGGTTTCTCCTATTGGTTCTGTTACCCCAGTTCCAACCAAGCTCTCTCCAACCCTCTCTTCCAGCCCAGGCCCCACGGCACTTGGTCTCTTTCTTGCTCTCTGCTCTGCTTTGGGGCAGCAGCCTCTCTCTGCCTTGGGGCACCTGGCCACGTGCTGGCTCTCTGCCTCTGGGGATCAGCCTGTCACCATGGAATAAAGATCCTTTGCAGTCCCCATGCAGAGAGCCTTCTCGCCTCCTTTATTGTCACTGTGTTGTGGGGCCTACAGCTAGCCGGAGCATGCGAGGGGAGCCTGGAAGAGGCTATGGGATGCGGCATAGCTACTATCCCTAAGAGACCCCTGCAGCGCTCTCCGGGAAGGCTGTGGCATGCCATGCCACCGCAGGAAACCTACACACCGCAACAGAAATGCAAAAACTACTCCTAATACTACAACTACTACCATTACTACTGCTGCAGTAGTTGAGTGATAAAGATGTTTTAGGTGCTTTAATACAGGTAATATGGTGTTCTGGGGAAATGGTGAAATTATCCAGTCCGGGCCACTTGCATCCTATTTACTGTATAAATTCTGGACTCTTACTCCAAAGAAAGCACTTAAACTTTCACTTTCTTTTGAAAGAATTAGATTTGTGTTCATCACCCATGGGAGCTTTCTCTTTTACTAGCACATGTTACAAAACCTATGTTGTTTTATGTTGCCTCCTCTCTCATTCATAAAACCACTGGTATGACAACTACAGCGGCTGTTTATGCAGAAAAAATAAACTGCAGAGCAACTTCAGTTATATCTTGGTTGCATCTGTATGCAATGAAGAAATCCTCACCACTGGACCAGACAGGTTTTCCTGGAGTAATAATAAATATACCAGGAACCAGCCATGATCTGATAAATGCTCCACAAAAAAAATCAGTTCTCAGAACAAAATTTAGGAAGTCAGAATTGAACAAGTCTAATCATCATGGTGACTGGTTTGTTTATGTCTAACCACAGCACTTTATGACTTGAGCCCTATTAACAGTCTGACACTGTTGATCAGTATCTTTTAGTGCAAGGTGTAAGATCACCCAGCTGTTAAGTGATATGCACTCAGATTCAGTGATGTCTATCTGTCTCTTCTCCATCCCCATCTGTGCCACTGCTATTTAACTAGAGGGAACCTATGAAAAGAACATAAAGGGATTGAGAGAATCAATCTTAAAGTAGTTGTAAATAACGGTCCAGACATCACGAAGAATTTTCGTTCCAAATCCATATCTCTGCCCAAAATGTGATGCTATTTACTATTGTGCATTATAATCTAGACACAAGTGATAATGTGATAGTATGGCAGGTGCAATGTACTAAACACTTTTGACTATAATCCATTTGAATTAAGTCTTATGTGGCCAAAATGCAAAGCTCATCTGTTTAATAGCATTCTCACAACTAAGTAAAAAACCTGCAAACAAATAAACAAAGAAAATTCCAAGCACCTGCTTGGAAAAGGAGAAAATTCAGCCCTACAGTAGGCCACCTCTAAGAATTTATGTAAGGCATGCAAGACAGTCTTGGAGGTCACTATGAGGCTCACAGAAGAAACAAACAGGCAAAGCAACCAAAACCAAAACCAAACTTCTGCCATAATTATGTCCTTTTCTCCCTTTGATTTCCAATATTGGCAGTGCATTTTTGTCCTGCTTGTTGCATAAAGGGCAAGAACACTCTAGAATTCTCTTTTGCATCATTAATCTGTAGACTAGATTATATTGTTTATATTCCTTCTGCCTCTTCAAATCCATTCTGGTTAATAAAATTTCACACTTTATTTCACACCTTTTGGAGTGTCATATATGAACAACATTCAAGCTATTCTTAGGATAAGGGAAAAGGTAATAACACTAACACAGCAGGCCCAAAATTAAGGTAATGAAGGGCTTTAAGTCATAGTTACCCATATGAAAACTTCAGTCTTGTTACTGGCAAGCCAAGCCTCTGATCATTATTTGTGGCATTGTCAGATTTGCTACTCAGGTAGCAGATGTTTCCTAGAATTTTACTGCATATATTAAAATACTTACAAGAGAATTAATGACTTAGTAGTGTCTAGCATCACATTCTTAAGGAAGATACAACCTCAGAAATGCCATTGTATTTCTTCTGGTCAGATTTTGTATGTAGTTCTTAGTTTGAAAAACGTTGGTGTCTAATTCTTGTTTACATGAATTTCTAAATCACACCTCTTGTGACCGTTACGTTTTTTTCAGTATCCAAGCCCATTTTAGTCTTGACTTACTGTGAGTAACGGTTTCCAGGTTTAGCTGCATTTATGTCACAATTGGAAAGGTTATTGTCTGGGAGTCAGTCACATGGATACCATCAAGGAACAAAAGAATTTCTGAAGCAGCATATTAAGTGCTATGTTCATAGGAAGTAACTATATAATCATAGTCACAAGTTCTTTGCAACAACAACAAAAAGAAACCCAAAACAAAAAACAAACAAAAACCCAAAAACCAACCAACCAACAAACAAACAAACAAACAAAAACCAAACAAAAAACCCCCAATCCAAACCAAAAAACAATAAAATAAAATTTAAAAAAAAAAATTAAAAAAAGTGGTGGAATCAATAGAATCATGTCCCTTTCCTTTCCAGAATCTCGCTAAAACTCCCTATCCTTTGCTTGCTTAGCTTTTGCTCTTTCAACTAAGACTACTTCATGGGAGGTTATCACTCAACATCTGCAATTATAGGTGCAAATGCAAAGACCACTTTCCTTTTCACACCTTACTTCCCACTTCTCCAATCTGTCTAAACTTCATAGCCAAATTTCCTCCTCCTCTCCCTCCCTTTTATCTCAATCAACTGATTTTCACCTCTTATTCTTCTCCCTTTTTTGGCAGCAAATATGGGTTTCCTTTTCCCACACGCCAACATCTCCATCATTCTAGATCTCCTACACTTCACTTTTGACCCTTAACATATTTTCATGTCTTGCCCTGTTTTTTTCTGATATAAGCGGCCACAATTTTTTTAAAATAGCCCTAATCTACTTCTCATTTTCCCACCATGAACAGCTTTTCATATTTTTTCCTCCCTACAGAGTTTTAAACAGGTGCCTGTGCAAAGCAAGCTTTTTTCTTTCTGTTCAGTTGTTTGTTGGTTTTGTTTTTACTTCAGTGCTTTTGTCTCTCATTTAAGTTTCTATCTTCTTGCTGTATTGTTGTAGAACTGGAATAATATAAACTACGTTACAACTGATAATGGATGAAACCTCATAGTTTCCAATGTATGTTTACATATGTGTCATGTAAAAATATAATCTCTCTGTAGTGCTAAACATTTTTCTATCATTACACACTGTTTGTAGAACTCAGGTTGCTGATTTTCTCGCTGAGTTTTCTCTTTCTCTTTTATCTACCTCTTTGTTCTTATTGGCCACATTGGAATGTCTAAAGTACCTCCTACACAATTAGCACCCAAGGCAGATAATTTGATGACTAGTGATTTAGAAGAGCTATGGGGAAGCTGGCTAGCACAGTCAGAAATGCTTACTGGGAGAGGTTTTTCTGATCCTCATTTTCACTGGAAGTAAAAAATTAATGTAGCATCAGCCGGTTATGATGTTAACATCTGTACACTTGACTGCATGCAGGCTGGCATACTGGGAAGGGCAGAAAATGTACACAACACATGGAACATCTCTAGTTCCTTAGTAAGCAGTCCCAATTATCCACCACTACCTCCCCTTGTCCTCCGCTACCCGTGTGTCTTCAAAGGTTTTGTTTTAGCACTGCTCACAGAACTAAGATGTGGATCTTTTTGTTGGTCTTGTCTGTGTGAAGTTTTATTCGAAGAGGTTTTTAATTGGTAGCTTGAATCACATGAGAGAAAAGAACTACACTTCATAATGCTCAGCTTTATGCTCAGTTGAAATATCTCCAAGAATAATGACAGATACTTCTAGTAATGTATCTCATTCAATAATTTCAGCAAAGGATAAAATTTTACATAACTCATGAAATTTGGATGGTTGCTACTTTCTTATTATTTAGCAATCAGATTTTGAAATGCAGAAGGAATATTTACCTATTTTTTTTCTTTCTTCCTTAAAACCTGACAAACCCACACAACACAAAGAAGGTTTTTATAAGTAACATTATGAGAAGTAAGTGTAAAATATACTGCGAATGGCCAACTTGGTTTATAAGACAGGGTGGCATTTTTATATTCACTAAGTCTTGGTTTTACTAGACATGCAATCTTTCTAACATATAAAAGTCTGCAGGGGTATCTGAGAATATATATCAACACTAAGTAGCTCTTACACTTTATGGTACCATAAATGTAAAAGCACTACTATAACACTTGAGAGTTACTTGCTTTTGTACAGCAATGACTACATAGGAATTAAATAACATTGAGAAAATAAACAAAGTGATTGTACAACAAAACACAATAAACTTGATTTATTCTGTGAAAATGAAAAATTAATGCCTAAGGCCTTTTTTCCTTCTTCACTTTGCTTATATTAGGTAGGTCCAAATTACTGAGTTTCAATAACATCCTGGCCTCATCTCCTGTTACATGGACTATATCAGGTGCCCTGTGGTGAGTGAGAGAATCCAGAGCAAGTAAAGGTGATAATGAGATCTTGACACAAGTTTTTTGAGAGTATTTGTTGGACACTACTGAGAAGATCTAGGGTATATGTGCAGTACTTGTGAGTCCAAGTGTACAGTGTGCAACCTTTCCACCACTAACCTTTCTGTGATTCTGTGGATGGACAGAGAAAGGAGACATGTAGGTATGTAAGAGTATGTAGGTATGATTAAAATACAGAAATAAGTGGCACAGCCTTCTGGCAGAATCAAATTTATTTCGAATTCCTTCGTTTTTGATTTCCGAAGCCATGTGGAGGATCCCTCCGATGCATGTGAGATAAATGTGCCTTGATAATAGAGTAATGGCCCATCTCCTTTTACTAACTATAGGAGAACAAAAGTAGATAAAATACCTGAAGTTTAGATGGTTGAACTCAAAACAGACAAATCACACCTAATGTGTTTAAATTAGCTGTGTTTCTTCACTTTGCCATGTCAGAAGCAGTGCCATTCTGGACCAGAGCAAAGGTATGCACAAAGCCCCGTTGCCCTCCCATAGCCTTGATAAATACAAGAACTGTTCTACTTCCAGTAACATGGAAGAGGTGTTTGCAGGATAACATCAGCATTACCTGCTAATGTAAAAGCAGTTTACAATTATGTCCTTTTCCTGTTGATTCATGAGGAACTCAGAGGCTTCCAACGCTTACTTCACTTGAGAAAATTTCTTCATGATGTGACAATAACTGACAGTTCTTAAAGAAGGAAGATGTAAATGACAATGTTATTATTATCTGAATAGGTAAGGGACAAAATAATCTAGATAAGATGATCAACTGGTTTAAAAACAAAGGGAATACAGATTGCACAAGTGTGGTGTTTTTATTTTCACTGCTTTAATCTGGGTGTCATTCATTTCAAATTAATAAAGCATTTGAATCATTAGAGTGTTTGTACAAGTTTGATTTTCATTAGGTTGTTAATTTCAGATGAAATCTAAAAAAAATGTAGTTGTTTTAATGTGATTCAGTGTGATTTCAATGAGGCAACAGTTTAATAATCAGTAATTTACACTATGTACTAATGTACAATATGAAATATCACTGTAATAACAGGCCAAATTTCATTTACTTTTCCTGCATGACCTGTATTGTGGATGCAATTGAGGTTACCTTCAGTTATTTGGCAGTCAGAGTTATTTATATTTTCCATTTTTATTCCTGCCCTTTCTTTTTCCATAAAGCCTTTTTTCTTGTCTTAAACCATCTTTTATTACCTAATTAATTCATCAGATCCACAGTGCATTAAAACCCTAAGAAAGGGAAACCTAGTGCAACTACTGTGCAAGTTTTCCAAATAAGATGAAATACATTGCCTGATTTACACATAGTTGGACTTGGGTACAGACAGGTCCATAATTTTGCAACTAGACAGATGTTATCATCAGAATTTATAAAAATAAGAAACTTGACAAAGGAGGAATCTTCAGTACTAGGTAAATTTAAAATCTGATAGCTGTCTAATCAAAGGAAGGTGTAAGGAATGGCTGTAGGTTTGAACCAGAGGGATGATCTACATTATCACATGGTGCTTTTTAAAGAAGAGACTACCTGTGGTTTCCTGAACTTTGCAAAGTACACTTTTTGTTATTTGGTCAGAAAGTCAAACAAATGAAACCACAGAACCCTGGATATTGCAAGGGATATCCAGAGGTCATGTCCGATCTGCTGCTCAGTAGGGCCGACTCAACCTGGATGATCAGGTCCATGTCCAGTCAGATCGGACTATATCTGAGGATGCCAACTCCAAAATCTCTGAGGGGAATTGTGTTTGAGTTTGAGTGCAAGTATGACCATAAGAAGATAAATATCTATTTAATAGTTTGTCCTTAGATCTATATGTATTTTGATGTATCACAGAGTCCTTGTTTAGACAGAAAAGAAAGGATGTTAGCGTATGCCAGCCAATAGGTATTTTTCAAAATACAGTGTGAACTCTAATATTTGCATTATTGGTCAAACAGAAGCCAAGGCTTAAAAGAGAAAATTTATTTTAAAGAAAGACACTACTTGAAATAATGACTTAAGTATCTATCTGAGATTCCAATGGGGAATTGTTCCAATGGAATTCATTGTTCTGAGGTAACTGTGAAACATCCCCAGACCATCACGGCAGAGAGAAAGGTGCTACTGAATATCTCACTCTGGCTGAATAATGCACTTCTAATTTCTCTGTCCTCTTTCTGCCTCCGTGCACCACACACATATCAAATGAAAGAGCGGAAAATGGTGTTATGCACAGGTTAATGCACGATTTAAGTCAAGGAATCTCCTATCTGTGTCACTTGTTCCTCAGGGAAATGTTGTAATTGTTAATTTCCTGTGCAATTTATTGTGCATGGACTCTTCAAATTATTTCACTATTTATTAATGCTGGAACACCATTGGTATATCATATTTTTTAGGGCAACCTAAATTTGTCCTAATGCTTATCACAATGAAGCTGTAGGCAACAGATTATCATCATAATCTCAGAACAAGGGTTTCTGAACACTTGTGAACTTCAGTTTGTATGCCCACACAATTTAAGAGTTGAAAGTGATGATCTTAATAGGTTAAAGAATCTGTAATGGCTGTTCAGCAATAAAGGCATAAAAGAGTTTTTGCAGTCAACATGATGGTGGAATTTTCTTTTCTAGTCCTTGGTTTTGGCAGGATCTACATGGACCGAATCTATTTTAATGATTTCAATAATACTTAAAAGTACAGCTTTGTTAAGATTTAAATTGTGAAATTCCACTGATCTCAGATTAGGGTAAGACCCTGAATCTATTCTTCTTTGCACCTTAAAGTCTGCTCTACTCTGTATGTTTACTCTCGATCTCTATTAGCTCTTGAGCCTTATTGTTCTGTTGTAGTGTGCAGTAACTCTCACTTTCATGTACTCCCACCACTGTAACTTCTTTCACAGTCACTCAAATCTCCTTGTTGTTAAGAAGAGGAAAAAGGAGGAAATGTGAAAAAATTTGAATTTCATGGAAAATTAGATATATAGATTATTATTATTATTTCAGTCTTTGATACCACTCTGTATCCTGAGAAATGGTGAATTTTTTTTTTTTTAAGTTAAAAATAAAATGCATTATTCTTTAACTGAAAAGAGACTAAACTCTTCAATCCTCACTTTACATACAAACATTGCAAGTGCTTCTCGCTGTGCTAATGTGTGGGAGTATGTGTACATATGTACACATATACATATCTATCTATGTATATGTATGCATGAGAAATGCCAGTCTGAATTTGCTTGGTGAATAAGATCTGGTTCTGCTAATGAGTAGAGGAACAGGAGGAATATATTCAGAAGGTGGAGAACATGAGAAGATTGCTGTTGAAGTCTGAAAATCATAACATAAAAGGGTTAATTTTTCACTGGGAGAGCAGATGGGAACATACTAGTAAACTTTAAAGGCAGATGGCATGTTAGCTTAGCTTCTGAGGGGAGTTTTTCAGGAAATATAGGAGGCACTATGTGGAAGTACATCAGCATTTTCTTTGTACACTGCAGTAAAAATAATAATGGCATTAAAAGCTCGACTCAGTGCATCAAGTTTTAAATCTCACAAGGGCACAGATATTAAACTGTCAGTGTAAGAGCGGAAAAAAAAGAAGTTAAAAAAGAGAAGTTCACAAAATGTGTTGTATATCTAAGAGAGGAAAAATACAAATTTGACTTCATAATGCTGTTGCACAGAGATTTCCATCTTAGAATTTATTCCCCCCTTCAGTGTTGTCTTGGAATGGTATTTTATTTATAAACCATTCATCTGCATATGTATTACTTTTTGTTGGTAAGTCTGCTTCTCTAAGCCCTACTTTTTTGCTGTATCTGATTTCACACATCGAAGTAACAGAGCATCTGGGACATAGGGAGAGAAACATGGAACATCTTGGACAAGGGGATACCTATCTTTAAGAAATGTGACATTTACTATGTGACTGTGTGACTGATACAGTAATGTGTAACTCAGTGAATACTTGACACATACAAAATTGCTATTCGGTAACACAGGTTTGTATGTTTCATTCTGATGAGATATTTCACAGTAAAGGCAACAATTTTTAATCAAGCAATTCACAGTCTTCTAAAGATGCTTAATAGTTTTCAGATGAAGGCATCTATTTTTTATTTGGCTCTACTAGGCTTTTTTTTATATAGCTTATACTTACACCCAGCTCCCAGACTTAATTGGTTTTCTAAAATACTGGTGTGTAGTTTTGGAGAAATACCTCAATTTCAGCAGAAAATTTGAAAGAACACTGAAAGTGTTTTTGCTTACCTTTGGCTCATGTTCCTCAGGATGAGGTCAGAGTTTTGCCACACAGGCTCGTCAGTGTCAATATCGTCTTACTTTTCACTCAAAACATCAAAAGATAGTGTAAACTGAAGCAATCCATCTACTGGTTTTATGTTAGCTGAAACATACAACATCTTCTAGAAACAGCAATTTGTTTAAAAAACTTTATGATGGCAGGCTGTAACTATAATATCTAACAACAATTTTTATGAAAGAATACTTTCAGGAAAGAAATTAGCATATTCTCAACTTTAATCACATTAATTATATTTTAACATATTTGAAGCACATTTCTGTGCATTTTTTCCCTGTTGACATATTTATGTTTATTATTAGAACTCACATTTAACAGATTTTAACAATGGCTTTACATGCTTCATAAGTTGTTTTGTATTAAAAATATAAGTGTACTGGTGCTAAGGCCAGTCTTCACATAATTATCAAAATGCAGCCTAGTAGGACATTACTTGAGCTGCAAGGTTGGTTGCTTTTATATGCTATGTAGTTTCTCTATCATGTGATCTTTCTACAACAAAAGTAGATAATATTTTAAGCACCATTTTGAATTACATTTGAGCTCTTACCTTTTTAGGTTTTTCATTTCATCAATACAATTAGGTACTTAAAAAATGAAAAATGTAGAGTTCTGAAGACCAGTGAGCAACAGACCATGTATTCCTCTTTTATTTTATTACTAATCATTCGTAGAGATGAGAAGAATGCAACATATGCCAGTGTTCCTCAATCAATTCAGAAAAAAATTATTAAATTAATACCTTTGTTGATCCTTCACTCACTAGAGCAATTTCCTTACTGCTGTCCTATACTCAGATTTAGAGAAAAAAAATTCAGAATTCATGCTTTAGTATCAATGAGAAAGGTAAGATAATTGGGGTGTTGACATCCAGGGCTATAAGCAGGTCATGCCTCAAGAATCTTGACTAGAAGTACACTCCTTTTCATTTTTTCAGGTTCTCTGGTACTACATTCTATAAATTTATACTAGGGATGATAAGAGCAATTTCAACTGATGTTTGTAAGCCTATTTAAGTAGTCCTAAAGTCATCCCACTGTTTGCCAAGAAGTACTTAAAATCTTTTAAAATATTTTAAGCTCATCTTTGGCTCCTAGAAGTATTTATTTAGTCACATACCATCCATTGCAGTTTAAGGTTGTCTTCAAGGTAAAAATACAACAGGCTTATATTAATAATTTGAAAATATGTCAGTGAAATGATGCAGTATTTAATAGTTTAACTGTATTATTGATTTTTATTTAACTTAACAGATCCTCGCATCACATGTAGAACTTAAATATTTAAACATAATAAAAAAAAACCCTACACAAAGAAACTTTCCCAAAGATTCAGAAATGTTTTATTTACATATATATAAAGTAACACTAAAGGTACATGAACCACTTTGTGACTATTAAGAATAGTTCTATAAATTATAAACAGGATAAAATGGAATTTGTATACTGTTAGGAAAGAAGCAAAATTCTCTTTATTGCAGAGAAAACTGCTTATCTTGTTGAAAGTTTTGTTTTCCTTCTCTTTATTTGTTTCATCTGGCATAGCTCCAATATATCAGGTGGAATTTAGGCACTTAAATAAAGATTTAGGTTCCAGGAAATCTCTGTGAAAATAAGCAGCACTTGTTTGACTTTGAAGTCCTCTGGGATCAAGACTTGTGCTTCTGTGCCTGTGCAAAACTTCTGCGTTTTGAATATTTCTTTTTCCCTCTTAAGTTATACTTAGCTTCAGCGATCCAGCATTGAGTTGGTCTCCCAGTATACACACACACCAAGAAAAATTATGACTAATCATAGTTACAGACTCTTGCTTTTTAAAAAAGCTGCTGATGACTCCTGCTCTTCTTATGGGATATCTTCATGGACCAAATACCCACTTAGAAAATGAGACACCTGTAAGAGTCCAAATTTGCATGCCATTATTCTATAATCATCAGCCTGTGAACTTCTCTGGCATTGTGTCACTCTACATTTCTTTTGCAGCTGTGAAGAAGTGCACTGAAGAAGAAGTTCAAAATACCTCATGGCAAAAGACAGTATGGAGAAAAAGAAAATTATTGTCTCTGTAATTCAGGAATGAAGCCTAGGAGCTGCAAAGATCAGGTCCTGACTCTCAGTCACTGTTTCCGGGACACTTAATAGATCCTGATTTATTTCCTATGCCTATAATTATTATAGAGCAGATAAAATTTATTTCTTTATTTATTTCTTCAGATTCCAATGTGCCAACCTCTCCAGCTCCACAGCTATTAGGTATCTTCAGCATATTGCTCAGTATTTTCTGTCCCTACCAAAAAGACCTATAGCACTCTCCAGCAGAAATATATTTTTTGACTTTACCAGATACATTGGAACACATCCAGAAAAGGCCATTGGATACAATTCCCATGGAAAAGGACAAGCTCACACTCTGAGGAATAATTTTAGCACAGATATACAGCTGATACTTTGAGACTGTCCAGAAATAGGTATTTACTACTAACAACGCATAGTTTCTTAACCATAAACAGGGCTGGTTGTGAGACAAAATCCAGCTGTCCATATCTGTCACAACCAAAACCTTTCTGGCTTTGTGCATAACTACATTTTCATACTCCTAGGCCTTGGATTGATCCTGAGAATTTAAAACTAATTTGTTATCCTGATAAAATAAAAAACACTTACACAGTTTCCTCCGTATTTAATGGGAAAAGACAAACATTTCAGAGAGTAGTTGAACTCATATTAGATTCTCCTAGGTAAAAAATATTAAAATCAAATTGAGGTACTTTGTTTAGATGGCTATTTTGAAGGAGTATTCAGGTTCAGGAGTTTAAATAAATGAAAAAATTTTCATGGATAGTTACAGATTTCCCCTGTTGATAATGCTTTTAACTAAATTTTTTGAGTCATATATTCTCTATGTTTTAGGTAGTTTCGCTTGGCAGATCAGACAGCAAAATCTTTTCCATATTATGTTGTGTTATGTTATATGTTGTATTATTTTAGTTTTTAGGTGCCTGACTTCCAAACTTAGATTTTGATTTTGAGACATGAACCACTTGCTTAACCTATACTAAAACACTGCCTTTAGAAATGAATTTTGGGATGGTTCCTATTAAGATCTTAAATCAATAGTTATTAAGATATTAGATCTGTAATTACAGATTGGTTGTTTACACATCAGCATAGCTATTTCCCCTAACTGTGAAATTAAAAGTCCAGGCTAGATGTTCCTGACAGGATCATCATGGTTAAAAACTGCATGTAGTTCAGAATGCTGATAGCACCTTTCACAACTAGGATGATTTAATTAAGGTAAATAAGTACAGGATTAAGTCCAGAATTTTCAAAGGTTTTGGCTGATTATATAGTTGCCTATGCTGTGAGGCTTCAACTGTATTTGGAGGGAGTTGTTTGCTTTTATTGAAGCAACAAATACTGTAAAGCTGTAAATATCACTGGTGTGATAAAAATCCTGATCCTAGGAATACAGTTATTCTAGTAATGTACGTTACTTTAATAACACTAAGCTTTAAATCCAAGACATTTTTCTGATCCAAGAAAAGACAAACAAAGATATTGTGTACACCTACGTTGTTAAATCTGTTAGCTCAACACAGAACCTGAAAGTTTGAGTTGATTGCAAACAAGCTGATTGGAAGCAACTTGATTGTAGACTTTAGAATTTATTTCATTTATTCTGACATCTCATTTTTTAGGGTGAAGAGAAGATGCAAAGACTTCTGGAAATGTTTGGGGTTCAAAAGTCCTCAGAGTTCTAGACTTTTACAAAGTGTTTCTAATAAGAGTTACTGAAAAAAAAAATTAATAAATTTTAAATGAATACATTCTTCTGTGAAAAAAAAAAATCCCATTAGAACTGTATTTCATTAAATAGTATCTGAAGAGAAAAACCCAACCAACCAAAGAAACCTAACTCTAACCTAAAAGCCAGATTTTAGAGATTCTAATGGAAAGTTTCATATTAATTTCAAAGATACTGGAATTTTTTCATAATACAATACTGACTTCCCATTTAATTAAAATCCAGTGTTAAGTTGATGCTTTTTTCACAGAATTTGGCATTTGGCAGACATAGACCTCCTGACAGCATAAGCAATGAATGTACTTTATATGGGAAGAATGAAACCTCCAAAGTGTGAGCTTTTGTATGCTGAAATGGGATTGTTTCAAACAATCAGACGGTGGGGAAGCTGAACCATTTGGCTCATCTCCTATCTGCTTCAGCATTATTCTGTGCTTTCTGCTCAAATTCTTACTGTGAGCCAAATGGTTGCTGTGTCAGGTCCAAGCACAAACATTTTCTCTTCAGGACACTTCAGCTGCTGATCCAGCTCAGAGGAGTTGTTCCATTCTCCTCCCTTGTGGGCACACTGATGCCAGAGGAGAGCTGAGAGAGGAGCTGGTCCATGTTAATGGTCCGTTGAGCACGTGTACCCAGCACAAATGAAAACAGCAACCAGCTCATGCTCCTTCCACAGCATGGCCGATCCTATAGCAGCCTCATGTGGTGGGCAGTTCTGGCGATGGTGGGCAGTGGTGAACCCAAAGGAGAGGCCTGCAGCACTTCTAATCATAAATTCATAAATGAAGAATAAAAAGACAAGGAAAGAAAAAAATAGATGCAACTGAAGGGGAAAGTATATGTCATTTTAAGTATTCCTTGATAGTTCCTCTTTTCCTAATTACTTTATCATAGACTCATAGAATGATTTGGGTCGAAAAGGACCTTTAAAGGCCATCTAGTCCAACCACACCTGCTGTAATCAGGGACATCTTCAACTAGATCTGATTGTTCAGAGCCCATTCCAAATAACCCCAAATGTTTCTGTGGACAGGGCAATCTTCCCTTGGACTGTCTCAGCTCCTGATTGAAACTAAAGCTGCTTTATTAAAAACTGCTGTTAATAAGAACAGTTTCATTTAAACCTGCTGTATATAAGCTTCTCACATTTTATACACTTGAAAGTCCTTATTGTATACATTTCACTGATGCTAAGAAAGCAAAATATTCTTTGATTCTACTGACAGGTATCAGGAACAGGACTGTTTGTGGATCAAACACCTGCAGACAAACACTAGGAGTGGCAACCGATTAATTTGACTGGTGTTTCCTTTGCATCTTTTAGTTTCTTGGTAGTCAGAAGTTTTCTCTTCTATCTCCCAAGATTTATTCATTTTCTTGTCAGGTATTTGTGCTTCAACAACTCTGATTAACATGGATTCCAAAAAGAATGTTTGATAAGTAGTCATTAGTAATTAGTAATCTTCCCTACTGTGATGTCCTATCCCTGTTGTATAAAGGATTCATATTCATATTGGGAATTTATACTGATTTTCAAAATGCAGTCCAGTATTTATCACTAGCCACAAAAAAATAAAATTAAAGGTCCTACAAAGATGCCTTGGGTTCCAAGAAAAGGTAGGAATATTTGTGCTTATGTTGGCATTTTGCCTGAAAATTGAAAGAGTGAATTTGTCA
Organism: Rhagologus leucostigma; assembly: GCA_013397725.1. NCBI lineage: Eukaryota > Metazoa > Chordata > Aves > Passeriformes > Rhagologus > Rhagologus leucostigma. The sequence continues at coordinate 31,643 of VZTD01006192.1, read as the reverse complement.
AAAGCTGTGTCATGGCCAAGCACAGAGAAGTAATTGAGAAGGAGTGTTTAGAGAATATAATCTGTCACTTTCCTTCTGGTGGCTGTAAAGGTAGAGCAAGGTGCTAACCATAAATAGCCTGTTAACATCTAACAAGCTTTTTACATAATTCCATGTGAATTTGTGAAGGATCTGCCCTGAAGTTTTGCCTGACAATTACCATTCAGCTATAAAATAATTTTAGGTGGCAGCCTTCTGACTGCCACAGGCTCTCAGAGGAGCATGAGCTGGAACCAGATTTCCATGCCAGTTCAGAATTATCTCACCACTAGTGCCTAGCTGTAAAACTAGTGGAACTGGCTGCTTGCCTGCTTGCAGTCCCAATGAGGAGTTTGTGTTCATAAATTCAAAATGTTAGCTCTCACAGCTTGCTGGAATTACCACAATCACCCTGCTTTCAGTCAGAAATTTCATACTCATGCTGAGTCCTTCTGAAAATAAAATTCAGTATTTCTGAATTTCTATGTACTTACTTGGACAATTAAGTACATCTCCTGATGATATGCCCAATTGTGAAGATCTGGCAAATTTCTAAATGCTACCTCCAAATTTTCAGGATTACCAGAAAGGGCAGGGTTGGGGAATGCCTGTGTTTTAAGATGAATAGGTATGGAATTTGTGAAAATGCTGTTTTATAGATTTGAAATGAGAGGACTGTGGAACAGGAGGACTATGAAACCAGATCTTTAAGTTGTCTATGCTAATCTCTACTTAAAAAGAATAGGGGGAGATAGACTTCTTTAGGTCATGAATCACCTCGGCCTAAGGCAGATGTCAAAAATAACTCTGATAATTTGCATCCTTAAATTTCTTATGTCTTTTGACCAACTATAAACAGATATAGATACAGTCTTCTACACTGCACGTGCAATGGCTCCTACCAGTGCAGCTACAAGTCTTTCCTAGGATTCTGCTGAGTGGCCACCTGATTTTTCCTACAGCAGATTTTAGCCAGGCTCTGAAAGCTGAGTACTGGAGATTGCTACAAGGCCATCATAATCCCAGTCCATTTTTGAAAAGCAGCCAATGAGAATTTTAGACTTTGATGTACTCTAGTCTAATTTACATACATTTACTCATATCTTCATTTGCACGTTTTGTGGTCATTAGCTTTATTTAATTAGATTCATTGTGATAAAACCAAACCAAATGCCTATTGAACAGTGTTATTGGGGCATCTATTTACACTTTATTGAGTGCTGTCAGAAACTATTCTGCCAATAAACTTCTTGTATGGCTTGGTATCTAAAAATGTTCAAGTATCTAAATAAAAATAGTCCTGTGCCTTCATTTTATTTAATGTTCTATTCTGACATTTTCATTCAAATATTACATGTTAAGTATTTTCTGGGTAATTGTCCATACTCAAGGCAGAGACATCAAAATTTTCCTTTTTTTCAAAGGTGTTTTTACCTTCAAAAAGACAGCCTTGGCTCGGTATTTCATATAGTCAGTCAATCCTTAAAACAAAAGAATGGTATAAAACCTCACAGGTATCCTTTTTTAAATGTAAAATAAATGGCATTCCACAATATTGATTAGCCTCAGAAAAATACATGCAAGGGCATACTATTATTCTCTCTCCCCTTAAATCTTTAAAGCAGCTACAGAAAAAACTTATTTTGAACAGTTACATGGATGCAAATTGAATTTTGATTCATTGACTTACTGTATATTTGTAGGGCTCAAAATTATTTTTGAAGGCATAGGTAGTTTTGAACAGCAATTTATTTTAATATAATGAGTATTTTAATGGATAACAGGTTACTATCCATCTGACACTACAATAACTATTTACACGGAAAACAGAGGTAATAGAAGTAGAACAGACAATGGTACTTTTACATATTAACATGAGGGGACGAAAAGGTGTAAAAAGTAATAATTTAAATCAAATATCAGCAGTGTCTGCTACAGTATTACTTATGAGAATAGTGACTTCTGTCTCACTTTTTTCTTTGGCTTCTAGTTGCCTTCCTGCAACAGCTGTGAGTGATAATAGTACCAAGCCTACTACTTTAATTTTTTTCTGTTTGATACTTGCTATGCAATATGTAGGGATTTATTGATAGGTGGGATGGGGTGTCAGATCGCCTTACAGGGAGAATATAAAAATGCAGATGGACTTAAACAAGTGTTGTGTATAATCCCGCATGCATGCTGTGAAGTTCTTTGTGCATCTCTTAGACTGAGGTCTCAAAAAACCCATTTTCTGCTGAGCAGCCTAAGGAATCATTATTGTAAAAGAGCTTTTCTTCTGTTTCTCTCAGGCTTTTTTCTTACAGGGTGCACATTTGTTCTTATCCCTTTTTTGGCTTGCTGAAGTCCCAGGCTATCCAAGAAATGACCACTTCTCCTTAACCCTGTCAGTAAAGTTAGTAAGCTTTGCTAGATCTGTCAGAAAAGCATATTCTCATCCTGACAGAGATGTTTTCTCTCAAGGGAACTTCCTTCAGCTTTAGTCTGTGGTGCACTTGTAGAAAATGGTTTATAAAAATGCCTGTGAAGATAAGTCAGTGGCGCAAAATTTATTCTTCTGACAAAAACTTCAGCCTTGAAATATAATTATGCAATTATTCTTTTCTGAACTTAATATTTTTTTACGCATTCCCATGTCTGTAAATGCACTTTATATGTGCTACATTTCTCAGGTTTTTTTCACTACTGTCCGATACATTGTTTGAATTACTGTCTCTGCAGTGAGGAAGAATATTTCCTTATGATTTTGGTAGAGACAGAAGAGAAAAGGAAGATACCAAAGTCTCACAGTTAATATTATTGGGGTTTAATCATTAATATGGGGGAAAAAAAAGGACTATACCTTATTTCATTCTCTAATAAAAACTTCCTGAACTATGGCAAGTTCCATGCTTGTTTTCCTTCTGACCTCAAAATATTTGTCAATTCGTGTCTTCTGATTTCCTCCTATCATCACACTTTGGATGGCTTCACTGAATAATACTCTTTACTATCTTTTTACTCTTCAGAAAGGCAGAAGTAGTCATCTTTAGTATTCATATATATATACTTAAGTAGTCTGTATATACATATGATAAAAGCCATGTTGAAATTTATTAACCTCTCAAAAGGACTCAGTTACCACCTACTTTTGCTATGTTTTTTTTCACCTTTGACATCTTAACTTAAAGGATGATGACCATAGGCATTAAAGACATCTTAGCAAAGACATCTTAGCAAAGACAAGCATACCCTTACATATGTTCTTTCTCTAATATTATCAACTTTATGCCTCCACATTGCTTATACCTAGTACTCTTCAATAGTAATATTAACAACACTCCTAAGATTATTTCTGTGTCTAATTAAGTATAAAATCAGTCAGCCTAGACATTTTGATTAAATGCTTGCAATGTGCTACAAGCCATTTCTTAACAAAGTTCTCTAGTGACCACATTGTGGCCATGAAAATAAAACATTTAAAATTAAAATATTTATTAATATTTATTTCAGTTTCCCCTAAAACCAGAAAAAAAAATCAGTAATAGGGGTTGATATGATACGTAGTCATGTAGTTCCGCTAATTTTATACAGTACAGTTAATGCACAAATACATTAGATCTGTGTTTTCTCTGCTTTTCTCAGAAACTAAAAAAGCAAAACACAAACCAAAAGAAAAAAAAACCCTTCACCACTTCCACAATGGCTAGTAAATGAAGATGCTTTCAGGTTATGTATAAAGGATTTCCCTTCTCTTATCTAGTGCCAATGCTTTTTGTTTGGCTTGCACAGTTCTGTGTTTCACACAAGAGCATATGCTTTGCATGTCCAAGACATTTGAAAAATCTTAAACCTCTAGAATAATGAAAATTTGTTTTAGACATGTTTCTTGGATATTTTTCATGTTACATGAAAATAATATCTGCATGAGAAAAAGAGAAAGTAGGACAAAATGAAAGGTTACTGACCTCAATGAATAAACTTATCCAATTTCTCTAACATTCTAGTAATGGCTCCAAGGATACTAGAATCCTTTTAAATGAGATATCCTTGGCGCAAGAGTTTAACACTAGGATTTATCTGTCCTGAAGTTAATCATATGAAGTGTCCTAGTTTTGGTTGGGGTAGAGTTAATTTCCTTCATAGAAGCTGATCAGGGACTGTATTTTGGATTTATGCTGCAAACGGCATTGACACCACAGGGATGTTTCATCTATTGCTGAGCAGGGTTTACACAGAGCCAAGGTGTTTTTTGCCTCTCACATCACTTCACCAGTGAGAAGGTGAAGGGTGCACAAGGAATTGGAAGGCGACACAGCTGGGACAGCTAACACCAACCAACCAAAGGGATATTGCATAACGTATGGCATCATGCTCAGAATATAATTCTAGTGGAAAAAGAAGGAAGTGGGGGCATTCAGAGTGATGGTGTTTGTCTTCCCAAGTCACCATTATGTGTGATGCAGCCCTGTTTTCCTGGAGATGGCTGAACACTTGTCTTCCCTGGGGAAGTGGTGAATGAATTCCTTATTTTGCTTTGCTTATGCACACAGCTTTTGCTTTACCTATTAAACTGTCTTTATCTCAACCTAAGAGTTTTCTCACTTTTATTCTTCTGATTCTTTTCCCTATCCTGGGAAGAGTGAGTGAGCAGCCAGGGGAGAATGAGCAAGCAACTATGTAGTGCTTAGTTGGTGGCTGGGGTTAAGCCGTGGCATGAAGATAACTGTTCAGTCCAGCCAGTGGTCTGGAAATTTGGAAGAGATGAAGGAAATAGAATGAAGAATCAATGAACACTTCCAGCATCCTTTCTAAATTTTTTTCTTGCTTACGTAGGACTAATATATAATTGGTTTTGGGTCAACATATGGTCATAGTGCTGGTCAGGTTATGATTTGTGTGACAGTCATATAAATAAGCATCTGGTATTACATCACTTTATTTTATGTATAGACTAGGCATAACGTTAAGCAGTGTTTAAGTGGATAGTGGGAATATATGCCAATGTCCTTTTAGTATCTTCCCATTCCAGTAAGACCATCTGGGTTCCATATTTAAGAATAACTTAAAACGATTGTAATTTTTTAAACTGAATTTAATAACAGTGGAAATCCCATTCTTTTGAGAGGTGAAGGAGAAAGGAAGAAACAGGTTGCCTGCTCTCAATGAAACTTAAAGAAATTCTGACTTGTGTTCCTCCATAGCTGCTGAGTTATCAGGAGGTAACTCACATTGCCTTCATGACACTTGAATAGGAAGGAAGAGAAGAAATCAATGATGGTGATGAGCAAGATAAAGAGAACAATCTATCTTTACTGTACTTCTTTTTTTTATTATTTTAAATTTAGATAATTAGGTTTAAGTCTTACAATGAGCATGAATTCTATTCCACATCAAAGCCTCTCCCCCATTTTCTGAGAATAAATGGGATTGCTGTGGAAATGTGTAAAATGCCATCTCCAAAATATAAGGTGCATAAGAAATAAACATCATTTTCCCATATAATAAGTGTAAAAAATACTAGATTCAAATTTTAAGAAATTTTAAGGCAATATATTTCTAGGAGTAATTTTATTTATAAAACTGTGATCTTAATATAATGCCTTGTCTATGGTCAACACTTGGACTAAGGCAGTCCTGAGGAAAGATATGTGCATTTCAGATGTGCATTTCAGGAGAATGGGGAGGAGGTTTTGCTGAAATTGTGTTGAAAACAGGGTGATAACTGAGGCAGATATGTGCATTTCAGATTGGAATTCTCCTGTCTTCCACTTAGAGACGGCTGTGTTTTTCAGGTTTTGGGGTTTGTTTTTCTTGTGTTTTGCTTTGCTTTCTTTTATCTAAAAATCAAAATTATATTGCTAGTGCACTAATAATTGAAAAATAAAACAATTCCTCTGCCTACTTTTTTGGTATACTGGAAAAAAATCCCCAGCATCCGTAATATTTCCAAAATGAACATCCTTAATGGAACTGAAGGATGTGTATCTGTATAACTACTAACACTGAGAGACTCAGACATGTGGCCTGGGTGTGGGGATGAGAATAGCAACATTCATGGATGCATTGTTTTTTTAATGACTGCAGAGTGAGCTATACATCAGCTCAGAGAACTGTAAAGGCTCAAACCCTAATATAAAACATTGCCTTGGATACAGGCAAACGTGTCAAAATTATATGGGCAAACAGATTATACTTCTGCCTTTGCACCCAAAATAGACTCCTTCTAAAGTTAGAATGAGAAATAATCCTAGCCAGTGCCAGTTCCCTCCTCATCATGTCTGGAAAATGCTTGGGAGAAGACTGAATGTCCCAATGAAATTCCATGCCAGAAACTGATGAAATATTCCTGTTCCATAATAAGCAATATAAACCGGAGTATGCTAGTGTCCAGGGGTAACTCCATTACTAGTAGACATTACTACTTTCATAGACACAATGAAAGATGGTGAAATCAATGAAAAGTGTAAAGCTAACATAGGGACTCAGAAAAATGTCTTCTTGCTAACCGCTGCTGCTGTGTTGAACCAGATAGTCCCTGTATCTCTTAATAGCAGCTGACTAAAGACAGCCTGTATTTCCAAAACTTAAAAAGTCTAATTTAATCAAAATCATTCCCAAGGCTTAGAACTCATTTCAGCATCTGTGGAAATTATTGGGTCTTGGTTGGCTTGAGTAGGAACAGTACTTTTGTTTATTTTTAAGATTTTTTTTTTCCCAAGAAAAATTTCCAAGACAATCAGAAATTATCCTTTATATTGTTTTGTCTTGATTCAGTTGCCAGGAATAAAGTGACTAGCTGAATCCTCCTGATCATTTTCTGCTTAATACCCAGAAAGACCTTTATATTCTCCCTCTCCACATGTTTGAGAGTTAGCCTTCTAAAGAGTCTGCTAAAAGCAGTAATTCAAAGGCAAAGGTTTGATGGTTAAGGTTTTACCATATGACTGGGTAGATATTTAGTAAGAACAGCAAATTATTCATTTGTACCCAGAAAACTAACCCTTAGCTAGATTATTTTTGACCTCTTGTGGCACAGATCCCATCTCCTGCGGTGTCCTGGCAACAAAGTCCTCCTGAAAGTTCTTCATAGATTGTGAGCTGATCATGCAGGAATTGAAATGGTGATGCCAGGCATATACTTTGCATGTTCTAATGAGTTTTGCTCTATTCCTCAGGCCAGCTGGCTGTGCAAGCTTTAGATAATGTACAGAAACCAAAGCCAAAAAAAAATTGGATTAATAAAAAAATAGCTGCAACTCAAACCAGACGTATCTTAAGGGTTTTTAAGGCTTCAAAAGGCTGTAAAGATAATTTTCACCTAGTGAATATGAATAGCAACACTGATACTATGGAACTTGTATTATATAAATACTGCATAGCTTTCCCTTTTTTTTGGTAGCATTTCATGCAAATAAAATTAAAAAGCTTTCTCACTTGGCCTAGCAGAGCTCTGGCTAGGTGTGAAGCAGAGCTGCAGTTTACTCTCAGTTCCCTCATCCTGAGGCAAGAGTAGTGGGTTGCAGTACGATAATGAGTAGACTGAATGAAAAGACTAGATTTTATTACACTTGGTAGTAACAGGTGTGGGAAGGACATAAGAAAGAGCTATAGATTTTTTTTTCCCTAAGAGTGTTAGAGGCTGAAACTGGCTATATCTTATACTTTCAAATGTAAAGCCTTGTTTCTGCTGTCAAGTATAAAGAAATTTTATTAGCTTAACATATAAAAATTGCTGTCAAAGGTACTGTAGAAAGTCAGCCCATTTTTGACAGCTCTTGGGGGCTATCTGACCCACCAAAAGGCTAAACCATGCAAGTTTATGGCCACACCGGAGTGAGATGTAGTACTGAAGGTTTCATCCTGGGATTATTTTCACATTGCTCTAGCTACACACGAGTATAACAGCATGAGGACATCTCACCTTTTTTATTGTGGCAAACACAGACGTATTTTGTCTGGTCCTTGAAGGTATCTAAGAAACAAAGAATGTCTTAGAGCATCAGTGTATGTCCATAGAAATAGAATGAACAATAGTAAAACTGACATTTTAAATGCCTTAAAATTCTCCATCCCATGGGAGCTGTGGACTCCCTGCTACCCCCACCCATAGCTGAAAGTGAACCCTTTATACAGCAAGTAAAGCATGTAGACATGAAATTTTATTCTACTAATGGAAAAAGATAAAATCATAACAATGAGAGCGTCTCATACTCAAGCAATCAGTGTGATTGCCTTGTTGGATTTCATACCCTTTTTTGCCCATTCTAACACTGTCATTTGACTGTCATTTGGCTTTCCCAGGACAATCAATGACGAGTCTTTGACTCAGTCTAAATGGACTTGCCTCAAGGTACACATACCAGGAGCACACAAAAGTGATAGATAATTCAGTCTGTATGGAATTCCGATTGCTCAGAAAATGTTAGGGGAAATGCAGCTGTTCTGAAACAGCTCCCTCCAAAAACTATACAGAGCAGTCAGGCATCATGTTTAACTTTTCTTTTAGGATGTCTACTGCATCAGTTTCTTCGTTGGAATGCAAAACTCAGTATGCAGGTTTAATGCATTTTTTTAAAGGTAGACAATGATATGCAAATATATAATTCTGTGTAGTTCAGGCTGGCTGCTCCCAGGGGGCCAGGTACTGCCTGCAGTGGATGCTTGGTTCAGCAGGGAAGGTGCTCCTGCCAAGGGGCAGGGCAGGCACAGGGACACAGCCAGGAGGAGCTCCAAGTCCACAGTACGGGGCACATTTGTAGTGAGAAGCCAATCGCACCTGTCAGGGTGCAGATCGATGAAGCACATGGATAGACATAGACATGATTACAACACAGCTGAGTTGTAGCCCAGGCATGGGCTGAGGGTGATAGGCTTCGCTTAGAAGGAGCTGCTAAAGAAAATAAGGATGAGACCTTGCCGAGGCTTCTAATTTTCATCACAATGACCCTGCTGAAGTACCTCCTCTGCCCCTTGAAGCTCTTCAGTAAGAAAAACAATCCTGCAGATATCAATGTTGGAAGGAAGGAAGGAAGGAAGGAAGGAAGGAAGGAAATTTCAGTCATTGGAGCAGGTATTTCCAGCCTGTGGAGAGTATTTCCTCAAGGAACTGTGACCTAAAGAAAGGCTATGCTGAATCAAATTGTCTTGACAGGAACTGTGGCCCATGGCAGATGCATGTTTGAGCAGGTTTTTTCTCAAGGGTTTAACCTAGTGGTGAGAACCTATACTGGACCAGATGAAAAATATAAGGAGTAAGGAGCAGCAGAGAGGAACTTTTAGGGACTGTCTTGGGGTGACTCTATCATGCTCTATGCCCAAAAAGTAATATTGTGCCTTTAAACTGAGCTTGAAAAAAAACCCAGACGAACTTTCCGAAGCAGCTTCTCAAGGACACAGAGATTACACTCCTCAGTTATTGTCTGGCTGTGGATGGCACAGAGGGAGCACCCTGCTTGCTTTTTCTTCAGCCAGCTGTTTTTTTTTTCCTCTTGGCGTGAGAAGAAGAGCTGAATTTTGTTTCCTGGGACTTTGGTTTTTTCCCTTCTTCTCTTCTGAACTGTTTCAACAACATCAGAACACATCAGGAGAATTTTCTCCCCGAGGCCCAGGGGTGGGCCCACGCCCTCACCGACCAGCTCCGAGGAGGAGAAAGACCACACCTACAGAAGGACTCTGAAATCTTCCCAGGTTTCTCTCTATAGCGGGGGTTTTAATTCATTATTGAGCATCATTATCCTTTTCCTGTGTGTTTGTTAAAATAAATAGTTTTTTATCTCTTTCACTTTCCTTCGAGGAAAAATTTCCTTTTTTCCCAAACCCTGTGGGGGGGAGGGTGGTTGTAACCTGGTTTTCTCTCAGGGGCTATATTACTAGATTTTGGCCAAACCGGCACAGGGACTAACCATAAACCATATTCCCTATTTATCCTACTCCTCTCAGGAGAGGGTAGGTGAAAGAGTCTAGAGTGAAGGAGCAAAGATGAGCATGGGAAGAATGGGGTAGTTGGAGATGTTCTCCTAATTTAGTCTTCACTATCCAAATCTATTTCAATGGAAAAAATTAAATTAACTTGCTCATGTTGAGTGTCTTTTCCCTGTGACACTAATTAGTGAGTGATCTCCCGTTCTGTATCTTGGCCTAAAAACTTTCTCCCTCAGTCCTTCTGTTGAGGAAGGGGAGTGAGAAAGTGACTTGGTGATCATTTGGCAGCCAGTAAAGATCATGGTGTCATTGAATCATAGATTCATAGAATCAGAATGGTTTGGGTTGGAAGGGACCTTTTAAAATCATCTAGTCCAATGACTCTGCCATGGGCAGGAACACCTCAGGTTGCTCAAAGCACTGTCCAGTGTGATTTTGAATACTTTTAAATGATGAGTCATCCACAACTACTCTAGACAACCAATTCCACTGTCTTACCACTCTTACTGTAAAAAAACTTTTTCCTTATGTTCAAACTAAACTTAACATCTTTTAGTTAAGAGAACTATTCTGTCTTTTCATTACAGACCTTTATAAAACGTCTCTGCATTTCTTAGACATTCCCTTTAAGTCCTGAAAGTCTGAAAGACTTTCCAGGTCCTTCTCTTCCCCAGGATGAACTACCACAACTCCCTCAGCCTTTCTCTCTAAGAAAGATGTTGCAGCCCTCTGATCATTTTCATGATTCTCCTCTGGATCTCCTTTAACAGGTCCATGTCTTTCTTGTACTGGAGGCCGCAGAGCTGGATGCAGTACTTCAGGTGGTGTCTCACAAGAGAAGAGTAGAGGAGAGCATCTTCCTCATGGCATCTCCTTCTCGGGAAGCTGCAGAAAGCAATGAGGTCATCCCTCAACCTTCTTCTATCCAAGCTAGACAAACTCAAAGTCCTTAGCTGCTCCTCATAGGACATTCCTTCCACTTGGTCTTGATGAACTTCATGACATTTGCATGAACCTACTTCTCTAGCCTGTCAAAGTCCCTCTGGATGGTGTCTCTTCCCTCAAACTTATTAACTGTACCACTCAGCTAATTGCTGTGTGCTCAGAATTTCTGAGCATGCACTTGACCCTACTGCCTATGTCACTGATGAAAATATTTAATAGCCTTGTTCCTAGCACGGAGCCTTGAGAGGCACCACTTACTACTAGAGTTTAATCTGGACATTGAGCCATTAACTGCAACTCTTCCGGAATGGCCATCTGGGAAATTTTTCAGTGATCTGGAATCAGGTTTAGAAAGATAGAATGCCAGGACCATTCTGAAATTCATGTTTCTTGACATTTGTTTTGTGCATAAAATGTTCTTGACCTTTTCATCTATGTTTGAAAATCTAGGCCTAAAGATTTTATATTGCTTTCTGTGCACAGCTGGAGTCACTACTGAGATTGAAACACCCATACTTTGAAGGAAAAAAAAATGAAATTACAGTTCTGTGTTTCTTGTTTCTTCAAGTATAGAAATGTGACACATTGGGGTTTATTGTAATACCAGCAAGAGATTTGTGATGGGTTGACCATGTCTATTCTATCACTACCCTTCTCAGCAGGATACAGGGAAGAAAATAAGATAGAAAAAACTTGTGAGTTAGGATAAAGGCACTTTAATAAAGCAAAAGCAAACACCAAGTGCAGAAGCAAAGGAAAGCAAAACATTTATTCTCTAGATTTATTCTCTACTTCCCATAAGCAGGTGATGTCCATCTGCTTCCCAAGAAATAGCACTTCAGTATACGTAGCAGTTGTTCTGGAAGATAAACAACACAAGATTTCAGCCAGGCATTGTAGCATTTGCTATTTCCTGATCTTGTACAGAAAACTGAGATGCAAAATGGAACATTTTCAAATCATTATCAAATTTTATGTCTTTTCTTTTCTCTTCATAAACAACTTTTGAAAATGTTAAAGCTTTACCTTGAAGTTTTCCATAACCACCACTGTTTTTCCAAGCACCCCTCAAAACATGTATTTTATCTATTTTACTTTTTACCAGGCACTTACAACTCATCTACCAGCGGAAGACTTAGAGATGACCTGTTTCTTTTCACTTTTATCCATAGACTGCTGTATTTCAACTGTAGCAATATTTGGTATTGTGGTTCAACAATGTAGTTCAAGAGCAGATATTACTTTTGACTTAAATCAGATGCACAAGATTTGTGTAAGATACATCAATTTAAAGTAAAATTTAACCCTGTCCATTATTTCTTATTCAGCAGTAAGTTGATGATTCATTCATTCATTCACCTCTATTATACATTGGATAAGGAACTGGAATATCTTTGGTTGTTGTAATGCAGTTTGCTTGTGCAGTTGAGGAATTACAATCAGGGAGAGAAATAAAAAATGATTGACATGAATACGTCTCATTATTCTGCTGAGAACTTGTTTTGACATATCAGTCAATGTAATTCATCAGTGTTACAATATCATTGATTACAATTTGCTTCTCTTTGATCACATCAGAAATTCCTTGTCAAGATAATATATAACACGTATTTTCCAGAAGATCTTAACTGTTTTAATAGTGTGTCTCACCTCCTCCTACTGAAAACCATACAGACCACCTACTTGTAATTTGGGCTACTGACTGAAGTATACTACAAGAAAAAGTTTAGATATTGTCTTTAAAGCTATTTGCTAACTTAATCTGAAATCTGGAAATAAATGAAAACCGACAATAATCCAACATGCCTTTGGGGGTATCTAAATGCTAATAACCTGGAAGACCCAGCAAGTTTGCAGATGACACATACCTGAAGGATGGGGTACCATCCAAAGGGACCTGGACAAGATGAAGAAGTGTGCCTTTTTGAACCATTCAAGTGTTCAAGGCAAGGTGGAATGGCACTTTGAAGATGTCCCTGCTCACTGCAGTATGTTTGGACAAGATGACCTTTAAAGGTTCCTTCCTATCCAAACTATTCTATGATTCTCTTACTCTGTGGAAAAGACAGATGTAGGTACAGTGTCCCATGCTCAAGGTCTTGGCCGTGAAATACCTTCTACGTTAGAGCGGGATAAAATGAATGAGATTCCAGAGTTCTGGATGGGCAAGAGTGAATCAACATTTAAGACAAACAATCATGTAAAAGTTACCTTTCTGCCTTGATCACAGTTTTCCAGAAGAGTGCTCATTCTGCATCAGCTTGAAGTTATGGAATGCATTAACTTTCAGGGCTAAAGGGAAAAGAATTTTTCATTCCTAATTATTTTTAGATTTGCTCTAAGAGCCAGTACACTTAAGCAAGCATTAATAGATCTGTAGCAGGAACCAGAGTGTAAGGCAACCATTATGACCTATCATTTGCGTTCTTTGCCTTACAATGAACCAGCTACCATGGAAGCTATGATGCATGATTCCTCACAGACTATGTGTTAATGATTTAGAAATCTGTATGGGAATAGGAAAATTAGAACTGTGGATTTGAAAGTCACAAGGCTAAAATGGGATTTGATCTTTTTTCATACTCCTGAGGCAATTGATCTTACAAATGAAATACTAGATTTAAAGGAAAATAGTCTATATTTGAAAGGAAGAAGAAAGAAAACACATATTTTTGTAAAGAACATTTGTAGGCATTCACTCTATGTTTTGAGCAATAGGTCCAGAGCTGTCCTAAAGTCTATACATATCTTCTTCAAAAAAACTTCCAACAGTTCAGAAACAGATCAGAAATACACCCATACTTATTTTTTTCTTATGGGCTAACTTTAGACAGCTAACAGAATTTTACTTGGGATTTCCCTCATGCTATGTGTTGTAGTTTTCATTAAGAAGTCTGGACACATGTCTTAAAGCTGAAGGATGTATCATGGAGAATACATTTAAAAGGTCTTGAACTCTTTTTGTATATATGATCTTTTAAGAAAGAAAAGAGAAAAGAATAGCTAATTACTATACTTCCAACTTCAGAGCTGAAGAAAAAGTTCTAAAAATATTAAGCTTGAGTTATATTTTTCCATCAAACCCATTCTTTGGAATCTGCAGATGGGGAATTCAGTGAAATTTGTTATGTTTTGTAGCTCAGGCTATTATATTTTGAGGTTCTAAATAAAATGAGATTCGTAGGAATAAGTATCAGAAGTGAAAGATTATTCTTCTACCTCAAATAAAATTGAAATCAATAAAATAATTGTGTTTAGCTTTTTTATGACAAATGCTATGGTATCACCTTCCCCCAAATGATAACCCACGCCAACTCAAGGCGTACTAGAGCTGGTGGCAAAGCAGAGTGTATTTCCATCCTTTGATAAGTTTTGAAATAAAAAAAAATAATACTTTTTAAAAATCCTGGGTTTTTTATGAGATAAGCACAAGGGTGGTGAGTTTGGGGGTTTTTTTTGGGTTTTATTTCTTACATAAACAAAAGAGAAACACAAATTCAAAAATATCAAAAATACAATTGTTATGTCATTCATTTTGAAATCTGAGATGTCATCCTAGGAGATTTTCTGTAACGGACTTGATCACTTACCTAATTTGTGTTATTGCTTTTGAGCATATTCTGGTATAAGAAACAACTGTTTTGTAGTCTTGCTCTTATTCAGCCTTACAATAGTTGCTGAATTTTCCACTCCACCATTCCATGTTTTCAGTTATGTTACACTCAGATTATTGTTTTGGGGAAAAAGGAAGCACATTGTATACACAGAGCCAGAAATGAGACTAATTAACAATTTACCAATCCATATGGTCCAATTATTGCAAAAATGCCTCATTAATAGATCAATTCTCATTTTAATACATAACCTTCAATTATTTTTGGATGCTATGCTCAACCTTCCACTGGTCCTTTAATAAGCTAAAGGGAGAAGATAGATTTTTAAGAAGTCAGCACCATCCTGAGGGCTTGTCTAGAATGATGCCCATGGTGTTCGGGTTGCTTTCTCCTCAGTCCCAGGTTTGTTTGGGGCTATCAGTGTTTTCTAAGACAGCCTGTTTCCCTTCTCCTGCTTTCCTGATACTTCTTGAAAGATGTACAATATACTCCTCCATTCCACCACTCCCCCAACAAACCACGCTAGAGTAAGAATAAATTCAGTGAATTGGAATGTTTTGAAGAGGAGTTAGGACATGAAGAGACCATTCAGATAGAAAAAGTGAGACAAGCTGCAATGTTCCTCAATCTGGTTTATGACTCCTTGGATATTAAGATTTCAAGAATCTTTAAATACCTAGTAGTGAAAATAAAGAGGATTTATTTCTTTCAATAAACATGACCAGTTCTTTAAAAGAAAAGTAATAATCTTTAATGCAATAGCATTAGTGTATAATTGAAAGTAAGTCTTCCATTTTACTTCTGAAAAACACATTTAAGTCTGTAGAAGATAATGTTACCTGCTGGTTTATTGACTTAATTAAATGATGCAGTTTTAATGGATGAACAGAAAACCTCTTGGCATTTCCTTGAACATTGTTTTTCTGATTTATTAAGAAGCAATTTGTGAATAACTATTTGCATTTTATGAAATGGATATATGTCTTGCAAAGTTCCTATGTTAAATTTTACCACTTTCTTTTCCTCTTCTTCTTCTCCTTCTTCTCCTTCTTCTTCTTCTTCTTCTTCTCCTTCTTCTCCTTCTTCTTCTTCTTCTTCTTCTTCNTCTTCTTCTCCTTCTTCTTCTTCTTCTTTTTCTTCTTTTTTTTTTTTTTTTTTTTTTTTTTAATTTTACTTTATTTCCATTAAACTGATGAGTAAAAACATGTTTTAAAAAAGGGGGGGTGGAAGGGGTGGGAAACAAAAAATCTACTGGGTCACCTAAATGATCTCCTAACACTGAAGATTTATTCCAAGAAATATCTTAGGGCAACAAGAGAATTTAGGACTTTGGGATGCCATTCCATTGATCAAGTCTCACTAACACAGTGAGTCTTGTACATGGCAATTTCCATAAGCCAAAATGCACAGATGAGCAGTGCACAGCTATGACCTTTTGGTCACTGTTCATGTGAAAGAAAGGTTTGTTTCCTCTGTGTCTTCTTCTTTAATCCCTGCAGTAGCTACCTTTCCTTAAAACAAAAATTACTCCAATATTTGTCTATACAGAGATGATAGGTTTCTATTCCTGTTTTGTATATATACACAGACCAGTTTTGTCTATATACACAGACCTAGTAGTTAGGACTGCTAACAACTGAAGAATTACTCTAGTATGTAAAAGATATAATGACATTAATTCCTATTTTGGGAATCTTTTGAAACTTCACAGGCTAGTTTCTTCCCAGGTACCTTTACAATGATGCATTGCTGTGCTGTTTCTAAAACAATCAGCAGTCCTGGTACCCCAGTCACCCAGGACAAGTGACAGTGGAGCACACCACGAATTCATAGAAAGGTGGGGAGAAAAATAAGGGTAATGCGCCTTGCATGGAGCTGAAACTTCTTTTTATTTAAAACAGGCTGTCCTATGTACCTGGGAAGCAGTTTTGATCCTTTTCTGCCCCGCAATATTTATGTCCCAGTTAAGCATAGTGTTTTCCACTTCACCTGAGACAGAAGAACAGCCCATTTCATTTCTCCAGCTTTCTTGTAAGCCCTGTTTAGGTACTGGAAAGGTGCTAGAAGGTCACCTTTAAGCTTTCCCAAGGATAAACAGACCCAGTTCTCTCAGCCTGCCTTCCCAGGAGAGGTATCCCAATCCTCTGAACATCTTCGTGCCCCTACTCTGGAGTTAGTCCAACAGGTCCATGTCCTCCTATTTTCAGGGACCCCAGAGCTGGATACAGTAATCCAGGTGGGATCTCATTACAGTGGAGCAGATTTATAGTCCCATTCTGTATATTGATGCAGAAGGGTCATTAGCTGGTGTTGTTTCTTTTAGATTTGCCAGTATATGCAACAGAAGCGAGGTTGGTGAAAAGGAGCGTGCTAAGACCTATCTAAAACCTGTACGAATATTAGCAACATTAGTAAATAATTTTTTTGAAGCTGTAGTTATTTGGGAATTTGTCTTTACAGTTAGCAAAATTCCCATAATTAATATTATAAAATATGTAGATGATTTTTATTCCTACTTTATCCAAATTATTTCTTCTCAAAACAAGATAAATCAGGCCATTGAAATCTGGTGATACATTTAAATTTTGTCTTGAAATATTATTCAGTGAATCAAAAGCTTGATGATTAGAACTAAACCCTCAAAATTAATATCTGTTCAATTAGACTTTATATGATGGGATCAACTCTCCATGCTATCAGAATTGCTTCTGGCAATCTGACATTTAAGGACTTAAAATGGTATCAGACTGCTTTGTCACACAATAAGAAAAGAAATCCAATTATCTTTAAAATCTCTTTGTTCCTCTCTACAGAATTATCTTTTACATTATTGTGGTATTCTCTTCTATTTGAAATCTCTCTGTTTAGGTATCAGATGTATTTCTCTTCTTTCTGGTCATTTTCTCTCTGGAAGCTTTACCAGCTTAGAGAAATTTCTTTCTGTGAGATCCAATCAAAAATACAATAATGAAGCTTAAGCTCCAAAATATTATAGAGATGGAAAAGAGAGCAAGGTCTTTAACTCGTTTCTCCATCAGGTCACTGCTAGGTTGTTCTTTTCCCTTGCAGAGCCTTGAAGAGTGCTCTCTCAAAACTAAATTTGACAGTCTTCCACCTGACTTCTTTCTGGTTTTGTGAACAAAAGCTATGGAATAACTTTTGTACTCCCTTCAGAAACTCAATTGCTTGCTAAATTGCTTTCTAGGCATCAAGTCAAAATTCTTTTAGATTTGAGTTATGTATAGAAAATAAGCTTTCCTGAAAGTCATGTGAGTGATGCTAGAAACTTCTTGCAAACAAAGCAAATACCAGAGAATGATGTATCCCTGAGGATTTAGTAGTCTCATTTAGTCTCATTTCTCCCAGTCAGGAGCAAATCTTTCTACTTCTACAATAATAAATCACCACATTTATGGATGTTCACTAACTCAGCAATGGAAATTAGTCCTTATTGCTATTCTAACAAGAATATTTCCTGTTTATGAGTTTGTATATGATGACTCATATTTACCAAAATGACTATTCCAGATGTGAACCTCATTTGCATAATGAATTAATACCTTATTTGTGCATCTTGACCAAAGAATTACTAACCCTTGTCTTCTCATGCTTGCATAATGTAACAGTTCCTACCTATTATTACATAAAAAAGCATACGTAGTTTATTCTGTGCATGGAAAATGCAGGAGCAGTTTGTAGAACATAATTAGAAACTTTCAATTATACATTGGATTCCTTGAATTCCAGATTCTTAAATTTTTGACTCTAGAGATAGATTTAAAGGTGTTGGAAACAATGAGATGAGAAATGTGAACATAGTTTTCAAATCAGGCAAGAGTACCAGCCAAAGATAACTGTCTCGTAAGTATTATGACTGATGTACATTCAAATCAAAATCCCATGTCAAATAATTTGTGGACAAATCTAAATGAGCCATATTAAAATGTGGAAAAATCCTCAGTTTATAAACTTACTTAGAGGTTATATGAATGGTAAGTCCTGATCAGCCAGTGCAAAGTGACCACAAGAACACAAATCTTTGAAAATACCTCAGCATAATTATGCAGAAAGTAGCACAGGGAAACAATGTTAACCAAACCAATCTTAGTAGATGTTATTACTTTACCCTAATTTTGACTGTGTAAAGGTTGCATCAATTCCTTGCTAATCACCTGGGCTCTTCCAGTAAAGAAGATCGGAGGTGTCAAAAGATAATTAATTCTTACCATTTTAGATATCTATTTTATTATTATATTAGCCATCCTCTAGAGATGCCATTTTCTTTCTGTTAACTACTGAGCCAGCATAAAATATTAGATTAGACTCCATAAGGCATTTCAGAGGGCCAGATTCAGGGGAAGTTAATTATGCCTCTTGTGTATAAAATAAACACCACAAAATACATAGAACAAAGGCTATAAAGAAAATGGGTTGGACAACAAAAGGAGTCTATTGGAGAAGAATTATTTAGAAAGGCAAGGGAAAAAAAAAATCACTCTGCCCAAAAAGAAACAACCAAATCACAACTTCTTTCAGTGTCTCATCACCACCAGGAAATCCTAAAATACTTGATGGCATTTTTGGAACTTTTTTCCTTAGTTTTACTGATAAACAAATGGAGGCATCTAAGCTTCAAATCACATAAGCATAGAATAGCTCAGATTTGAAATGACCTGTGAATGTCTGACTTCTGCTTAAATTACAGTCAGCTTAGAGATCAGACCATGTTGCTCTGATCTTTTAGGTCTTGAAAACATTGAAGGACAATGTTCTGAACAACCTTTCTGGGTAACTTGTGGTATCTGCCTGGCTCTCTGAAGAGCTACTGGGGTAAAATATAAAGATTTTGGTTCTGAGTTGTGGTAGTGTGCAATGCTAAAGTATGGTAAATAGTAAGTTTTTAGTTAATAAGTGTCATATTCAAAAGTTAAGTCTTCTTCTGGCTTGAGTAAATTAAGAAAAAATATATTTCCTAAGATTTGCAGTAAATCACCATAATTACAAATCAAGGGCTGCTGTTTTCCGAGGGGGAAATGTAAAGAAAAAAAAAGTAATTTAAAGAAAATATCATTTTAGAATAGAAAAAAATCATATAAATATGGACATTAAAAAGCTGGTTTTGGCACATGTAAGGAATTGACTGATTTTATACTAAGGAAGGTAAAAGTTTTTAAGCAAAAATATGACTAAGTGAGAGAATATAGGGAAAAACAGGAAAAAGCTTTTTTTTCCCTATTCAGTGTATGTTTATATTATCCCTATATATTGCTTACTCAGTTTCCAATTTAATAAAAACCAATAAATAATAGAGGCACATTACATATATATCTAAATTGGTGATAGCCTAAAATAGATTAATTATGAGGAAATATGAGTGGAGGATCATTTTGCATACTTAAATAGTAATCATATAATAAAACCAGTATATAGAATATAGCAGTTAAAAGTTCACCTGAAAGTCAACAATTTCATATTTCAATGCATATGGAATTTCTCTGAGATATTCCGATCTTGATTGATGTGGTATTTCAAAGTTACAAAAGAATTAAAACACATCACAGCCAAAATCTAATAAAGCCATGATTATCATAATTTGAGCATATTTCAGTGTTAAATTTTAACCCATATTTCTTTCACCACATTGTAAAGATTTCCTTTGAATAGACTTCCTTATCTTTCAAATTCACGTATTGAATTTTCCACAGTTCCTGCTGCCTAAAAATAAGCAACTGTCTTTTTCCGAACACACACATTATGGCTATTTAATGCCTAGCATTTAAATAATTCCCTCAATTTTCAGTTTGTAATGAAACCTATGAGGACATAAAAATGAATAAAAAACCCGCTGTAAATCTGCCAGAGCTCATTTTTCCTATGAATTATACATAACTAATGATGGCATAACTAATGCTTGGTGTAGAATAAAGTTTACTATTTTAAAGTCATTATAATTCTTACAACTTTAATTGAAAATGGTTGGAATGAAGTGGAAAATCTATGCAGAATGATTAATGAAAACAGTATATTTGTTAGACATATATTATGTGGAATATTTAACTGCTTCACACTCATCTCCCTCGCAGAATGTCATTGCCAGTTTGGGAGATAAGCAGAGGAATAGTCAATATTAATGGCATTCAATCATATATATCATGCTGTAATTTTATTTCAAGTCATAAAAAAAGTGTAGAAGTTCCAAAAAGTGCTGTTGGATCAGGACCAATTTGGAATTGTGCCATTTTAAGCTGATTCATCTACAATGGGTTCTTGTCATAGAACCAATGATTATAAGAATAATTAAGAGTTTTGAGTCCATTATAATGCCAAGAGTAAGAGCCTGATACCAGGCAGCAGTAGAATGATAGCTATATTTAGCTTCCATGACCAAGGCTGGAAATAAAAGCATCTCAAGTTATGAACAGAAATCCCTATGTAGCATATTTTTAATTGTGTGTATTGATTCCGAAAAACAGATTTTGCATGGGGATACATCAGCTATTTAGTTTCAATAACATTAATAATAATAATAGCAAAACTGTAACATCATTCATAGCAAATGTCTGAAGAGTTTTACTTGTAAGGATAACCAAATATGCGAGAAAATGGGTCAAGATCATTGAAATCACTGGGAACTTTAGGAGACTAGTGCCCATATAAATAGTTTCACTCCTATTTGGTCAATATTTGCTCTCTACAAAGACAAACAAAATTTCATTAACGTTCTCCAATAATTTGTCAAATAGATTAACTCAGTGTCCTTCCCTTGAGCCACAAGCTTTTTCATTTTGTTTTGTGACTTCTGGGGCAAGGTGGGAAGTGAGAGATCAGTTTGTTGGGCACCTGACCATGAGTCAAGATCAACATACAATACTATCTCCTTTAACCTATCTATGAATTTATGAGCCTGAAGAATCAGTCATTCACTCTGGGTTGCAGGAGTCATGTTCTGAAGGCTTCTTTGACTGAGCCTATAATTTAAGCAATTGGCAACTCATGCTCTGTCTGTGTTTCTAATTGAATTCTGTCCTGGTAGTCAGTTAATCTTGGTTTGAAAAGACCTAATACACAATGTCCTCCAGGAGATTTAAAAATGTGAGCACTTAATTCCCGGGTCTGAAATTACTTCAGGGTAGATATAGATACTCAAGTAGGTATCTCATCAAAGGTAATTGTTCTAATAAGAGTTCTGGTGATATAATTTTAAGTAATGAAAGAATATCAAAGTCTTAATCATCTAAGAAGTTTAGAAAAGGGTTTTCTGAATTATTTTATTGGAGTATGTCTATATTCACCTATGCCAGACTGCACTTGTTTAAATGTTTGATTTAACTTGGTGTATTGGGTCTGGCTGGGATGTTTCTTTTCCCATAGCAGCCCTCACAGTGCTGTGCTTTGCGCTGGTAGCTAGAAAGGCACTGATGACACACCCATGCTTTGGCTACTGCTGAGCAGCGCTGGCACAACATTAGGGCTGTCTCTCCAACTTTTCGCCCTCACCAGTAGGTTGGAGATGGGCAAAACCTTGAGAGGGGACACAGCTGGGACAGCTGATCCAAGTTGACCAAATGTTTATTCCATACCAGAGGGACACTGCTCAGCAATAAAAGCTAAGAGAAAAGAGTGGGGAAATGTCATTATGGTATTTGTCTTCCAGAGCAACCACTATGTGTTCTGAAGTCCTTCTTCCAGGAAGTGGCCAAACATCACCTGCTAATGAGAATTAGGGTATAAAATCTTCTGGTTTTCTTTGCTTCCATGTGAAGCCTTTTCTTTTGCTTTTTTAAACTCCCATTATCTTGACTTAGAAGTTTTTTTCCATCTTTTTTTCTTCTCTCCCATCCTACTGTGGAAGGGAATGAGAGAGAGGCTTGATGATCAGCTAGCATTCAACCAAGGCCAACCCACCACATCTGGTTTTTACACACTAGTCATTTCAACTTTGTTTTTATTTTGGGGTTTGTTGTGGGGACGGGGTTTTTCTCATTTATACAGGTAAATTTTTGAAAAATCTCTAATGCCAGATAAGATTGTGACTGGAACAGTGTTTTCGATATGAGAAGACCTTGCTATCATCACTCTAATAATTTTCAAAAACTGTATCATTAGTACTATTTTTTTATAAATATTTCTAGTTCAATACTGAAAATGATACAGATCCCTCAGTATCATATACCTGATATATCTGACAACACCTATTTGTAAAATAGAACTATAATATCTTTGTTATTTCATTATTCACTTGCTACTGTGTGTTACTGCTTTTTCTAGCTATGCTAGATTAATATGCAGTGAACCTTTTGGAAACAGTTTGAAATAGATGATAGTATTTAACCATATTTCAGTTAATAAAATGACAAGCTGAGCCCCTGGAAAATGTATATTGTGAAAATGAGCACGTCTTCATGAAAGGTTTTTGTAGCAGTCACAGTATTAGCTGAGCCTGAGATAGATAGAAAGCATGGAATTAATTTCTTTGTGAATTTGTGTTGAGTATCTGTGCTACTTCCCCAGGAAGCTTATCCAGTTATTACTGTAAAACAAAATCGACCAACTTTCCTCTTCCCAGCATAAAATGTGTATGCAATAAGCTTTAATTAAGTTGCTAAGATTTTATGAAACCATATTTTCTTTCTTTTAAATTCTCCTTATACACTCCACAAACCCCAGAGGAAAACAAGTGTTTATAAAGATGAATCCCCTGTGGAGTGTGTCAGCTGTCACACTCACAGGCTTCCCTTCCTTTAATGAGACCATAAACTCTTTTCTGCCACAGAAAGCCTTGCTTACATAAACTGTAATCTGTTTTCTGAATGGGAATTTTGTAAAGGTTGTCAATTCTTCAGATAGACATTAAAGTTTCTTACAGGGGCTTAATGGGTGATTAGGTATGATCCTTAGGTTAGGTTTCAAATTTATTTTTCTTGATAACACAAAAAACTCTTCTCCATTAAAAAAAATTCTTTTGCTCTATTGATTTAGGGACTGATCTCAGAACGTACGAAATGCCCATTGTAAAATTCAAAATGTCATAATCTTAAGAATTTTCATAATCCAACTATTTTCTGAGTTGCAGCTGGAATTATACAGAAAGTAGTATTTATCTTTAGAATATTACCAGTGACAACTCACTAACTAATCCTGTTTCATGACTTAAACTTACACTGTTTTGTGTTCCTCCTTGATTATTATATATATGAATTAAAAAACCCAACCAAGAAAAAAAAAACCAACCACCATTCCAGTAGTAAGGACCAAGAATGTGGTTTGTCCATGAATGAAATGAAATTTGTTCATGAATGAAATGTCCATCTGAAATTTATTCCAGATCACTTTATAAGTCGTAAAACAGCTTAAGTCATTTTTCAGAGTGGGTGGATATCTTATTAAAAAGTATGATAAGCAAAAACTTGGTATATTGCTGATGAAGTCTTTCCATCTTTGATGTCTTACAAAGCCCTTGGATGAGAGATGAAGTTAAGTTCATCTGACTCTGTCTGCAATATCTATGGCTACATCTGACACAGTCATCTAGAATGCTATTATGTTCTGTGGAGAGCGATAAGTGCTTTTACTGCACAATTCATTTTTTCTTGCAGGAAAAGAAAACAAGTGAACCATTCATCTCAAAATTCCTGTTTGTCTCCATCTCCTGTGAATAGACACTACAGCACACACACTTCTGCTATAGATGCTGAAAGCTCACTGGATGAATTTTGCATGCAGTTGCTTTATATTGTATAGGATTTCAGTTATTTTATATTGTATAGGATTTCACAGTTTATAAATTTTAATGTGGAAAATTCAAAATAATGTGCATGGTGAAAATATTCTGAGTGTCTAAACAACAATGATTCCAAATTATCTTTCAGTGCTCAATAAAAACACATCTTGGATACATACAGATATTTTTTTGAAAAGTAGAGAGCAATTCTTAGCTATATGAAAGAAAAAACCAACAGAACTGATTAAATCACTACATAAATTCATGACACCATGGTCACTCTTTCGAGTTCTGATATGTAGTGTGTATGGATCATATTTAATTTTTTAAAAATATAAAAACCCACTAACAACTGACCATGATTTCAGGAATGATCATGAATACTGGAAGTTCTTAATGTGAGAAAAGACTGAATATATCGCTTTGCCTCTCACTGTGAGAAAAAGTGATTGCTGAGAGCGAAGGATAGTGAATTACATTAGTATCAGTGAAAGCATAAGGAAGGCAAATTGGGAACAGTCATTCAACTTGTGGGTTTTTTTCTTTTTACTGTTTATTTTATTTTTATGCCAGAACTACAGTCCACTATGAAATTTCCAGGCAGAAATTTCTAGAAAACTTCTAGCAGAGTTAGCTTGCTTTCGCACCCACATCCACATCCTCTTTGCATCAGAATGTCATATAGAAAAACAATAAGAAAGACATTAGAAAAATTAAAGCATGATGGATCCATCAGCTGTTTGAATTATCTGCATGCAAACCTCTTCTCTGCAATTGCTTGTAGAGATTTCCATGAGACTAAGAAGACACACTAGGCAAGAACTGCTGTGTAACTTGTGTCTTAGAGTTTTCTTAATGCTTCCACTACTGGCAACTGTCATAAACAGGAGACTAATATACAAGGACAGTTTTTCTGACTTAGTATTGTACTCATTTCCTTATGAAAACAAACAAACAAAAAATTGCAAGTGAACTCTCACTGTGAAGTGTAAAAGTGCAAGTCAGTGAAGGATCAATTTCTCTGTTTCAAGAATCTCCATCCAGGTCTTACAGTTACTTGTGGTTTTTATTTCCTGAAAAAAATTGCAAATGTTCTATGGAATCTGTTATTTAGTAAACTCACAATCTATAACATCTTGCAAAATATAACTTCTGTGTTATATGTGTGAAAACTCTTCTTTTTTATACAAGGATGAAACTCGTTTGTGCTAGAGTTACAATTGTGATAAAGCTGGATGCTAGGGATGTGCCTATTTTTATAGCCAGGGCATTAAGTCATCAGTTCCCTGAGTGATCCAAAAACTCCCCAGCTAGTATCTGCCTAGATGAGAAAATGGACAAGCTTAAGGACTATTTATTGACTGAAATCCTAGCAGACTTCACAATAAACTGTTTGACTAGTGGTTGCAGGAGCTGTCCAGGTAGCTCTTTGGACAATTCCCATGTTCCTTCCTTCCTGCTGTGCATGGATTAACTGATAATTACTACTGCTTAACTGTGTTCTTTAATATCTCAGAAAATATGCAAAAGAACTGATCATCCAGGAGACTTCCACAGTAGTTTCTGATATACAATTGGCCAAATTATACAAATATAATTTTAAGCAGTCTGTAGAAACTGTTCCTGAAACTAGAACATTGTCATGTAAGGCAGCTTTTTTTTATGCAGTAAAGACAAAATATGTTTTGTACATATCCTAAGACAACAATAAGTCATGCATGCAGTCATAACTGGACAGGTTTTGTGGGGTTTTTTTAACATCTACTCAGCTTCTGACTTCATGAAACATATGATGCTGACTTAGATTTGAAATACTGTTCTTAGGGATTTTTATCTTCTCTATGTTATTGTTGGTTGGGAAAGTCAAAGCAGCATGAACTTTTCTGCCTCCTAGGAAGTCTCTGATGCTCATTTGAATTTTTCTGTGTTCCTTGTGATCCCGTTATCCAGCTCTACCCTTGAAGTGAAGAATCTTTGCTTCTCCCTTCTGTTTCATGTTCTTTGCTTCCCCCTGTTCTTCTAATCATTGATTGTAACTGAAGATTTTATAATAATTTATGTAGGAAAGAAGGAATTTCACTTGTTGTCTTCAGGACAAATACTAACCTTCTCCTGGTTTTAACTTATTTTGGGGTCGTTTTCAGTTGTACTGCACAAACACACTGAACCTTTTGTTACAGGATAAGATTTTGACACTTAATAGACAAGACTCCACTTAATTGAGGCAATTCTTTTTTCTCAGTCTATCACACAACAAGGTTTTTTAAAAATCTATGAACAACACAATCTAGGATCAGCACTTTCAATCTGAAATGGACACATTTTCCCTGCCTGGAATTTCAGTTTGATTAAGGAAGAACAAATTTGCTGTTTATTTCAACATCAGAATTATGTGTTTTGTCTCCTTTGTGTCAAAATCTTTCTCTCTCTGAAAATGTCTTATTCTTATCAGAGAATGCCAGAACTGTAGTTTTCACTCAAATACCTCTTTCCTTACACCTTCAGGGCCGTGAACACTTAGGTAGACTATTGAGGAATTCATACTCGATCAAAACACTTTCTTCTCACTGAGATTATCAACTTCAGTCTCCAGAGAAAAAGAGAACTGATCATCTGCTTAACAGACAAATGAAATACAAGTAAGTATAAAGTCAGTTGGGTATTTCTGAAAAGGTACCTTTCCACTCATTCTCTTTCTCTGAGAAGTCAAAAAGGAAAGACTGATAAGTAGAAAACCTAAGCATGCATCATAGAACCTTGTAAAGATTGACCCAAATATCTTAAATGGATGTAAATTTGCTTGTTCCAATGACAACTGGAGCCTAGATTATTTTAAGGCCATAGAGCTTGGACAGGAAGTGTATGAAATATACTTTCACTATTTGAAAACTGTATCCTTTTACCCCATTTACTTATGATTATGTTCAGCTCTAAGCTTTATTGCTCTATTGTTGCATGAAGTCATTTATAAGAGCAAGCATAAAATTATGCTGTCGTTTGCTTTTTAATGGAGTGAACATCCAATAAATGCTTAAGGACACTACAGACAAGTAAAGCACTCAAGGTTATGCTTAGGTACTTGGAGACATATGTTAGCTGAATTAGAGTGACTGTATCAAGAAGAGAATCTTAGACCTAATTTTACTATTTCTTGGAAGTGAAGAACTTGGTCGTTGCAAGTTAATTATTATTCATACCATTCTTATCCTTTACATTGTTAAGGAGAAGAGAAACATAGTGTGTTGAATACTGCTTGAGCATTAGCTAACCAAAGTTCATGGCCTAAGATATAATAGTTTAAATTGTAAGTGCAATGGATTTCTCTCTGTCTTAAATAAAGGTTGTGCCTTCCTATTTTGGCTAAACAAAAATAATTATCTTAGATAAAACAATAAGAAAATGAAAAAAAAGTTCCAGTTAAGCAAAACCAAAATCAAACCAAACAAAATTAAATCCTTTCAATCTTTGTTTCCAGCAGTTTCACAAAAACAGAATAGAATCTGGCATAATGTCCTTTTTATTAATTATCTAAGTCATCCCTTTATATAAACTCTTATAATCTCCAATAAAAAACTAAACTAATATCAGTTCACAGTGGAGGAAGTTAACTGAATGATATTTGACCCCTTCTCCATGGAAACTCATTCATTTACATTACTTCAATATCTCAGCTACCACAGCTTTCCTCAGGTTTCTTTTTTCCCATTAAACCTATAAACCTTACTGCTTACTGTGAATGTGCTTCACAGCACAAATATTCCTGTGGAACCCTGACTTACTCCTGTGAATTCCTCACTTGCAAACAGCAGAGTCCTCAAAGGATGGATGCTGTTCCCCTCTGCACAAATTTATTATTCTACATAGACGTGAATAACCATGCTGGCCTTTGCTACTCCGATAGGGCTTATCAGCTGACCTGACTATAACAGGTCAGATGTGTCCTTATTCAGTAAGTTACCAGCATGAGGTAATCCCCTGGCAGCTAATGATCCAAAACATATATTCTCTGAAATTTGTAGTTTCATTAAGGTAAATTGGTTACATGTGTTAGTCACTGCAGGTGCTGTTTTGTAGTTCATTTTCTCCTCTGTCAAATCACATGAGAGCAAGAAGATAAGGCTGATGTGGGACTTATATCTTCAGGTCAGCATCAAAATCCAGCCTGTCAAGACAGCTGTAACTGTAAAGGCAGTCTACCTTAAAGATAAAGAAAATTTAGTGGCTGAATAGCAGCAAGTGCCTTGAAAATAACATCTAGCAGACAATGGCACATGAGATAGAAAAGTATCCAGTCAAACTGTGGGGAACTTATGAAGAAATTTAGGTAGAATTCAGAGCCCTAAAGAGACCTAAATTTTCTCTTCCAAGAACACAGGCAGATCAAGCAATAACTTTTGCAGTAGGACCTCAGCTCCATCCTGGTAGGACTGAAAAGAAAAAACTCATTCTGTGTGCCCAGAAACTGTCAGCAAATGTACCAGGAGCCATGTCATTGCCAAGGGTTGGAGAGAACTCATTCATTTTGTGCTGCTTATCCAAAATGCAACAGGCAGCATCAGCATTTCACCTACAGCACAAACTGGAATCAGGACTGCAGCGATAGTCCAGGTAACGAAAGGAGCTGAGGTTTATAGCTGTCTCTGAGGTCCCTAAAAACATTCAAGGCCAGGTTGAATGGGGCTCTGAGCAACCTGATCTAGTAGAAAATGTCCCTGCTCATGGCAGGGGGGTTCTACTAGATGCCTAAATACGAGAAAAATTTATTCTGGTGATGACTTGAAGGAATATGCATAAGATAAGTTTTTTTTTTTGTTTTTTTTTTTTTAAAGTCTCAGGAGCTTAGTTCTTAAAATGTATTTATTTTTACATTAAAACTGACATGTAAATTAAAAACACTTCTCCCCTGTCAAAAAAAAAAAAAGAAGAAATACTAAAGAATCACTATGATCATTATGATAATCATAATGTTAATTGTTAATTAATTTGACACAAGTTAGCTATATTATTTATGAGACTATTAGACTGTTATACAATACAACTGTCAAGGATCAATCTGACCCTGAAAATACAATGAACTCTCAGCAGTTTCAAACCTTCCTCACAAAGCTGTGCTTTTCTGTGTCCACTGAAAACTCAGCTTTTCTTGTGCTAATTAGGGGGTTGGTGGATTAACAAGACTTTATTTTTCATATAGTGCACCTACATGCTCAGAAGTCTTGGAAAACATTTTAATTTAAATCCAGGATTCTTTTCCCTCAGATTTTTTCTAACAGCTCTAATTATTTTTAGGTATTATACTGCAGACTGTTTTTTCTGAGAACATTTGAGCCCTTTAGTGACGTATACACAACTGTGATCTACACATTGACACTGGTTACACATACACACTGTGAAGCATGAAGCATTGCTGAAAGGAAATGAAAATGGCTGAGCCAAATTGTTGGTTCTTTAACCTTTTGAGTCTCTGCAGATGACGAGTGTCTCCTATGTCTACATGTTACAGAAGAAAATAAAACCTAAAAAAAACCTAGCCTCTCAGAAAGTCCTGTAAAAATAGGAAAATTAATTTTAAAAATATATAATTTGCATATTTTGGGAACACCATATAGAATTTTCTAGATAAGATAGATTTTAGTGAGCGATTCATAAAACCTAGAAAAAGAGTTTTCAGAATACATACTATGTGACAGGAATAATTGCTTTGCCTAGTCATCTTTTCACAGAACCGATTTTAGTGTTCCCTTAAAACATGACCAGTAGGTATTTCTACAACTTCAAAATATATATCAAAGGGTACTGGAAAAAGTATAATTTCACCTTCATTTGGGACTTGGTGAAACATGACATAGGTGGTGGATTAGAATGAAAAAAAAAACCTACTAGGGTTTCTTTACTTTCATCAAGAGCTTTTAAAGCTCTATTGGAACAGTTACTAGCTATTGGATCTTCTTACTAAATATTCTAGATGAAGATTCAGACATACTTTGGTTCCTAATAAATTCTGTGCTGTTGACCACAGCAGGTGTTCTGCAACTATTTTTAGCTACCTGGAAGGGCATAGTTTAAACACATCATAGTACTTCCTTCACAGTCTTCACGTGGACAATATCATATCAATAATGACAGTGATGCCATACAAAGGAATTTTATACGACCAAACGTTGTGATGTCAGTGATGTTTCAGTGAAGGTTGCTCTTGAGTTTCTGAAGTTGAAAGACTTCATTGTATGCACTCACTAAAATTGCCTATGCCTCAGCAGACTATTAGTGACTGAATATACAACAATGTTGCTTCTTGAGGTTTTGGAGAGGGAATGACACTAGAGACAGGGAAGAAAAGCCTATTTCTACTTCATTCGTTCTGTTGAAAGAAAGACTCTGGTCCTGGTAAGGGAAAGGATATGAACATAGAAAGAGCATACTTGGGGAAAGACTCTGAGAGAATTCAGTATGGCATGGCAAAAAATGTTTCCATTGCTATTCTGGTAGTGATGATACTAATTTTTATATTCTTTTTATTCTGCAGTACTGAATCATGGTTCTGATATGGTAGAATAATATGATTCATCAAGACTTTCTCATCTGTGGAAAGAAAGAGTAATGCCTAAAGGCATCTAGATGTCTAAACCAAGTGGAATCATTGATTTTCCGAAGATGCTGTTCTTTCTTCATTGACTGTAGAAGTATTGTAGATGACTAGCTTAGACTAAATGTACAAATTTATGTAAATTTAGTTTAAGTATTTTAGATGTATTTAAATTTAAAGGCAGTAATGAAATGTAAGTAAAATGACAGCTATCTATAAACGAAGAATGTATATATGTA
The DNA here is from genome assembly GCA_013397725.1 of Rhagologus leucostigma. NCBI lineage: Eukaryota > Metazoa > Chordata > Aves > Passeriformes > Rhagologus > Rhagologus leucostigma. The sequence continues at coordinate 617 of VZTD01006192.1, read as the reverse complement.
ACCTATCTCTGTGGATGCATTACAATTTTTTCCATGCAAAATTAGTTTTAGAGTAATAGCATTCTTTATATTGAATTACAATAGCCTAAATTAATTATTTTTCTTGTATTATTTTGTGGAAAATCTGTTCGTTTGTTGGTTCAGATTTTTTTCATATTCATAGCTTAGTAGTGTTTTTGGCTCATCAGCCATGAAGGCTTTTTCATGTATTTCAAAAGCCTAACGGTAAAAACCTTGCCAAATATTCTCTTAACTATGGTCACTGCTGTTGATGTGCCAAGGCACCTAGCCAGTACATGTCCCAATTATTTTTCCTCCCCAGGCAATAAACACTTTCACTACATTCCCTACTCTCTTCCAATTCATATAGTGAGCCATGCAAACCAATCAAAAGTGGAGTGAGGGAAATGCTCCCCAATTGCAGGCATTTGTCCAGGCAGTTGATAGCACAGGCAGAGCCTGGACACAGCCAAGTAACACCACACAAAATCACTGCCTTCCTCTCATAAGACTGAGCCTCTTGGCAGTGTAGCTAAAGACTTGGGTACAGGATGGTCAGAGACAGAGAAATAGAAAATGAATGAGCAGAGGATCAAGAGGAAAGGAAGGAAGGAAGG